>JAZDUH010000190.1:0-482500 GCA_036419115.1 Scarus forsteni
GTGACTTCTTAAGTTGCTCTTTCAGTCGATGGTTTTCCTCCTGTGTGGCATGCAGTTCTGCTTTCAGAGCTTCATGGTCGTCTCTCAGCTGGTTGTACTGCAGATGAAGTTGATGCATGTCTTTGCTGGACACAAACTCAAAATTATTTACAATAAAAAAAAGATGAATAAACTCATGCGCAACACATCAGCTTTCAAACAGACATGCATACAACACACAGAATAGTTGTCTGTTTCCCTATCAGTCTACTCACACAAGCACCAACCAAGCAAGCAACACTAAAACACACTCAGGAGGGTGACTTCTCCTTACCTTCAGAACAATCGAGAAGATCTGCCTTAGGCTCACTTCTGGGACAGGTTGCTTTATCTGCTTTAGCCTTATCTTCATCCTGTTTTTTCTTTCTTTCATATCTAGCATAAACAACAGAGTACAGTTAAGTAATAAAAAATAAACATTATTATTTAATATTATTATCACATTGGGAATATGCAATAACACAATAAAACGACCATACAAATAAATCTTATTTGCTCAGATAGTTGACAAGCCACTCATGAAGTAGAAAATACATGACATGATACTTACCCTGCCACCTTTCCTGGTGTCTCTGGTGCTGCTGGTGTGGGAAAACACTGATGGCACAAAATCTGGACTATCACAATCCATGGTCGGTGCTCCTGATGACAGAAAGCAATAAGATTATCTTAACTTATTGCACAGTTTAACCTTTTTTAATGAAGTCAGCCAAAATGAAGACCAGTAGCACAAGCAAATATTACGTTGGAGTTAGGGATGTAACGGTTACCGGTAAAACGGTAAACTGCGGTAAAATTTCCCACGTTAATCATTACCGTGTCTTTTTAAAATTACCGTTTTACCATGTTTGTTCACCACCCTGTGTCAATAACTCACGGTGATGCTGCTGTTTGCCTGGAAAAGCCGGAGCTATGTCTCTGTCCTCGATTAAGCAGCCTGAACCGGTGTGAGCATGCGCAGTTTGCTTGCAGCTGCGCACATGCGCAGCTTGCATTGTTTGGACTCTGGGCCTGAGAGCGAAGTTCGAGCCACAGCAGAGTTTTCTCGAAACAAACTCTGAAGTCTGGTTGAATTTTGGATTTTTACAAGGATGCTGAGGGGAAACTGATACATGACAGTCTCCCTGTCTGAACACGAAGCTGCAGCGAAAGAAAAAGACGTGCGTGATTTCAACGGCAGGAACTCTTCGAGTAGATGAACTGACGGATTCGAAGGGAGAGACAGAGAGAGAGAGAGAGGAGGATTCAGTGAGCCATACCTGAGAGAATAACAGGTGACTTATCAGTAATTTACGGAGCCCCTTAGGTGCCACAGAGAACAAAAAATATAAATCGTGCGCACGAGATACTAAAACGTGCGCACGAAATACTTATTCGTGCGCACGTTTCAGTATCTCGTGCGCACGAAATAATGTTATTTACCACGTTTTGACTTGTCCTTCTCATTGTCCACTACGGCTTCCCGTAGTGACGTCGGATGTTTAGAAACACACAAAATGGAGAGAAGAAGTGAGCTCGTTAGCTTTTACTTCCACCTCGGAATGTCATATAATGACATTCTTGCTGCTCTTGCCATGAGAGATGGAATAATCTTAAGTCGGAGAACTTTGCTGCGCATACTGAGAGACAACAGGCTCAGCCGGTAAAGAGTACTCAGATTTGGGCTGTGTCATTGATTTCATACAGGAACAATTACAGGGTCCGGGAAGATGCATGGATATCGGTGGATGTTCACTAAGTGCCAAGAAAATGGCCTAAAAGTCAAGAAAGAAGAAGTCCTACTCATACTGGCCAAACTGGATCCAGAGGCGTCAGCATTCAGACAGCGGCGGAGACTGTACAGAAGACAGTACTTCTCAAAGGGACCTAATCACATCTGGCACATCGACTCTTATGACAAACTGAAACCTTTTGGTGTGTGTATTAATGGGTGCATCGGCTTCTCTCGTAAAATAATTTGGCTGAATGCCTACAAAACAAGCAGTGACCGAGAGTGATTGGAGGCTATTTTGTCGAAGCTTTAGAGACACTCGGTAAATGTCGAACTTGTGCGCACTGACCGTGGCACAGAAAACGGCCTTGTCGAGACCTGCAGATATCTTTACGCACAACTCATGGAGACGATTTGTCCGGAGAGAAGCTACTTAGCTGGGGCAAGTACAGCGAACCAACGCATCGAGGGTTGGTGGGGCATCCTCCGCAAAGAGGGTGTCGAATATTGGATCCAGCTTCTTGGGGACTTACGGGACGAAGGAGCTTTGATGGAGGGTTACTGGACAAGGCCATACTTCAGCTGTGCGTCATGGGATTAATTCAGGTATGATGGGTTCAGGTATGTGTGTTAATGTGGTCCCACATGAATTATTACTGGTGGCAGTCTTCTGATTATTTATTTAATTAAATGTAGACTGTACCACAGAGTGAAAATACACATTGCAAGTAAAAGTTCTGCTTGCAAAGTATAGGTATGCATGCAGGTTAATGTACTAAAAGTAGAAGACGTAAAAGTACCCACTGACAATGTTTACATGCAGAAAATATTCTGTTTTATTCCGTTATTCTGAAAAAGGCAATGGGCCAGGTCCACAAAGAATGGATTGCTCCTACTAATAACGTCATTATTAAATAGCTCACACAATCTGCCCTGTTTTAGCGCCTTATCTCCTGAAAAAATGCTCAAATCATATGCCGGCGCTCACACGCCCGCAAAGTTCGGCAGTTCAGCGCAGTTTGATTGCAGTGAGCCGCGGGGTATAGAGGTGGCTTTGTTCCAAGATCACAGTTGACACGACAATCGCAGAATCTGACAGAAAAAGAAAACAAAATTTTACAGATTTACTCAAAGTCCTCACAGACGAGGTGTAGAGACAAACATATAAACTCCAGTCTTAAAATCTCACTGTCATACGGCTGCAATTAAGAGGCAGGAAAGAAAAAACTATCTATAATGACCTTATTTGACATTCACTTTTTGTTCTTGTTTTCAGACTCTTGTTTCTAGAAATGCTTAAGGCTTTAAATGTTGATTTATTGTGTTTGAATGGAAGGATTCCTCGTGGTGATCTTCAGTGTATAAAAGGGCTAAGGCAGACTTGTAGTACAGTCAATTAATTTTTTTCATGACACATCTGTGATGCATCTTAACAAAATAAATACGTCTGTGCGGAGCTGTCCATGGTCCTGAATATTGTTTACTGACCTTTAAACCAGAGCTGTCCGTGACTGATTAAGCGCCTTATTTAGTCAAGCAAGCAAATCAAACTAAAATAACTTTGCACAACAGAAAACAGAGTACAAAGATTAAAATAATGTTTTAAAACAGAATAGGTATACTTTATGTCATGGGTTAACTGAAAACAGCATGTCGCTGGAAACAACGTGATGCCTAACTAAAATAGTTACTGGGAAAATTCTAACTAATATGCTCCTGGCATGAGAGCCGTTATATAGGCTATGCTCCACAGTTATCACCAACTGAGTGCAATTTGCAATCATTTTACGCGAGAGAGAGAGAGAGAGAGAGAGAGAGCGAGAGGGAGATAGAGAAATTGTGGCAATTAGCGCTGGCGTTTGTGGATTAGGTGATATTTGCAATGAGGCTTATTTGCATAGGAAGGGGGCAATTTTGCGCTGAATTTATGAAAATTCCCTAATTTACATGCATGCAGTTTTGACCGGCGCAGCCAGTAGCGGCAGTGCAGTTTGTGTTCAGTTTGCGTGCATTTCACCCTTTGCGGATGCTTTGTGGATTGCACGCTGTTTTTTCCTCTCATTTGAACAGGTTTTGAACACTGCAAAAGCAGTGCAATCCTCTTGAGGATCTGGCCCAATAATCCTTCTTCCCTTTTGGGTAACACTTTCTATGAAGACTGCATCTACCGTGCATTATGAGCACATTCATACTGATTTATAATGCCCATCATAATCAGCCATAATTCATTATGACTACACTCATAAACAAACATAATGCTTTATTTCACGCTATATCAACAGTTATAAATAACCATAAATATAGTTTATGATGACTTATAAATCCAAAGGTCTTATGAGTGCTCTTGACTGGTTATAAACAATAGGCTGACTAATGGGGCTTGCAAGTTATCAATGTATGCTTTAAGTAATTTGAAGTTCATATGTATACATCTGTTATGCAGCATATCTCATCATAATGTTTCATTGTCGGTGTTAAGTGTTATAACTGTTGATACAGCATGGAATAAAGCATTATGTGTTTATGAGTTTAGTCATAATGCATTATGGCTGATTATGATGGGCATTATAAATCAGTATGAATGTGCACATAATGCACTATATAGATGTAGTCTGCATAGAAAGTGTTACCAGCTTGTTTACATGGCTAATGAAAATGAATATTCAACCAATATTCCTGTTTACATTTTTATAACTAAAGCTGTCATACTAATGTAGCTGAGTAAAGAGTACAATATTTTACTCTAAGATGAGATGGAGTGAAAGTATAAAGTAGCATAAAAAAATACCCAAGTACAGCACAAGCACCTCAGATTTGTACACTAGAGCTGAGTAAATGTACAAGTTATAGTCCATCACTAACTATTGCAACACGTATCAGGCAACTAAAATGAGTCATGATTATGATTAACTCATGTGATGAATTTTAGTTTTTAGCATGTTGTTTCATTTGGGTCATTATAGTGGACATCTTTTTATTTTTAGGAAGAGCTGAATAACATAAAGGATGTCTGGAATGCACACAGAATCCGTCCCACGTCCAATCCAAATGTGCCGCATGGAATCCCACATGTGATGTACTCCACACCAGAGCTATGGGACACTGAGGACTGTGCCATGCCACTGGACCAAGAGGAGCTGGATGTGTCCAAGGACAATGTGTGTTTCGCAGTTGTGTTCCTTGTGATGAAGATGTATTTGATCTTTGTATGGTACTTGTGGAAGAACTGGGCTTACAGTTCCCCAGTAAAAGCCCTCTGGAAGCCATTGATATATATTTAACACTGAGGAATGCCATCAACATACAACTAAGGGATGACTAGCCAGTGGTGGATAAAGTGTTCGATTCTTTATTTCGGCAAAAGTACTAAACCACTGTGGAAACAGTTGACTACAAGTAAAAGACATGCATTCAAAAGCTTAAGTAAAAATATGTATCAGCTAAATGGACTTAAATATCAAAAGTAAAAGCACTGTGCATTAAAATGCTCCATCTCAGTGTCTTATTATACAGGATGTTTTTGGATTAATATTACTGCTGCTTGACAGTTTTTCTCAGTTGTTTTGGTGCATTTCTCACATCAGTCTTAACATTTTCACAACAGTTAGTTTAACCTCCACAACATTCAGTCATGTGTGCACATAATAGTAACAGTTTCACATTACTTCCATTGAATTTCAAATGCTTTTTGACATCCATCAACTGCTTTAATACAAATCTCAGTGTTTCCACATTTTCAATTACTTAAGTCATGTCAATCAAAGTGAATTATGCTTTTGAATGTGGAATAGTCATTCTAAAATGAAAGTCCTTATTTCATTGCTTAAGCCATCACATACAAAAATGTTGCACTAGTTTTCAATATCTGTCAAGCAGATTCTATACATTTATACATTTTTCATCTGAAAATTCCTTCTAAATTGAACACTTACTCTCAGGTTAACCCATACGGAAAAGAAATACAAAAACCTTATAAAATTATTATATGTCAGCATGTTAAATATTTATATTTTATATGTGTAAGACTTATTTGATTTTCTCATGATTTACTCATGAAAGTGGCCACTTTTGCATTGTTTTCATACAACATACTTATAAAAATTTTACATGTTACATTAAACTTTATATATGTTACATAAAAAAACTTAATTGAAAGATATGCTTTCCTTATATAGTCCATATATGTTATTTAGTAATTACCTACATATTTTTACTATGTCACAGGATTAAAATTGTATCCATTACATATGTATTTTTTGTATAATAATTGTAATTAATTTATATGAAATTTTCCATTGTTTTCTATAAGAATGTTTTTCATCATTTTCTCTATACCCTGCTATCCATTTTGGGGGTTGCAGGGGGCTGAAGCTTATTCTGGGGGGCCTATACCAGCTATATACATTCGAGAGGTGGGGTTCACCCTGAACCCAGAAAGGCCCTCCCAGCCTGGAATCGAACCTGGAACCTTCTTGTTGTGAGGCACGTGCTCTACCAGCTGCGCCACCGTGCTGCCTGAACGTTTGCTGTTCTCAAAATCTAAAATATCCTATTCGTCTACAATAATTGTACCACTTTGACAACTTTAGCTGTGATGGTGTGCCAGTCCTCCAGTCCTCTAAATTCAGTATTGGCCAATACTGTGTTGTGTCAATGAAATAACACTGACAGTAGAGACATGTATAGATCTATACATATCTATCTATCTATCTATCTATCTATCTATCTATCTATCTATCTATCTATCTATCTATCTATCTATATCTATATCTATATACATATACATACATACATATATATATATATATATATATATATATATATATATATATATATATATATATATATATATATATATATATATATATATATATATATACAATGACATTCATCCTATGTATTACTTTAAAGTACAAAATCTATTTCATGTGAATATATCTCTAGCACATTCATACAATTTGTTTTTTTGTTTTTTTTGGGCACCTCAAACACCAAAAAAAATCAGGTGGTACCACCGTCCAAGCAAATGAACACACTGATTAAACTATAAAATTAGCATGTCTGTGATGCTAAATTAAAAAAGAAATGTATGCTGTTGCATTATTTCATTTCTGAAACATTTCAAATAAAATACTTCTTGCAAATAAAACTGTTTTTAATCTGTTGAGGTAGCTCAGAAACTTTTGTCACACAATTTGCAGTTTGCTAAATATCAGGATGGTGCAACTGTAACATTAGACTTTTATTTTGAAGTGAAAACGAGATAACAGTAAAAAGGATATTGCATCATCTAGAGGACCCCAACTGTCACCTGAGACCAGGTGAAAAGTTTTGTAGATCTCTCTCAAATACTGATAAAAATTCATATTTTTAGTTCATCGGTAGGCTGATACAATTTTCATGCCAGGTGGTACAACCAATGTAATACTATTGAAATATCAATCATAACTTTAAATAACACATTTTATCTAAAATGACACATAGTTACTTAATGACAAAGGTTAATGCTTATATAGTTGCCTTGGCAGATGCCTTTTTTAAACTAAAAATAATTTGTAATGTCAGGCAACCAGTGAGTCAGTGGCACAACTGCAGGTAATGTCACTATAAGAGATAAATAGTGGTGCTAGAGTCATTATTAGTTACATTTCTATTTTATTCTTCTAATTTTTAGTTAAAAATGTCATAATTTAAAGCTTTTGTCATAATTATCATTTTGTATTGAGAAATTTTATTTATATCAATGCTTTTAAGGTTCCTGCTAATCGATCAATTCTTCAATGATTCCCTTATTGATTTCTGGAGATTTTTCCTGTGTGCAAATGTTGGCCTGTAGATTTTCAGTGTCAACAATGTCAAACACATGTCACAGCATAGATAACTTCTTCTGCAAGGTGCTGGTATTTCCGCTCACTTAAAGTTGTCAGTAGGCGCCTTTTGTAAAAGATTTAGCCATAATTCTGATGTTTCTGAACCCTGCCAGTGGGAAGAATTGATAAGGGAATTGATTAACAAAAGAGTCTTGATATTGATTATTTGATGGAGCTGTTAAAGATTTTCAACTGGAATTGGTGTTCAATTTCTATCCTAGTAAATATTGAATTGACTAATCATTTACAAAGGTATTTTTTTTCATCATTGATTTATCTTTAATTAATACAGTTGCATGAAAAAGTATGTGAGCTCTCTGGGATTACTTGGATATCTGCTTAAATCGGTCATAAAATATGTCCTGATCTTCATCTAAGTCACATCACTAGACAAACACAGTCTGCTTAAACTAATATTGCACAAAAAAATAATCTGATTTCATGTTTTTATTCAACACAATATGGAAACAGTCACAGTGCAGGGTGGAAAAAGTATGTGAACCTTTGGGTTTAATAAAATTCCTTTGGCAGCAATAACCTCATCCAAACATTTCCTGTAGTTGTAGACCAGACCTTTCTTCTACACCATTTTTTCTGTCATTTCTAATGCGGTCAGGTGGCACAGCTGTTCCTCGTCAGTTGGTGTGACCAGGTAAAATAGTAATTTAAACCATCAAATAACAATCTAAAGTGAACCAAAGGAGATAAGTGGGATGAAAATAGCTATTTTATTGAATTCATTTATTTGCAAGTTTTTTATTTAAGTTTTTTTCTTGAAATATAAAATCAAATGACAAAAATGCTCAATATCTGGACTCTAGAGTGTAATTCGCTTGAATTATTGTAGATAAAAAAAAAACGCACCCACAAATTAATAATGTATGAGTCACCACAGACACTTAAGGAATACTTGCCCAAAATGTCACATAGAAAAAAACTAACAAAAATATACATATACTTACATATTATTGGTTGCACCACCTGATATTTAAAAACACTTAGTTAAAACACTTCAAAAAAGTAATTTGACATGAAACATGAAAAATGTTAGTTAACAACTGAAATCCATTAAAACGCTTTGTCCTTGTCTCAAAAATCTGCATTATATCCATTTTCAAAGAACTTTTTAAAAATACATTTTTGACCCCTTAAATTTGTCATTGACATATATGTGTGCATAAATATGTTTTTATAAACACACACACACACACACACACACACCAGGTTTTGACTATGTATGTACCTTAACAACACCATACACACAGGCCTTTGAAATGATCAAGAATCAGAGATCTCATCTATGTGCCATTTTACATAGGACCTCCTATGTTTTTATGTTTCTTGCAAAACTTAATTCCAAATAATATATGTAGGATAGAGCAGGTATCTACTAAGAATATTGTATGTGTTGTATGTGAAATAGCTGTCATATATAGTACTTGTAAGTATGCAAATTTTATATTTTTCATTTTACAAAACTTCTGTATGGATCTTGTATTTTCTTTAGGATAGAGCAGGTATCTACTAAGAATACTGTATGTGAAATAGCTGTCATATATAATACTTGTAAGTATGCAAGTTGTATATTCTTCATTTTACAAAACTTTTGTGTGGATCTTGTATTTTCTTTACTTGTCATGCAAATTATTTACAAGTGTCATATATGTGATACAGTTATTTTGTAAAATCCTACAATGTCTTTTCCATATGGGAACCCTCAGCTCTAACTGATGAGAAGGGTGTGTGAAGCAACAGTTTCAACCAATGATAGACCAATTCTCCACAGTCACTCAGAGCAGAATCCTGCAATATGAGGGAGGATATTTGCAGTGATGTCGATAAAAATATATGGCCAGACAGACAGTAACATCTGGAATAAGATGACGGATTTGCAGTACTGTGGACAATGTTACATTTTTAGAGTTTATGTTTGTTTATGTATGGTGCATTTTTTTTTCTTGTGCACAATTCTGTTATTGCTACAAATTTCATCTGTGAAGAGCATGCAATAAACGTTAAACATGAAATACTGTCTTGTACTCAGTAACCTTTGTACATACAGTAATATGTAACGTTAGTTGTGGTTTTCAAATGGCTGAGTAAATAGAATAAAGTTACTGTATGTCTGAGCATTTTTAGGTAGTGCCACCAAGATCTGACCTTTTTACACTGAAATCACTGACCGAGGAAGCTGTCAGCAGTCCCACTCTTTTCTACAAATCATTTTCCAGGACTTTTCCAGGATTTTTTTTTCCAGCATTGCACAACCAACTGAAGTTACAATTTAGGTGCTGGTTAATCCAGCCTTCTGAAAAACAAGATTAAAGGTTGATGACCAATTTCTCTAACTAGCTCCACCGTATCATATTGCACTAAAGATTTCTTTCTCTCTTTTTTATTGTATTTAGATTTTTATTGAGAACAGAGCCAACACATACCATAACACAACTTTGATGACATCCTGTCCCTTTTTCTTTTCTTTACAAAAAATGTGTGCAACACGATATTACTGTGGTTTCCAATAAGAATAATAATCATAGTAATTTGAAAAAAAAAATTAAATAAACCCCTTTCTTTAGGTCAATTTTGAAAAATGTATACTTAATAAAGACAGATATATGTATATACATACATACACACACATATATATATGCATATATACATAAACATGTATATACATACATACTCATACTTGCACATATACACACATATATGCATATACTTCTATGCACATACATGCATGAATACCCAGAAAAACATAAATTCATACACAACCATAGGTGTGCGTGTGTGTATATATATATATATATATATATATATGTATATATACATATATATACATATATATTTATGCATATATACATATATATGCATATATATGTATATATACATATATATATATATAAAATATATATATATATATATATATATATATACACACACACACACACATATATATATATATATATATATATATATATATATATATATATATATGTACAGTCATGAAATAAATTATTAGGCCACCCTTGTTTTCTTTCAATTTCTTGTTAATTTTAATGCCTGGCTCAACTAAAGGTACATTTGTTTGGACAATTATAATGATAACAACAAAAATAGCTCATGAGAGTTTAATTTAAGAACTAAGAACTATTCATTTTCCATGGTTTTCTTGATAATAACCAAAATTACTTAAATTCTTACATCAATAGCTATGGCATTGTACATAAAAACACTACTTTTAAGCATTCCATGTTTTCTTTTCTGTTTGCTTTAAACACATGATACACACAAGAGTTAATACTTGATTGCATAACCATTGTTTTTGATGACTGCAGCCATGCGTCTTGGCATGCTCTCCACCAGCTTCTGACATTGTTCTGCTGTCACAGCAGCCCATTCCTGTTGGACAAATTCAAACAAATTTTCTTTGTTTTTGGGCTTGTGGTTCTCCATTTTGAGTTTGATGATTTTCCACAGGTTTTCAATTGGATTAAGATCTGGTGATTGAGCAGGCCAAGGCATGGTGCGAATGTTGTGGTTCTCCATCCAGGCTTTAACTGACCTTGCCGTGTGGCAAGGGGCATTGTCTTGTTGGAAAATCCAGTCATTCGAGGCAGGAAAGAGTTTTCCAGCTGATGGAAGAAGACTGTTTTCAAGGGTAGTCCTGTACATGACCTGGTTCATTCGGCCTTCACACAATTGCATTTGCCCTGTTCCACTCAGACTGAAACAACCCCAGATCATGACTGATCCACCCCCATGTTTTACCGTAGGGGCAAGACAGTCTGGGTTGTAAGCTTCTCCAGGCTTCCTCCTAACCAATAAGTTGGCTGGAGTGGGCATCAATTCAAAATTGGATTCATCACTGAAGAGAACCTTAGCCAAATCATCAACAGTCCAATCTTTGTGGTCTCGAGCAAAGAGTAACCGGGCCTTCCTCTGCCTTTCATTGATGAAGGGCTTCTTGCGTGCTCTGTGTGACTTCAAACCAGCTTCAACAAGTCGGTTTCAGACTGTCCTTGCTGAATAAGTCACATTTCTCGACAGTACCCACTCATTTTTAAGGTCCCTGGAGGTCTGACGACGATTCCTGACACAGGAATGGATGAGTGCACGGTCATCTCGTGGGGTAGAAAGACGTTTCCTGCCACGGCCAGGTAGCAATTTGGTAGTGCCATGTTCAGCTTGTTTTTTTTGTTGTAATGAACGGCTGTCTTGGAGATCTTCAGTTTTTTCGCTACCTGTCTCTCACTCATGCCAATTTCCAGCAGTGCCAAGATGGCTGCCTTTGTGGCTTCACATTATTCTTTTGTTTTAGGCATTATGTGAGAGCTGACAACTTCTGAGTTGTGCTACGGCTTGAATGTAAGCAGGAAACCACTCTAGGCCTTTGCATGTGCAGTGCTGCTTGTGACATGAAATGGCCTCTTATATACCCTGGGAATCAATTAAGCTTAAGAATGTCAAATAGGACATAAAGTATTATGTGACCAGCTGCATTTTTTGTTGTGTTCATTGTATTATACGTTTAGTGGTACCAGATATTAGAATGAACAAGAAATTGAAGAAAACAAGGGTGGTCTAATAATTTTTTCCATGACTGTATATACATATATATGTATATATTATAGCTGGGCCGTTAGCGGTGATAGCAGCTGCGTTACCCAGACTCTCATCATGAGAAAAAAAAAATCTCGCCGTTAATCTATGCTTCTCAAAGTTGGGTCTGGGAGCTGGGGATACATATGCAAGCTATGAAATTCACTTTGATATTTTAGTGTGGATGTATGCCTGCCCCAGCCTGGCTGAATAACGCCGTGGGGGGCGTGAACAAGCCGGACCTGCCCTGGTCGGAAGTGACGTGTGAATTAATAACGCCAGACGACATGGATGCGGCTGCTGCTGTGAAACCGGGTCTGCTCCAGGGCAAATTTACTTTCAAAATGCTGCCGAATGGAGACCTCGATAAGACCAAGGTTGTTTGCACCTTGTGCAAAGCGGAGTTAGCTTACTGCAGGAGTACCTCCAGTCTCAGGTACCACCTGAATGCTAAACACGCTGGAGCTAACATTGAAGACGCCCGGACATGTTCGGCAGCGCCGCCTGAGAGTCGGGTTCGTCAGACAACAATGTTCGAGTGCGCCAACCGAGGAAAGCCCGTCAGCGAGGCTCTATCAGCAAAGCTAACTAACCTCCTAGCTCGTTGGATTGCCATCAACTGTCGGCCTATCAGCGTGGTTGAAGACGAGGGGCTTCAGCTTCTTCTCCAGGCAGCCACAGGTGACCCATCCTACAAACTGCCTTGCAGGCGAACCATCACAAGGAGAATCGTGGACCAACACGCCGCAGAAAAAGCCGTGAAAGAAGAGAAGTTGACCCGGGCGACTTATGTAGCACTAACGGGGGACCACTGGACATCTCTGGCAAATGAAAACTACCTCGGCGTTACTGTACACCTGATTGATGCCAGCTGGGAACTTCACTCTTTTGCTTTAGGTAGGTTATTTAGCCTCTTTACCTCCGGCCAGGAGGTTATGTTTTTTGGGAGTTTGTTTGTCCGTCCGTCTGTCTGTCTGTGAAAAAAAATATCTCAAAAAGTTATGGATGGATTTAGATTAAATTTTCAGGAAATGTTCAGCATGGGAAAAGGAAGAACTGATTCAATTTTGGTGTTGATCCGGATCAGTGTCTGGCCGCCATGGCGAAAAATGTGATTTCTGTGAATAACTACTGAACTAAAATAGATATCATTATGAATCCAGTTGCTAATGGTATGTTTTCATGGTCAAGGAATCTAAATATTTAGATGAAATAAAGGTAGGAGTAATATTTATGGTCAAAATGACAATATGGCTAAGGACTGTGGTGCATGCAGAGGTCTGTGCTCTCCAGTGCTTTTCTAGTTTAGCAAATGTAGCCCATCACACCCACAGCTTTTTTGTTAACACTATTATTAGGGATTGCATTAGATTGCCATAATGATAGCTTACTGATTGATTTTTTATTGCTGTTGTCTGATAGGCCTAAAGTCTATTACAAGCGAACTTATTCTGCTCTACTTTGTCTTGTAGGTGTGATCAAAGCGGAGGCGCCACTTTGCAGACGAGTGCGCCAAGCAGTTTCTCAGCGTCGCAAGTCAGTGGGATATAGTAAACAAAATCACAACTATTGGAACAGACAGTGCTCCCAACATGATTGCTGCAGGGAGGATTCTTCCGTTCGAGCATATGCCCTGTGTTGCGCATCTTGTACAGAGAGCCATTGTAATGTCACTTCGGGATGGTGGTTTTGATGGTGTCTTGGGGAAGCTCCGTAAAGTGGTTGGGCATTTCAAGCACAGCCCTGCCAACTCAAATGAGCTGAATGCCCAGCAAGCCTCGTTTAATCTCAACCAGGAGTCACTCGTGCAAGATGTCCCCCACGATGGAACTCGACCCTCGAGATGGTCAAGTGTGTGAGGCGCAACAGAGAACCACTGCATGCCACTCTGGCCAATCAGAAGCACAATCTGGCTCTCCCAACTGATGCTGAGTATGAGAAGTTGGCAAAACTGGAAACACTGCTACAGCCATGCAAGTATGTAGCCTATGAAAGTGTTCATGAATTCTTTTAAAAGCCACTTTGTATTTGAGAAACACATGCCCTTAAATATAGCTAGTCAATAGTTTGTTTTATGTTCTATGATTATTTAGAACTTAAAAATAGTGTAATCTGAGTTAAATGAATTGGCCATTAATTTATTAATTTTGTATTGCTGTGTGTGTGTGTGTGTGTGTGTGTGTGTGTGTGTGTGTGTGTGTGTGTGTGTGTGTCGGCATGTCACTGCGCTCCTTGGAGGGGAGAAGTATATGTCCTGCTCTGTGGTTCTACCTGCCCTGTGCCACCTCCAGCAAGCTATGATAATCTCAGATGATGATCCTGCCTATATCAGATTTAAGGCTGCCTTCACCAAGGACCTCAATCAGTGGAGGGAGAAGACAAACCTGGAATGGCTAAAAGTATGTTATACTGACCTGAAGATAACTGTAGGGTCAATGGATAGGTTAAGTTGTGAAGAAATTTGGAAAGTAAATCTACATCAATTAAATTATTTTTATTGTTTTTATTATTTTCATTTATCAGGTGGCAACTGCTCTGGATCCACGATTTAAGGACCTCAAGTCCCTTCCCAAAGCAGAGAGAGAGCCAGTGTGGGCAAAGCTGAGGAGTTGGTGAAGGAGAAGAACCTTCTGAGGAGAACCCTGAGCCACCTAAGAAGAAAACAGCCCTGCTACTCATGCCATCAGAATCAGAGTCTGATGAGGAGACACCGTAGACAACACTGTGGAGAGGTACAAGGTAGAGCCCAATGCTAGTGAGGATCAGTGTCCACTGAAGTGGTGGTCAGAGCACTCTGCTTGCTATGGTAAGATGGCCCACATTGCCCGGAAGTACTTGGGGACACCTGCCTCAACTGTCCCATGCGAGAGACTGTTCTCTTTAGCAGGCCATGTTGTCCAGAAGAGGAGATCTAGCCTGTCCTCGGACAATGTGAACAGGCTGGTCTGTCTAAGTGATTGGTGGAAGAAGGAGGGGTAGAGTTTGAACTTATTGAAGCCATGTCAATAGCCATGTCAAAGCTACTGACTTTAAGCAGTTCTTCATAACATCATGTAGGCCTTCAGTTTAATTATTGTCATTATCCCAGAGATGTGGGTTGTTCTTATGCCCTCTGCTGTTCATTCCAGGTAGTTCAGGAAAGAATTTTGTCCACATGAACACAGACCTGTGTCAAATTGCCAGCTGGTTACCTGTGGTTACCTTTAATGCCTGCTGATTATTCATGTCTAATTGAATAAACAGAAACTCGTTCTTGAGAACTTACTTCTGGTCATTATTTATTTAACACACACATATTTTGAATGGCCTCGACAGACTTCAAATAAGCCATTTTAATCGCAACTAATCGCAATTAATTCCAGGATTGGGGTGTGATTAATCGCGATTAAAAAAATTGATCGATGCCCACCTATAGTATATATATATATATATATATATATATATATATATATATATATATATATATATATATATAAATATATATATATATATATATATATATATATACATTTTACATTTTATTCCTTATATATATATATGCATTTAATCGTTTAAAATAATAGCTAATAAGTAAATAAACCTCTATATATGTTTAGTAACAATACCAATAATTATATCAAAAACAAAAAAAGAAAGAAAAGGAGAAAAGAAAAACAAAAGTAAAATTGAAGAAGATTAATTTATTAATATATTAATTACTCTCAGGTATATATAGCCATTACTGCTTGCCATCTTTTTAGGCTGGCTTTTATGTAGTCTTACTGTGATACATTTATCGTTTATACTTGTCTTTTATAAAACTGTAATTTCTTTCTTTCTTGCTTAGGAAGCCTAAATTTCATTTTGGGATTTTTATATTTCTTTTTGTCACCAGTTTTTCGATTTTTTTTACATTTTATTCCTTAACTTGCTTTATATTTTTTTACTCATATTTCTAAGGGTAATTGTGCTTTTCTTACCAAGTTCATTTTTAGTTAATTCCCTCGGTTTGATTTTTGTTCACTCACAACAATAATAATACATTTTATTTTTAAAGCCCCTTTCATGATACCCAAGGAAGCTGCACAAATGTAAAACAACCAAAATACTGGAGGAGGTAGAAGGAGGATAAATCATTTTCCAGGACAATTCAAGCTTCTCAAGCTTCTTCGCATGACTGGAAAATTGGTCAATCATTTTCCAGATTTTCCAGGGCGCATGGGAACCCTGTGTCATCATGAAAACATGACTAACTCAATTGACTATGTATAAACGATGGTGTCATTTTGGTGACACTGACACTTGTTTTGACAAAAATACTTGCTTTTGAGGTATGAACTACCCATTTTGAGCAGGTGACACACTTTTGCAGATTATCCAACAGGTTTTGCATGTTGTACCAATTGTTTTGAGAAATACCCAAACTGTTGTGAAAATGTTAAGACTGATGTGAGAAATGCTCCTCCTCCTAAAACTACAATATGTATGTTTTGTTTTACAATTCAGCATTCTGCATGTATTTGGCGTTGCTGTATGCCTTAAGTGTTCTTGATTAATTACATTTTTCAAACAAAAATTAAAGTTTCATTAGTGTTGTTTAACAATTTAATAAACTGAACATTTGTAAACAAATGATCATAAATAGCCCACCACAGAGTGGCCAAATTTGGTAAAACATTGATGAATGCTCATGTAGACCTATCAGGTCACGAGTAGAATTATACTTAATTAGCTGTTATGAATTTTTTGTGGCTAAAGACAACTGTATTTATTAAAAATGTCACTTGATAGTAAAGGTTGCTGACATATGGTGTAGGGGGAAGCATGCATCACAAACTACCACCTGTTTCTATGTACCTTCTCCTGCTGATTTAGACAGAGAATCATCCAGAAATTCAACTAAAGGTCACTGTTCCAACACTTTTTTGACAGTGTATAACAGCGTGCTGCTGACCCTGTAATGAAGCAGTGAATAAGTATATTAATGCCAATATAAAATTATGTAAAATGATGAAACAAACAAATACAAAAGGGAGTGCTTTTTAAAATGTATTTTAACAGTAGGCCTAAATTAGGCAGAGTTAACTTCAACAATGTTTAAACTGGAGTGGCCCTGCTCATCAACAGATAAAATGGGCTATAGTTCAGTACAAAAACAGTACAGTATAAAAATATAGATTTGAGGGCATTTCACTCTGAAAGACTGTTATTCCCAAACATACATGTCTCTAAATGTATATTCATGGGCCATTCCACGGCAAATCAGACAGAATCCATAAACATGGTTTCAGGACTGTCTCAGATTTTGTTCAGACTTTAGCTAAATCATCAATGGGCTCCAAAACTAAGGCTGTAAAATTACTGATACATATAATATCTCATAATGAATGCAGGTGCCTTAACAAATTCTAAAGAACCTGACTTTTGAGAGCAATGTGATATTTACTAATATCACAAAGAATTTAATAAAATATAATTGAAATAATTTACAGGGATTAGTTTTGGCACATATTCATGATAAAATTAAGTTTTGAAGCAAATCTGAGATGGTTCTGCTACAACCTTAGCAAATATCAACCCTGTCTACAATGCAACAAACTGACCCTCATGTTAAACGGAAAGATGAAAAACAGTCATTTGAAAAGACTGATAAAAGAAATATGCCCCATAAAAACAGGAACAATAAAGACATGGCAGTAACATTTCTATAAATAAAACATTCCTCCAATGTGATACTGCCTTTTTGCAAAAACTGCCTGTCTAACAGGCAAACAGGCATTCGAGAAAAAAAAAACAGTCATTTGAAAAGACTGACAAAAGAAATATGCCCCATAAAAACAGGAACAATAAAGACATGGCAGTAACACTTCTATAAATAAAACATAAATCAATAAAACATCACCAAAGTGATACTGCCTTTGGAAAAACTGCCTGTCTAACAGGCAAACAGTTATTTTAAAAACAAACCAAAATGATTCTTTTAACCATTAAAATTGTAACAATTGTGTACAATAACATTTGGAAAGCCTTGAACAGCCTCACAATTAAGTTAGTTTATCAAAAGGCAAGTTAGGAGGGGCTAACTGGAAGCCTAGATAACATCCATGACCCACACAGAGCTTGTGAGTATCTTGTTGAACTCACTGCGGAGGTCAGGATAATTGTGGTATCCTTCAGGCAGCTTTAAAAGAAATCCACATGTGTGGGATTGTGGTCTTCTCTGGAAGTCTGATGTTTCAATGAACTCTACCTTTATTGGTTGTTCCATTAAATTGGAACCAGTGCAAAAGCGGAGAAAAAGCTCAAGGGTGTAGGAATCAACTTCACCCACGTACCTCCTCAGGTATCGGGCAACTGCTGTCTGGGCAGGGGTCATGTCGTCTGGGAACTTCAAGAGCTCCTTTACTGCTTTTCCAGTTGGTTTCTTCTGCTGAATGATATGATGTAGAGCATCAAGTGGCAACACAGTTGCTAGCTGCAACACAATGGGACGCCAACACTCGATTATGTACATTGGTGCCTGTATTAAAGCCTTATGTCCAATCTGTGACAGCAGTGGGATTAAATTGTCCTTGGTAGGTATTTGCTGGCACTCATGTGCCTCAAGGGCATCAAACAGTGCATCGCTGTCGACCGAATCAAAGTTCTCCAAGGCCTTCAGAAGTACTTCTCTCTCCTGATCAGACACATACTGAATGAAGGTGTCTTTCAAGCTGGTGGTGATTTTGCAGTACAGTGCCTCCTCAAGGAATGGTGTTGCCAGTTTCACTGGGAAATACTGACTAATTCGCCACCCCACTACCAAGATTCTGGCAACTGCCTGCCACTCTTCAGACAGGAAATCGTGCCTAATAAAGGGAACTTTCACATCCCCTCCCAAAGTGCACCTTTCATAAAAGTCTGTCCAAAACTCTGTTAAGCAGTCCCGGTCACACCACTTCCCTCCCCCTCCTCAAGGTTTCCATTGGGTAGGCGCATCTTAATAAAAACCTCTGCACTTAAAATGTCTGGGTCTTTGAAGGCTTGGATTAGGTCAGTGAGACGATGCCCCCTCCTTATTATCAGTGTAACAGGAGCATGCTCAGGATAACCCAGTGTCTGGTCATTCCATGGCCCTGAAACAGGAGCAGGTTATGGCTCGCTCAATCCCTCTGGTGGCTGGTCACCCCAAGCATCAAGTTGCTGTTCGCTTTGTATCTCTGGTGGCTGGTTATTCGAAGGATCAGGCTGAGTTTCCTCCAGTCCCTGAGGTGACTGATCATTCCATGGTATTGTGTCATCTAACTGCGCATCTTGAATTGCCTCGGCCCCAACTATTACCTCAAGGTCGACCTCTTCAACAATGGCATCCATCTCTTGTACCTCAGTTGAACAATGTGGCTCAATTGTAAGATCTTCAACAGTGGCTGAGTTCAACTGCATGTCTGCATCTTCCTCCTCCTCTGAAGACAGCTCCACTTGCTTCATTTTGGTATGAAGATACAGTCTGAGGATTCTAACTTTGCTTTCTTCATACAACTCACCCACAGTGCTTGAACTGTAGACCTTTATCTGAGAAGATTCAATTTCTGTTGAATAATCTGAGATTTTTTGTTTTGTTTTAGAAATACCATTTGGGAAGAACAGATTTTCAGCTATTTCTTTGATGTCCAGTACAGTTTATTCCTGTCAATGGTCAGGTGCCTCGTGCCTCCACCATTAACTGCCTTCACTTGTTTGTAACGTTTTTCTTTCTCAACAAAGTCCATCCAGCCAAACTCAATCCGTCTCTCGTTTTTTCTTGCACTTTTATTTCCAACCCATTGCTTTTTTTTGGCAGACACTGTCACCTCACTAGACACCAGTCTATGTCGCAGTCTTTTGAGTAAAGATTCTTTCCTGCTCCTTGTCTCCATCGATGCATTGACTTGTCGGCAGAAGGCCACAGTGGCTAATCTGTCTCCATATTTAGGGATGTACTTTGCCAAGTCACCATCAGTCATTACAGGGATAACAGATGCATCAATCTGGAAAAAAATAAAGAATAATTACACTGTGGGACTGCATATAACTAGTACAAGTATAAATTATTTAATCTTAATTTTGATTTAAAGGTTTAACATTTTGATTAAACAGGAAACACAGCACACAACTTAAATTGTGTGCTTCCAGAAAAGACATTCTTTCAATACACAGAAGATGATTATGGTAAGCAACAAATAATGCAACTAGCATTTCAGTTGAATTACAGCTTGTCTGAATCCCCAGAATTACTATTTTTATCACTGCCTGTAAGCATAACAATGACAGATTACACATCGGTTTAAGTATTGAAAAGGATAATTCACCACAAAATAAAAATAGAATATTTTTCCTCTTAACATTAGTGCAATTTGTCCATTTTGCTGTTGCTTGATGAATTATAGAGATATGAGGCATAGGAATCATTGCATTCTCTCAAATAAAACGGGACTGAATTGATTTTTTCTTGTGGTGCTTACAGCGTGAAAACAAAAACAGTACAATACAAATGTGCAATGTCTCTTTTCCAGAAATCACAATCACTCAAAATAATCCACACACTGTGTTGTGGGCAGTTTTTTGTAGTTCTGCCAAAAGATAACAGTTCTTACACGTGTTCACAACAAGGTGTGTGTATTATCATCATAACTGAGTCATGAATTCTGGAAAGAGACATTTCTGTTGTGCACTTCGAATGTACTGTGTGGTGCTGTGAACACTATAGGAAAAGGTCTATTCAGTTTTGCTGTATTCCAGAGAAAGCAGAAATATCCAAAGCCCATATCTCCAAAATTCGACAACTCATGCCAAACCATTTAGATGGATAAACAGGTAAGAGGAATAATGTTTTCTTTTTTATTTGAGGTGAATAACACACAGAAAAAGGAATGGAAACATGTGTAAAGAGGCTTACCTTTTCATTTTCCAGCTGTTGGATAAAGTCCTCAGGAATTTTCCGATTTAGTAAGAAGTCCCTCAGCTCTTCATCCATTGTTGTGATTGTCTGCTAAGTAAAGGAGATTACACAAAATAGAAGTACTTAAGTATAGGTATGTGGTGTCTTGTAAGGGCATACAATTGAATGTATTAACACAATAATAAAAAGTATTTCAACCATCCTTCATTTGTATAAAATTTTAAGCTTGCAGAACTTGGGGTGCTGGTTTGGCGGAGTGGTTAGCAACCAGGCACCCCATGTACATGCTTCTGCCGGTCCAGGTTCGAATCCCGCCTGTGACCAGCTTGCAGAGTGTCTTCCCCTACTCTCTCTCCCCTTCACAAGCCTATCCACTGTCTCACTCCTATCAATAAAGGCACAAAATGCCCAAAAACATACATTTAAAAAAAAAAAAAAGCTTGCAGAACTTTTCTGATTGCAGAGAACTTGGATCTGTACAGTATGTAGAATAGCAAAGTTACTTTTACTGATATCAATATTGAGAAAATGTATTTGGGAGAGAGTAAGTAGGAAATGTTAAGTTGTATGCCTTTGCCAATAGGGAAAATAACACACTTGCAAATACATATTCATAGTAGGCTGTGAAATTACATAATCATTGCAGGGAAAATGACATGTTATTGTACTCAAATAATAAGGTGATGCCAATCTCAAAGTTTAAGACCATAAACTGTACAATTGCTGTATTTTCCCAGGTCCACTGTAAAGTCAGACTTATCGATCTCACTGTTGAGAAGCAGAAAAACGAACAATTGGAAATTATCAATTCCAAAACCGTCACATCTAGTATGTAGGTTTGAACTCATCCTCACTGATAAATGCATGGACCACAAATGGCAATAAAACTGCACTTCCAGCTTCTTCAGACAAAACCTCAGCCGAGCTTCGACCGTTTTTATAGCACAGCTACACGCACATGTGTTTCAAACCTGGCTGTCAAACAGCAAAAGAGCCATAAAACTGTTGTATATAGTCTGGATTTGATGTAAGTCCTGATGGGGTCAGCAAACGTGAATTCTGCGCCCTGTAGCCAGTGTTTTGTAGGACAGTGATAGATATTGGCCCCGTCTATTTACTAAAATTTACCAAGATCCTGCTGCTCCGAATCAGAGCATTTTCGTTAATATGACTTCAGTCGTTTTTTTTTAACTGATGTACAGTTTCCTCTAACTACTGCACCAATTTTCTGTTAAGAACCAGTCAGTGTCCTGACCTGGTATGCACAGGGGGACTTTTTTGCAGCTACAGAGGCGAAGTTGTAGCTTACTTCGGGGCTAACTCCCTCCACCTTATTCTGCGGGTGGCAGCAACACGAACTTTGCTTGAGTCTCGAGAGTTGTGTAGCTTTTATATAAGGTAGTGATGAATAGCCTAAGGGACTGTACATACCTGCACTCCAACATTCACTGACACAGCTAACTTTGGCTGGTTACTGCGATGTTTCAGTCGAGCTCGGCTGTCTTCTTCTTCATTGTTTGTAACGGCAGCTGACAACAATATGTTATGGGGCATTAGCGCCATCTACTGATGAGCCCGGCTGTCTGTTGTCGCTTACCTGTTTAATTAAAGCGTGCGCACGTTTTAAGTATCTCGTGCGCACGTTTTAGCTAAAATGTGCGCACGAATAAGTATCTTGTGCGCACGTTTTAGTATCTCGTGCGCACGATTCATATTTTTCTCTTCTCTGTGGCACCTTAGGGGCTCCGTAGTAATTCTATCCAAAAATGTATAAATCTTATAAATAACAGAATTAATATCATTCTGGACTGTGTTCTTGCCTTTGTTTTGCCGGGTATTCGTCTTATTTTGACATAGATCGTCTTTTTTCGTCAAAGTTCGTGTTTTATGGATTTCATCGATCGTTATTTGGAAATATTTAGAGGAGAAAATACTGAGGAGCTGTACCGAGGAGAGGGGAGACCAAAGGAGAGTCATGAAGGGGGTTAATTCCTTCAGGGACTATCGTCATTTTAAAAAACAGTCCTGGACATGGTCTAATATAATGAGCTGTATCATGGACACAAATGCTGTAGGCAAACAAAAATGTGTGAGTGTATATAAAATAGTTTAAACTCATTTTTTGTCATCTCAAAACTTTGAACATGTTCATTTAAAATTGTTTATAAAGGGAATCCTGTTTAAAGTTCATATCAGTTGTTTTATTTTCTTGTAATCACACCGTTAACAACATAATAATGACAAATACTTTCCAGGATTCTTTATTTTTATTTCTCGTGAAAGAAGGATAAAAATGTACTCAAAGGGCATTTCTTGACACATTATTGATAAAAAAGACAAAAAAGAACCATTATGATAATAATATTAAAGGGGTTAAGCGATTAAATTTTGTGTAAAAGTACTTTTTGAACATTTTGAGCACACTGCAACAATACTGTGATAATAATGATAACCGTGATAATTTTGTTCACAATAACCGTGATACAAAATTTTCATATCGTTACATCCCTAGTTGGATTTAAAGAAAGTCCTGCACTACATACACCATGTACCTTCGGCCACAGGTCGTTGTTGACGTTAAAACAGACAGCTAATATGAGGTTAGTTTAGCTATGATCTACTGAACCAAAATTAATATTGTCTTATCAACTGAGATAAAATCACACACAGTCCTAGCTAACTCATACCCAGCTCATATTGGCAAACAATAACATAGCGTTAACATACCGGACACGAAGTGCGTGCTGCATATGCTCTCGCCGCCTTTTGGACCTTCGGGACCCCAATCTGCCCTTTTTATAGTCAGAAGCCACAATCTCCTCCGGTTCTTCGCAAAAGGATGAGATCCTCTTGGAATATTGTATAATTTCCACCCATCCTTTTGCCGGTTGGTGCAGTTAACCACGCAGCAACTCCTTGTCATTTTTGCTCCTCCAATGCTACTTGTAAAAGAAGTGCTTCGCTTTCTGTCCCCTGGCTGCGCGCGCACATCAGCGATGACGTTGCACAGAAACCCGTCTATAGTGATCATAAAGTTGATTGTGAATGGCTCATGGGACGCTTCTGTTTAAAAGCAGTTTGAAGCTCTGCCCTGCTACTACAGAGGTTCTGATCATTTTTTTCAAACACAAAATCCAATTATTATCTTTGACTAAGTCAGGCACTGATCTGTATGACATGAAAAACAGCTGAAGACCACGATCCAAGTAATAAAGCAATGAAAGTCAAAGCTGCTTTTCTCTTAATCCAGCAGGGCACTTGTTTGACCAAAATAACAGAAAGTCTGTAACCTGATATCTCTTCAGATTTCTGCTGCTACATGATTCCTGCCTGGTCCCCGGTATGTGCTCCACTTCAGACTGCACCTGCAGTGTTGCCAAGTCCGCTTATTATAAGCGACTTTGGGCTTGCTTTTCCATGAAGTCGCTTATTAATATGTGTAGTCGCGGTTTTCTTGGGCTTGTTTCTAAAGTGTAGTTGCTTATTTGGGCTTGTTCCCAGCTCCGTAATAAGTTGTCAAGCAGATAATTTCAATATGTTTTTTAAATGTAGGATAGCTTGTCCTGCCTGTTACTTTGCCTGTTTTCTCTGCCCCCAACACCCACCAGTGCCGCACGCACAATGTCAGACACACACACAGAGGAGACAGCACCCACAACCTGCTTCTAATTGGCTCTGATCCTGATTGCCACGAGTACTCACCAATCAGAGCAGATGTCAGAATGAGCAGCAAGGCAGTCTTATTTCCTGTTATGGTAAACACACGTTGGAAAGTTAAACGAGAGAGCGCGATGACTGCCGACCATGCCAGGCCCTGGGACGAAGTGGGCGAAATACGGAAAGAAATATAACAAAGACTGGGAGAAAGAGAGCGGGATAAAAGAATGGATTCAACCTGTGGTGGGAGACGATGCAAAAGCCCTGTGCAGAGTCGTAAAAAGCGAAATACGTGCACACCACGCGGACCTGAAACAACATGCTAGCAGTGAAAAACACACAAAAAAATGCAGCGCCATTCTCCACAATGAGGCTGACAGACATTGGATTTACGGTCTCCACGCAGAATGAGTCAAGGCAGAGAGCTGAGCTGAAGGTAGCCACCTACATAGCTTGTCTCACATCCATTAAATCAGTGGACCACCTTGGGGAGTTAATTTGCTCAACTTTTGACAAAGACATTAAAATGCACAGGACAAAATGCACAGCATTAATTAACCATGCTATTGCTCCGTGTATGTTCTTGGAGCTTCAGAGGGATATTGGAGGTGCTGAATACTCCCTTGTTATCGATGAGAGCACAGACATTTCATCTGTCAAGCAGCTCTGTGTGGTAATCCGCTACTTCAGTAAGACACTGAACAAAGTTGTGTCCACCTTTCTGGGTCTGATAAACTTGGAGGGTGAAACAGCAGAGGCTATTGCCTCCACCCTGACCCATTTTCTACAGAGCATTGGACTGGACATTAAAAAGTGCATTGGTTTAGGTACAGATAGCTGCCGTGTCATGGTTGGAAAGAGGAATTCAGTGTACACTCACCTTCTCCAGAAAAACCCAAATCCCCAGCTGCTTAAGTGTGTGTGCCATTCCATACAGCTGTGTGTAAGCAAGGCAGTGGAGACACTCCCACGCAACCTGGAATACTTGGTCTCTCATTCCCACAACTGGTTTTCCCACAGTGCTCTTCGCCACGGCGAGTATGCAAAGATCTACAGCCTCATCAATCCTGGTGAAATGCCTTTGATGCTTGTACAAATGTCAGGTACACGGTGGCTTTCCATCTATGACTGCTGTTCTCGCATACTCAATCAGTGGGATGAGCTGAAGCTTCACTTTCAGCTAACCAAAGACCACCAGAGATGTTATGATGCTGAAATCCTGCACCAGATGTACAGTGATCCTGTGAACAAACTGTACCTGCTGTTTTTAATGCCCTTTCTACAAGAATTTAACAGGATCAACAAGCTGTTCCAGCAGGACAGGGGGAATCCATTCAAAATGTTGGAATGTCTGCTGATTTTCTTTCGCTCCCTCATCTCCAGAGTGGTGAGACCTGGAATGATCCCACATCAGATGAACAACTACTTGTCATTGACATAACAGACCCCAGTGTTCTGTTACCTGTGGGTGCAATCAGTTATGGGGTCAACTTCATGATGGCATTGGATGAGGCAAGAATGGAGAGATATGGAAATCTATGGCTATGTTCAGTCCGACTGTCATCCTTTCACAAACAAAACCACAGCTCAGTTCACTCTCACTGCTCAAACTCTACTCAGGAGATCTCGGAGTATTTGAAACACAGTATCAGTCTGTTGGATTCCTTTCATGGACCAACAAAGAGGACAGCCAGGCTGAGGCCTTCTGGGTTGAAGTGTTGAACTATAAGGACAGCAGTGGAGACAGCGCTTTCAAAGAACTTGCCCTCTTTTGTCTCTCATTGCTGGCAATGCCTCTGAGCAATGCAGATGTGGAAAGAGTTTTCTCACAAATGAGCCGAGTGAAGTCAAAACTCAGAAACAGAATGGGACAGGAGACCCTCAGCAACATACTGCACATTAAATATGGACTGAGAAAAAATGGCATGTGTTGCAAAGACTTTGTGCCGACCAAAGAGATGATCCAGCGCTTCAACTGTCACATGTACATGAGTGGAGCATCGGAGACGCCGGATGCAGATGAAGACAGTGAAGATGAATATTAAGGTATGCACTGTTACTGTATCTATTTTTTAAATGAAAGTCAGGTTATGATGCTAAGAAGAGAAGTGTTTCTGTTTTTTTTGTTTGTTATTTCTCATTTCATATTCTTACCTCTTCTGTATACAGCACAAGCCCTGGCCTCTACACAAGAAGGAAACTGTCTACTCTGTACCCATCCCATGGAGTCGTAAGCTTCTATGCCACTTTAACATTTGACTTTGATTGACCCTCTTTGGGTCATCCCCCCCCTTCTCAACTAAACAAGTGGATGGTTAAATTGTTATTTCCCACACATTTTTTTGTTTGTTTTTTGTTTTTTTTATTTGTATGGTTTTATTATTTATTATTTTGTATGTGGGCCATCAGTAATGTCTTGATATGGAAGTGAAACATGCTGAAAGAAAGATATTTCATTTATTTATTATGTCATAGCTTCAGTTTGGTCATTTTTTTGTTCTTATTTTTAATATGTTTAATTTGCACTTCACTACCTGAACAACTTGAAATATAAGGTTAGTGTTATTCTTTATGTTCAGTATGAGGACAAAGTGTCATGAATGTCATGATAAATATGTTTTAGACCAAGCCTCATCCTCACCTGTTGAAAAGATGTTGATTTTGTTTTCTTACAGTAAAGAATGTGAAAAGATGGTTTAACTCCCTCTTGTGGTCATTATCATGACGCTCAGGAGAAGAAAAATAAATTGTACCATCGGTACAATTTTCCAAAACTGCCCACAGTTCATCAATCTGTCCATTTGAATGTACACTGGCAATCTATCCCACAGTTTTTCTCTCCCCAGGACCTAGGGGGCGTGGGCTCCATTGAAAAGGTTGCTTGTTTTGGGCTTGTTTTTAAATGCCTGGTTGCTGATTTGTTTCACGAGATCTGGCAACACTGTACACCTGCCTCAGGAGCCAACAAAAAATTGACCAGCAGATGGAAGCAGAGACTGTGACTTAATGCAAATAATTAAATTTAAAGATTTAATCATTTAAACATGTCATACGGAAGAGTATTAGGGCCACCCATGAGAAAAACAAATGAGGGGGGGGAGATTTTTTTTTTCATCATGCACTTCGAGGAAAAAGTTGAAATGTCGAGAATAAAGTTGGAATATAATGGCCAGAATAAAGTTGAAATATGTCGAGAATAAAGTCGACCTTTGAGACTAACAACCTGTGCACTGCTTCTACAAAATGCCGTCCAGTCAGTTAGATGAATTAGTGAAATTATACTTCGGACTCGGCTTTAATAACAAAGAAATACTTTCTCTTTTAGCCCACTACGGAGCCCCGGAGGTGTCAGGGTGCAGAATATTTTATTAAGGTGAGAGAACGCCTTCTATAGTGTCGACACACGTTATTAAAGCGTTTCCTCACTATAATAAAGTGAGGAAACGGGATAAATAAAGCGTTACCTCGCCATATTATAGTGAGCCGCAGCGGTAGCCGGAGTGAAATTTGCTTGAAAGACTAGAGTGGGAGCAAAGTGCTCTGCAGTACGTTTCACACTGCATTGTTGAAGCACCGGCGCGCACCAAGGCGCTGAAGGTTTTCTGAGCGGCTGCTCCAAGTCTTGTAAATTAGCTGTCGTTAAGAAAGCACCAAACCGATAGTCAAAGTGCGGAGCATCCGGAAGTTTCAAAATAAAATACAATGCAGGGACTCTCGAACTTAACTTTGCTCAATTCTTTGTCACTATGTCAAAACCGGAGGCACGAGCATCAGGTCAGCAGTCCATTAGAGGGTCCCAGAGGCAACACGACACCATCGACGAAGAACAGTGAATCATAGAGGTCCAGAAATATATAACACTGTATACACCAAACTTTTCTACAATGGTAGGCAGAAAGAAGTTGAATAAATCACAAAGCTGTGTGGTTGGGACCAGCAAAGGGACCTTAGAGAAGCGAAGTTGGGTGTTGTTTATTTCTTTTCTTAGTCCATAACATGCTTTATGAGCATTTGACATCGCTATTCTCATGAGTGCCAGTGACTCTTCGGGGATCAGCCCTCCCCCACAAGGCTGAGCGCTGCGATGCTCCTCGGCGCGCAGCCTTCATTGTGGTTTGTCTGACAGAGAAAGACAGCGGCACGGCGCTTCCGCGTGCCGTGGAATTTGGGGTTGAGGCAGGTGGGGTAACAGCTGCTTGACATCTTCCTCACTTTATTATAGTGAGGTAATGCTTTAATAACATGTGTCGAAACTATAGAAGGCGTTCCCTCGCCTTAATAAAATATTCTGCACCCTGGCACCTCCGGGGCTCCGTAGTGGGCTAAAAGAGAAAGTATTTCTTTGTTATTAAAGCTGAGTCCGAAGTATAATTTCACTAATTCATCTAACTGACTGGACGGCATTTTGTAGAAGCAGTGCACAGGTTGTTAGTCTCAAAATAAAAACTGGAAAATATATCTACTCTTTGAGCTTTGTCCTACCTCTAACAACACGATACATATAACGAGCATTTCAACACAGGTGGCCCATCTTAGTTGAAAGCCCACTCACCACGACAAGGTGCAGGCCATGAGTGGGGGACACAGGACAAGACAGACTTGGCGAACAGGACAAACTGTGACGGGACAAACATATAAATACATAAAAAAGTGCATAGAGAAACACAGAACTTTTCTGGAACAAAGAGAGCACACATAAAACACATATCAACTGAAGTAATGCAGCTGATATGTAAGTAAACACACTTTAAACATTTGAACATTTTTTTTTCAGATGGTATTTTTTTTACTTATTTATTTTTGGTTTGGTTTTAAAGCTATAATCCGAACTTGAAAGAGTAAACATGCTAACAGACTCCATTTGTAACAGAACAGTGAAACTACAACCCCCCTAAAAGCAGTATTTACAAACCATAACTTTTAGAAGTAAAACAATAGGGTATTACAAAACAGTAATAAAATACATTCAACCTATTTACATTACACTGCAGTAAGAAGTTTGATTCCAGTGTATGAATCAGTCCTGTTTATGCGGACTGTAAATCATACCAGCAGCAACGACAGTTTGAGAGAGGATCAGTGGAGGACCAGGCATCTTCAGTGTATGAATCAGTCCTGTTTATGCGGACTGTAAATCATACCAGCAGCAACGACAGTTTGAGAGAGGATCAGTGGAGGACCAGGCATCTTCAGTGTATGAATCAGTCCTGTTTATGCGGACTGTGGTTATACAATGGTGGCCAAAATGACACTTTGCATATTCAAGAAATTGTCTATTAAAATACCCATAAAACAAATTAAATATCTACAAATTCAGAATAAAATTAGTCCTGAACACACGTTGGTCTTGGCAAAGGAGAAGAAGGGACTAACTGGGGAGAAATGGGCACAAATAGGGGCCCTTTTAGATGCTAGCTGGAGTTACCCCTGCATAGCCAAAGACTTGAGAGGCAGTCCAAGCACTACAAAGTACACTTTACTGCCACAATGCCACCAATTCATACCAGAACTGAAAGGCTAGAGGTTGACAAAATTTACCTTTTAGACAGACAAGTGAAGCGAATCAAAATTCTCATAAACCAAAGAAAGACCTAATGTTCTGGAGGCAAAAATGGGTCTATATTTCAAGAACTGTCAGGTGTTCTAATAATTTTGGCCACCACTGCAGGTCACAGTGATGCATGTTATTCACCATAAAAGTTAATTTATTTAGTCAGTCTTCTTCGTACACTCTTGCCATCTCTCGCCATCTCATTTTCCCTCTTTGCAAAGTGACTGAACCTGACTTTGCAATACCAGGAAGAGGCCATTTTCACCAGTACATGAATGTGGTTCACTTCAAAGCATGTGTCAGACATATGGCTGTGCAGATGTGGGAAAAGGTCTTTCTCACCACAGTCTGCAAGAACCTGGATGACAATGGTTGATGTGATTCCACGCCCACAGGGAAGTTGACCTCCATTCATTCTGATCCTCCTCTGAATACTTTTCTCCGTGGTCAAACACACAGACACCATGCCTGGTGATGGCTTTTTGAGACCGCCTCTATCTTTTAGGTGAATAAAACTGTGTGCAGCGCCATCAGTTGTTAAGGCTTGTGAGCAAGGCAAGCAGGTGATTTTTTTCTTTTACCTTCTTCACAACAAATCCCGCGATGTAGTTGATCACTGCCTCTTTGTATTCAGAGAGGCAGGGTACATCTGGGAGGTCAGGAATGGTGTCATCTTCCGGCACATCCACCTCTACCAACTGCACTTCCATTCTCCGTGCAATGTTTCCAGCTGCAGGTGTTGAGCTGAGAATGTGGGTGTTATCTCGAAGTAAACAGTTGCCCGTGCCTCTTTTCACTTGGTGCCTCACAAGTAGGCGTTTGTAGGCTCCCCTGAACTGCCTGGCATTGGGGTTGTTATTGTGCCCACCCCTAGCTCTTATGGCGGCAAAGAAGAGCTCCAAGTGGTCCTGACTCAGTTTGTAAGTAAGAAGATACCTGCATGAAGCATTGGCCCTCTCAACAAGGTCATGATAGATGTTGAGTGCACTTCTGCCATGAGCAATGAAGCCATATATGGCAGTCTTCTTTTTTGTTGTGTGAAGTGGCACCATCTTGTTGGACTGCTGGTCCTTCAAGCCGAGGAGGACATTTTCTGCCTGCTTCAAGATGGTCTCAGCACGATCTTTAGTTGTTGGTTTGATCGGTGCTTTGAAACCTCTTCCGAAGGGATTGCGGCTGTTGAGAACATCAATAGCTGCGTCTACAGTGCACTAAACTGAACAGTTGCAGCGCAACCTTTGAACTCCTCCAACTTCAAGCCTTGCTCACAGACCTCCATGGTGTCTGCCACACTGCAGCTGAAGAGCTGTGCTGCCAAATGAACTTTGATTTTTGGTTCCTCCATTGTATCTGAGCGATCTTAACCTTGTTACCAAGCTGTACACATGGATGTATTATAAGAACTGGATAGCGTGGCTCCGCCTGCTACCATGTAAAGGAGTTGAAGACAGAATATCCCCAGTCAGGGTGCTGCCATTGTGCAGCCAGCAGAGAATCTGGGCCATAATCTGGCCGCAGCTGTCGTAAACGGTCGCAACACTCCCCAGCATATGCCGTACACAGTCATTGTGAAGCTTCCGTAAACCATGGTTATTTTTAAACTCTAATAAAAGAGAAACTTTTCAGAAAAAAGAGGACTTGGAAAACACGCAGCCCAATAATACTTTAATGTCACCACAGCATACGGATGGGAGAAATATTTCTACGAGGTGTATTAATTTTTTGAAGTTTCACTACGGCCCGTTCAGATGAATGGGGGAGACGGAGATTTGACCTATACTGCAGCCAGTCACCAGGGGGAGCAGTTTTCGTGGAGGCTTCAATTTGAGCCCAGTGTCATGGCATCCATGTTTTCTACAGTCTATGGCCGTAGTCCCTCTTTTTCTTGGAGTTTCTTGAGAGCTTCAGAGTACTTCCATTTTATCTTTGCCCCGTCTTCTGTCTCAAACTCCAGAGAAGATGCAAAGGCATTGCAAAGAAGCTTCAGCATGTGGCAAGCATCCAGGATGACATGTACTTTTTGCTCTGGTTTTCAGGATGCAAAAGTATGGCTTCATGTTGTTGATATCAAGGTTAGCTCCAACTTCTTTTATCATGGCCAAATTGCTTGACGGGGCATCACAAGTAAGAGAAATAACTTGAACACCAACCTCATGAAGCCTGCTAAGGCTCTCCCTCACAACGTTTGCCTTCTCAGATCCATCCATACCTGTGATGAAAAAGTATGCAATGGGAATCTTCCAGGACTCATTGACAGCCACAACCATGAGGACCAAGGCCTGGGTGGCGAGGGTGTTGTCTATTTCCCCAGTACCTATGTCCACATAGCCATGGAACTGGTCCCCTGAAAATTCTGTCATCTTGTGGATGTGCATTTCATCCATCATGAGGGCACAGATGGTTCCTCTTCCCTTCTCTCTGTTTGCCTGCACATGACTTTTTAGCGCTGTAAAGGATGCTACAGTAAATCCAGGATGGGCTGAAATGCTGCTGTACCAAGTGCGGATGGTGTGACTGTGTGGAAGGGCTTTCTGAAAGTTGTCACGTACATAGTCATATGCCTTTGGGGAGTAAAAGTGCAGTGTGGTGGCAAACTGCTTCAGCTCCTCTGGGGATTTGGCTGACTTATCCACATTGTGTATCCTCCACAGGATGTGTCTCAGTACTTCATCAATTGACTCAAGCAAAGATGCACATTGACTTGATATCAAAAGCTTCTTCTTGACTTGTTTGATGGCATCTTTCATGGTGCGGATCTTTTTCTTTAACCGCCTGGACTTTTGGCACTGCCCTTTTAGCTTATTCTTGTATTTATTTAGGATGTCCTCTGTGGCCTGATTTTTCTTTTTCAAAGACTTTGGAGAGCCCAAACTGTAGCTGTGATCTTCTTCAACGCAGCCAAGTGGTGCACATATTGATGCTGGATAACTATGATCTGTGCTCTCCACTGTTACAGCAGTGTCAGCCTGACAGTTGTCAATGTCTCCTGCCTGCCTTGCCTCTGTGTCACTACTCACCAAAATCCTGTGTTTTGCACCTGCCTGAGAAGAGCTCACCCGGTGATCTGGAAACAGGGTTGGGACAGCTGTTTTCTTCAGGCAACGCTTCCCCTGAAGAAAGACAGATAGAAATCATTTCAAATTAAACTGTTTGCTGTAGTAACATGCTCTGGAATGTGTTTAAATCATTGGCAAACCCTCCACAGATTCAATGAATGATAAATCTATTCAATTACAAATTGTTGAAATGATGAGGCAGACTGTAATGATAGTGCACATCACTGTCCTTTAGCTGATTTAACCTTTGAGTTCGTGACAAAGGCATGCTCTTCAAAATGAGCACTGCAAAGACGAGATGATGAACAGGTTTCAGTCCTGAATGAATGAATGCTGAAAAATAATTTCTGATGATGGTTTCATGAAGCACCTTAACAGGCTTGTATTTGTTTTTAATGACATTAAATATTAAGCAGAGAGTTCCATGTTGTGAGTGAAAATATCTCAGCTTTCTGTGTTTATGTAGACAAATCTGCCTATGTATGAACTGCAAATCACCATTTTATGACATGCAAATCAATTTAAGAGGGACATTCTGTTTGGTTTGGGATTATATTCTTACAACATGAAGGCAAAAATTTGATTCATGCATTTTTTTTGTCGGTTTTTGAAATTGTAAATTGAGTGTCATGCAGAAAAATCTTGGATTTTTGGGGCACATCGCCCAGCCCTAAGTCTGAGTGCAACACCAAAACCACCTCCATCAGCAACCTCCCTGCACTGAAGTGATCTCCAGTTCATTCACAGTTTTTGACGGAGAGATCAGAAACAAGCTTCCATGTTGGCTGTTGAGGCCCTCGGCAAAGCTGACCAGAGGCTTTAAAATAAAACAAAGAAGCAAACACTGAGAGTTTACAGGAACTTTATTATCAAACATAAAAAAGGACAACAAAAACAGGAACAATTAAATCCTGGCTCTGCTACAACTGTGATGTTTCAGCTGCCGCCATCTTGACTTCTTGATGAAGGTAACAAGATGATGTCTAAAATCTAGAAGAAGGAATATTAAAAATTAATTGTAAAAAAAAACCTTCTGTTAAAAAAGAAGATGTACATGTTTGAAGGAAAAACATATTGATTTTTGTTTATTAAGACAGAAATGTCTGACTTAATTAACCAGAAATGTTCTTGGTAGGTGAAGTTGGATATTACAGAGTGAAACTGAATGAAGGCAGTGTTTTTCTTTGAAATGTGCAAATATGTTTTTTTTTTCTCGTCATTTTGAAAGTACATTTTGTTTTGTCTATTTTGAACTAAATTTCAATTTAAACTAAACAAGCGAAATGAAAAAATCATCCTTCATACTTCTTTACAGGTAACAAACATCCAAACACTCAGACACTCAGTCGGTCGTAGCTGAAGTCCATCTCTGTAAAAATGAATCCACCTTCAGCTGCAGCGTTGACGTTATTTACTCCATCATGGAGGAGGGCTGTTCTCCCACAGCAGGGGGCAGTGGTTGATGGTTCAGGGCCTGTCCCTTTGTAGGACGTCCTGAACTGCATCTCTGGGGACCACTGCTGCTCCGAGATCCCCTGCAGTTTAGCCTGGGACTGCCAGAGACCCAGTTACCATGTGTGGCCACGAGGAGGCACTGCAGGGGTCTTGGTGGTGGAGAGTCTGTGAGCTGTTGGAGAAGATCTGAACATCTTCTCCTTCGTTCACTGTGTCAGAGGAAAGAGCCGCAGCTGTGAGCAGAGACACCAGCAGGAAGTGCAACACACTGACGCAACTGCACCACCTACCAGACACTACAGAACACTGCACAGGCTCTCCACACACCCTGTGTGCATGCACACCCACACACACCATTCACACCCCATTCACACTACATACAGACCACATTCACAACACATACACACCACATACACATCCATTCATACTAATTCACACTCATTCATGTCACATTCACACCCAGTTCACACTTAATCATGCCAAATTCATACGCATTTACACCCATTCACACTGGTTCACACCACACTCACATTCAATCACATCATATACAAACCACATTCACAACAATTCACAGCCATTCACACCGCATTCACAAAAATTTCCACCACATTTACCCCCATTCACACCCAGGTCACATACACTCATACTACATTCACACTTATCCATAACCATACACACCATTTTAAACCACACTGACACAAAATTCACACCCAATTACACCACATCAACATCCATTCACCTCCATTACCACCAATTCACATCACATTCATACCACATTCACAGCAGTTTCACATCCGATTGACAACACATTCACACAACATTCAAACCACTATAACAACCATCACATCACATTCAACCACACTTTAACACATTCACACCTCATTCATTTCACATTAACAAATCATTGACTCAACAAGCTCAACACATCCACAGTCCAGTGGTTAGATTATAATCACACAGTGTTCAAACCCAATCAACAACCCCATTCACATCACATTCACAACCATTCAAACCACATTCAGGCTCATTCACAAAATACTCACGACACATCTGCACCCCATTTACACAACATTAACAGCACACTAACACCTGATGCAAACCACACTAACACCACATTCACCTACAGATTCACACCAAACTAAAAACACATCCACACACAGACATTCCCTTCACAAAACATTTGCACACCATGTACATTACATTCACAACACAATGAAACACAACACCATATGCAAAGCACAACATATAACATGTATTTTGTAGTTTTTATGTTTTTTTAAACACGATAACACAACAATACAACATCAGCCACAGCACAACATGTAACATGTATTTTTTTGTATTTTTTGTGTTTTTTTAACAGGTAAAGACAACATAACACAACACCTCACACAAGACCACAGCTAGCATCTGTTATTGAAGACGCAGCACAATAGAGTCACAGCACAACACTGCAAGGGTTACATGTTGCAGGGCGCTTCCTCATGGGGGCGCCCTCAGGCTCTTCAGCACGTCTCTTACGAGAGCGCCGCTGGTCTGTGGAGTCAAGAGAGGAGGAAGAGGAGGGACAAGACTCAGAGGCACAGGGAGGAGTCTGAGGAGAGCCAGCAGGTAAAAGAGGAGACAACCGGATCAAGGACTGAGGAGGAGGAGTCAGAGGGTGGAGAGAAGAGTCAGAGTCAGTGAAAGAGTCCAAGGAGGAGATAGAGGAGCAGAGAGAGGACTCAGGGGTGTGAGGAGGAGACTGGGGAGATGAGTGGATAACAGGAGGAGATAGAGGAGTTAGAGCAGAAGGAAAAGAGTCATAGTTATAGTCATAGGGGTGAGAGGAAGACTCAAAGTTATAGGCCAGAGTTTGAGGAGAGTGAGGAGGAGACGGCTGGTTGATATAAAGTGCAGGAGTCAGAGGAGGAGGGGGAGAGTCACAGTCAGAGTGAAAGCCAGATGAGTCAGAGGAGTCAGAGGAAGACTCCAGGATGTGTAGAGGAGTTTGAGGAGGGGAGGACAAGCTCAGAGAAGGAGTTGGAAGACTCAGAGCAGACGGATAAGGGCCAGAGTCAGAGTCAGAGTCTGAGTCAGCAAAAAAGGAGGGAGGAAGAGACTGAGAGGATTGGGGAGGAGGCAAGGAGAAAAAATGAGCACTTATAAAGTTCTCAAGGGCGAGTGTAGGATTTAAAGCATGGGGAGAGGAGTCATAGGCATTGGAGGAGAGGAAGGAGTCAAAGTTGTGTGCAGGAGTCTGGGGAAACTGAGGAGGAAAGAGCTGGTTGATATAGGGTGGAGGAGTCAGAGGAGGAGGGGGATAGTCACAGTCAGGGTGAAAGCCAGCTGAGTCAGAGGAGGTGAAAAAGGAGTGAGAAGAAGACTCAGAAAAGTGTGGTGGAGTCTGAGGAGGAAGAAGAGGCTGAGGAGGAGACAGCTGGTTGGTATAGGGTGGAGGAGTCAGAGGAGGAGGGGGATAGTCACAGTCAGGGTGAAAGCCAGATGAGTAAAGGGAGGTGAAAAAGGAGTGAGAGGAAGACTCAGAAAAGTGTGGTGGAGTCTGAGGAGGAAGAAGAGGCTGAGGAGGAGACAGCTGGCTGACAGGAGGAGGTGGAAGAGTCAGATCAAGAGGAAAGGAGTCATAGAAAGAAGAGTCAGAGATGTGAGGAGGAGATGACTGGCTAAAAGGAGGCGGTGGAAGAGTCAAAGTAGGCAGCGGAGAGTCAAGGAAGGAGTTGAAACAAAAGCATGAGTATGAAGGGGAGGAGTCTGGGGAGGAAGAGGAGTTTGAGAGGGGACAACTGGTCCAAAGTAGGAGGTGGGATCATCATAGGAGGGGAAGAAGGAGTGGGGGAGAGGAAGGTAAGGAGAAAAGGTCCAGAGTTTGGGGGAGGAGGAAGAGGAGGAAGAGGAGATGGAGGTGGGGAGGACTGGTGCCAAGAAGCGGTTGGAAGAGTCAGAGGAGGAGGAGGAGAAGAGTCAGAGAGGGAGACACTAGAGGGTGGAAAAGACTCAGAGGAAGACGGAGGAGTCTGAAAAACTGGAGAAGAAGGAGAAAGCAGAGGAGGAGGAGAACTTCTCTGTGGAGAGCTCGAGGAGGAGCTCAAGGGAGAGCCTGGAGGGGTGGGCTTAATATTCCCACATCGGGGTCCAGTGGAGCAGCAGCTTGAGGGGGCCTGGACCTCAGTGACCTCCATGTCACCTGTAAAGTCCGACTCAAGGGGCTCCGTCTGGACCGATGTGGACTCACCTGTGTGCCCACAAGGGGGGCTGCTGGACTGGTCCTGGATCCCTGGGGGGCTCTGGTCTTCTTCTTCTTCCGGGATGGAGAATGGAGTTGGATCGAGGCTCTGAAGACAGAAACAAACCAAACGTCAGGATGTGAAGTTCAGAAACACGACATGACGTCAGCAAACTCACCAGAGAGACTTTAAGAAACACAAACACACAGCTGTGATTATCACAGCAGAGGTCAACAACAGGGACACACTGTTTGACATTTTTAACAAGACATCATATAATCACCTCTGAGTGACAACAGAATCAGATTCAGCTTTTACAAGATCACAGAAGACCAAAATGCACATTATGAAACCCAAAAGCATTAATAACATTTAATAATCAATAATTGAACGCTGGAAAAAGAAACTTACGGCCCATCACTGCTTTGTTTTCATGCACAAATCAAGACTTTAGAAATAAATCCACTCTGAATGTCTTTTTCAATTAAAACACATATAAGGGTCTCCTGACACTAAAATTTCAGTCATTAAAGATTATTGATGTCATCTCCCTGTATTTGTTTCTATTTCCTGGTTGTGATGCCTTTGACTTTAACAGCAACTCAGATTCAATTCATGGTAGATTGTTAGAATTTAATTGGCATTAAAAGAAAAATGAATGGGTTTGAATTGAGGGGATGACATTCATCTATTTTCCTCACTGAGAAAACCTAATCTAACAAACAAACACAGAGTGAAACTGTAAAGTTAGCTGAAGAAGTGTTGTGTCAGGAAAATGCAAACGCACTCAAGACAAAAACTTTGAGAAACAATCACTTGTACATACACACTTTTTATTAAACATAGATCAGAGGCAGGCAATAAAAATAGAAGTTTAATGGATTTATGCACTGATTTTATCTAACAATTCTGTTTAATTTTATTTCATGTTAAATGTTGGTCTAATTAATCTACAGTTGTACTTTTTATATTTATACTTTGCACTGCACCTCTGATGAGAACTGCATCTCGTTTTAATCGTGTACATGTATACACATTGAAAAATGTCAATAAAAGGAATCTGGAACCTTGAATTTGAAGTTTACCCTTCATCAAATCTTCCATTATCTATCCTGTTTTATCTATTATACATTTTCATGGGTTTGATAAGCATGATGTAAATATGTATGGTACAGGAATATTAGGCTGAGCCAGCAAAGGTCAAATCAACAGAGGCCAAAGGTCACACAGACATTTAGAGGAGCTTAAAATGACATCAAATAAACAACCAAAATGTGAATAAAATAAACAGGACTGCTCCTGAAGATAAATCTATTTTAATAAAATGTCCTATTTAGACCAACATTATGGGGAAATCATGGTGTCATCGATGAGCATATTACAGCACAGATCTAACAGTGAACCATCTTTTTACTGAACATTAAGCCGGCTGTCTGCTTTTAAAGCACCTCTTATTTAACTTCATTGAAACAAAATAATCTTATGTGGTAAGTTGTCTGAAAATATATCTAGATTGTCTGAAAAAGTCAACATATTTCCAGTCCTGATACAGGCCAAACTCATTTAAAGCATTTCTTTATGGATTTCATCAAAGTCTGAATTATTACACCATCATAAATGATATTTCTATAACAGTAATTAGTCTAATGACTGATTAAGTTGAGTCAAATGTCAGGGCTGTAGCTTTGTCAGTATCTTTAAGAAGACAGAGACAGATAAACTCTTTAATTCTGATTTATTTTCTCCAGTCCACAGAGATTTCATCTGTTTCTATAATCTGCACATATCCGTGTTTTTACCTGAGATGGCGGTCGGACCTCAGTAACATCAAATTAAATAAGCCGGAGTTTTAGCTCCTGCTGAAATATGACGGTGGACAGATTGTGACACAAACTGGGACTTCAGTTAAGATGTCTCAGACTTCAGAGACCTCTGAAATACTAAAAAGATGTTCAAACAGAAAAGAAGAACAAAGTCTCATATAGCCTAGATTACAGCCTTTATCTGATCTTGTTTTGTGCTCATAAACATTTTCACTGCTCTGACATTTTGATTCAACTTTAAATATTCCCTCAATATTTTGGTAAAATGCGATTATTTAACCCACACAGTGTCGTTTTGGGACATTTTATTGTGTTTGTCCGTTTGGTTTTTCACAGACGAGTGCTTCAGACTCTCCATGAAAGACGTAAAAAGTTTAATACAATCAAATATCTTACATTTGTCGAGCAAAGCTCACGTTTCTCCATTTTCACTGATGGTCGGTCGATAACTTCTCGCTGTGAACGACTTTTATTCCAAAACTTTCTCAAAAAATCACTTTAAAGGTCTTAAATCCTGCGGACTGCGGACTCCCGTGATGATTTCAAGTTTGTTTTCACTCGAATGACTCGATGTTGTGATAGCAACCAACTCCTGCCGTCAATCATTTTTGACGTTGTCATTACGTCATCACGCAGCCCCGCTCTACTGTATTACTGTATATTAGACGGGTTTCTTGTGTACAAACAATAGGAGCTGCGCGCGCAGCCAGGGGGCAAAACACTGCTTCGACATCAACTGATATCTATTGTAGATGCTCTATTGTTCGTAAGTTTCCCCTGATGCAATAAATGTCATTTAACTGAAAATCTCTTTCTCTTTTATTGGAGCACAAATTAGAAAAAACTCTTTCAGAAATGTCCATAAATTTCACGACATTTACCAGATTGTGATGGTTATTTTAGCTGGTAACATCAGTGACAGCTAACAAAGTTTTTTTTTTTTTTAATTGAAACCAGAACAATTACAAACATAAAAGAGAGTGACATACTCATTTCTGTCCATACGTACAGTTGTCACAAAAAAGAGAATCACACCTCCTGCATGTTATATGAATCACAAAACATCTGAATGAATAAGGAGGAATAAAATAAAGTATAATTAAAAAAAATAAATCAATAAAATGATAATAATAATAGAAAAATAAATCAATAAATAATAATAATAAATGGATAAAAGAGAAGAAAGGGAATAAGGGGTTCAACACAGATGAAGATTTTCTATAAGTGTGTACAGTTTCTCAGCTTGGGCATTATCAATTATTTGCAAACATTTTTCAAACAAAAGAAGTTCATTTTTAAGTGCAGACCATGAGGGGAAAGTTTTAGCACATCTGCATTTATGTATGTCAAATTTTGTTATTATAATTATGTTATTCACCAAAAATTCTCTTTTTGTTTTTGAGGATAACACCAGTCCGAATGTCATTATAAGAGAGGAAATTCATATCCATAGAACTAGAGGACAGCAAATCATGAACACAACTCCATATGTCCTGGACAATTTCACAATCATAAAATAGATGTTCTGTCATTTCCACATTTTTATCACACATTTGAAAATTTTCTACTTCAAATTTGAATCTTTTTTTATGAATTCATTTGAAGGATATATGTTATTAATACTTTTAAAATGTTTCTCCTTGTATTTTGGAGGAAGTGGAAATTTCAGGAATTTCGTTCTTATCATTGATCTTTCAGATTTGTTGAAATCTTGAAGGATGAGTGTGCTCCTAGTTTTCCCGGATATAGGAGTCAACAAGGTGTTCTCTAAGAAATGTATTATTACATTTGCCATGCATAAAATCTATACACCCGATTTTAATTTTGGGCAATCTGGGTGCTGTTATGGCCAATGAGCTATTTTTCACTAACTGAATAAGAGCATTTTGTAAAAGGCCACGACCCCCTCCCCCGACACACACACTCTCCTCAAGAGGTTTGACCAATCAGTGGCAAGGATCAGCGCACGAGCCCGTCATGCTCATCAGCTGCACTCTGACAGAGAGAGAGAGAGAGAGAGAGAGAGAGAGAAAGAGAGAGAGAGAGAGACGGATTCATCCTGTTTCTTTACACCTGTTTTGGGATTATTGTTGTGGCGTGTGTCTTCAGAAAACGTAAGTTCTGATTGTTTTATTGCTGTGGTGTATTCGGTTAACTTGTTATCAGTTTATGATAATTATAAGCAGCGCACGAGGCGCAGAAAGTTGGGATGTGTACTCGCTGCAGTAATGTTTATGAGTGACGCGGTATCCACCGCTATTTAATCATAAGATGTTTTCTCTGTTGAATTGTGAGGCGTGAATGCCCCGTGTAATTGAAGTTGTGCATAGATTGAGTCAGGAAGTTTTCTGACTGCTTAAGCTTTGACTTTATTGCTGTGTGCTGTGTGTGGCTGTGAGCTGGGACAGTTGAGTGCTTGTGGTCACGTGAGGCTGCTTGAGAGTGTTAAGAGGCGCATATCACGGCCCAGACTATAGTAGAGAGCTGAGTTAAGATTACTATTGTTTGTTGTTGCATTATTTCTCTTCCTCCTGTGATAATTGAGGTGGCTGTTAGCTTAAATATCTCCTGTTAGTTCTAATAGTGCTGAAGCATGGTGATTGTACATATAGTTAAATGCTCTTATTGTATGCATATACAGAGTGTATATGATTGCTATGTACATACAAATATGTAAGATATACAGAGGTCTATACTGTCTTTTTATGGACATGCCTTTATTGTTTCTGTATTGCAGAACCACATTTAACCTTCAATAAACCCACTTGGACTATAACGACATCTGGTTAAGTTCTTATCGGACACCCTGCAGCGGGCCAGATTCCACAACCAGTTAGATTTAGTGTTTTACACATTTGGAATGTTTTGAATGACCTTTTTATAATCCTCCATGGGGCATTCAACATTATACTTATTAACAAATACTTTTAGTTCAAGAAAACGACCATATTTGTCCATTAAATGTACAATAGACCAAATATCTTTTTTCATCCAGTTTTCCATAAAAATAGACTTCCTCCTACTCAATATGACTCTGTTATTCCATAATGGAACATTATGAGGAGTGAAACTATGCTTGAAGACCATTTTCCAATGTAATAAAACTTGTTGGTGAAAAGTGGATAACTTAATAGACAGTTTTGTACTTTAAAAATCACATGTTAATAAAAAGTGAATACCACCCATTTTATTGAATATAAATGAGGGTATATGAAAACCATATGTCCTCTCCATTCTTTAAGAAAGACTGGAGCCATTTAACTTTTAATACTCCATTCATCATTTCAAAGTCAATAGCCTTAAGTCCACCATCCTTATAGCCTTTCAGCAAATCCCCCTTTTTGATGTAGTGATGTTTATTTTTCCAAATAAAATTAAAGTTTATTCTATTCATCTCTTTAATTTGTCTTGGAGAAATGGCTAAAGAATATGCAGGATAAATTAATCTAGAAAGTAATTCAAGTTTAGTTAACATTGTTCTACCGAATAATGTTAGATCTCTCTGTAACCAATTGTTTAATGTTTTCCTGCATTTGTCAACATTGTTCTGAATATTCTTTTTAATACTGGTGTCGGAGTCTTTAGAGATCCAAATACCTAGATATTTTACATCAGTCTTTACTGGTATATTGCATATTGAAGAGTCAGGGCATTCATGGATACTCATAAGTTCACACTTACTCAGATTCAATTTCAGACCAGATGCCTGAGAAAATGTCTCTATTATTTCTAAAGCCAATGGTATTTGTTCTTTATTTTTTAGGAATCTGGTCGTATCATCAGCTAACTGACTTATAATCAGTTTGTTATTATTGATGTTTAGCCCTTCAATGTTTGAGTTTGTAACAGCTATAGTTAATAGTTGTGTGACTATAATGAATAGAAGAGGTGAGATGCTGCATCCTTGTCTAATTCCTCCTTCTACACTAAATCTAGGACATGTACCTTCTGGAAGAGAAACACAACTGTTGATACCTGTACATAGCGTTGTTATTATATCAATGAATTTATTTCCAAAACACAATGTTTAAAGTATTAATAATAAAAGAATGTTCTACCGAATCAAATGCTTTATGGAAGTCCAGAAATAATATAAGAGCATCCTCCTCAATTAATTGATTATATTCAATAAGATCCAAAACCAGGTGGATGTTGTTATGTATAGATCTACCTTTGAGAAAGCCAGACTGTGTTGGGCTAATAAACTCAGATAAGCCTGTTTTTAATCTGGTTGCCAAAACTGTTGTTAGAATCTTGTAATCGGTGTTTAATAGTGTGATTGGTCTTAAATTGCTTAAAATCCTCTTGTCTTTTCCAGGTTTTGGTATTAGTTTAATTATACCTTGTTTCATTGTTACCATTAGTTCTTTATGGTTAATACATTCATTAATAGCTTGGAGCAACATTAGTTTTAGATCTTCCCAAAAGTGTTTAAAAAATGAGTAGTTAAACCATCTGGTCCTGGAGAGCGATCAGATGCCATTCTTTTAATAGCACAATCAAGTTCTGTTATCTTTAATTCCTCATCACATGTTTCTTTAAATTCTTTATCAATCATAGGAATCAGATTTTTAATTTTATTGAGGAAGGATGAGGCATTTTGTTCTGAATATGAGGACTTGTACAGATTACTGTAAAAGTTGAAAACTTCTTTTGCTATGCGGTTAGGTTCTGTGCATTCTATACCTTCAATCAATAGACTATCAGTTGAATTATATTCCTGTCTACGTTTTTCCATGTTACAAAAATAGGCCGTGTTCTTTTCTCCCTCTTCAATCCAACGGGCTCTGGATCTTATATATGCACCTTTAGCCCTAGAAATATACATCTCATCCAGTTTAGTTTGCAGTTTATTTATATTTTCTTTATCTTCTTCATTCCAAATTAAGTTTACTATAGAGCATCATAAGTTCTTTGACCACATATGTTTCCTTTGCTCTCTTTTCCATATTTAATTTTTTACTAAATGTTATTGAGTATTTCCTTATACTGAATTTAGCAAATTCCCATTTCAGGATCGGTGTGACAATAGTATGATCATTTTTTATATCCAGAATCAACTTTTTTATTCCATCACAGAATTCTGTGTTCTTTAACAACTGGGAGTTAAATTTCCAGTAGTCTTTTGGTTTTGTGTTATGGTTTCTTTTATTTAATTTAAGCTTAATAATGCAATGATCACTTAAAGGGGAATTAGCAATTGAGGATTCTGTAACATGTTCTAAAATTGAATCTGAGACAAGCCAGTAATCAATACGTGATTTACTTTGACCGTTTGGTTTAAAGCAGGTAAACTGTTTGACATCATTATGTAGAAGTCTCCAGATATCAACCAATTTGTTATTACTTCTGAACTTCTAAAATTGGATTTTTATATTCACTTGACAATTTTGAAGGCCATCTGTCTTTCCACTCATCAGGAGTTATATTGAAATCACCCCCAACCACTATGTGAGTAGTGTGAAATTTTGCATTAAATTCTGCTATAACAGTTGATATCTGATGGAATAACTTTCTATTTTTTGATGGTTGTTGTAGCCATAAATGTTGAAAATGATAATGGTATTATTATGAATTTCCAGTACACAGGCTACCCAGTGACCATCTTTATCCACTTTTTCACGCAGGATCTTACCAGGACATTTGTTAAAGCATATTGCAGTTCCAGCCCAATGATTAGTCCCATGGCTAAAGAGGATTTTATCCCCCCATTGTTGTGTCCAGAATTTAACGTCGGATGAGTCTGAATGAGTCTCTTGAAGAAAAAACACACTGTGCTTGTTGCCCTTTACAAAATAAAAAGACAGCTTTTCGTTTAACAGAGTCTTTGAGACCCCTTGTGTTAAAGGAAATGAAGGAAATGTCAGTTTTTAAATGAAAAACAGAAGACATGAACGAATGAACAAGTGAACTTTGAAGAAAAGTTTTAGGGAGGTGGAGTAAAGAAACCTTGAGGTAGAAGTCCCATATTCAGAAATGTTCCACTGTAGCTTATTGCAAGTTCAAAATCTCAGCCCTTCATCTTCTTTCTATTCCGTGATGCGTCTGCCTTCAATGAATCCGAAAGGTCCTCTGAACCCCGCCGCTTTGCCTTCTTTTCTTGCTTTCTCGATTTTCGGCCACAAAGCCTGTCTTGCCTTCCAGTCCTCTTGTGTCAGATCCTCTGCAAAACGGATTCCCTCTTCCTTGCACACTGGGGAGGTTTTGGTTCGTCTCCATATCTCATCTCTAACTGCTCTTCTCGCAAATAAAATGATTATTTGCCTTTTCTTGTTTTCCATCATTCGACCCACTCTGTGTACTATATCAACTGCTTCATCCATCTTCTCTGCCAGGTCGGGTGCAGTCTTACTCAGAAGTTGAATCACCTCCTTTCTCACATTCTTCACCAGCATTTTCTTTTTTCCCTTTGATGCACAGGCACCACCGTCTTTTGTATCTGTCATTGTTTACAACCTGGCTCTTCATGACCTCGTTTTCCTTTTGGAGTGTTTCAACTGCTTCCTCCAGGTGTTTTATTTTCGTCTTACATTCTTCTTACTTAGGGATGCACCGATCCAGGTTTTCACTTCCGATCCGATACCGATACCTGAATTTGGGTATCGGCTGATACCGATACTTTTCCGATACCACGGCTATTATTGCTGGAATATTTATATTATCAATATTGTTGAAATTATGTGTAAAATTTGATTATGAGGCTGTAATTAACCACAGAACAGTTATTTACATAGAAGATAAACAAAAAACATACACCTGTAAGGGCTTTAAAGTAACAATATGTAACTTTAACACCTTATCTTAACTGTTTTCAAGGCCTTCTAACAGTGGAGAGTCAGTAAATAATGTGAATAGTCCCTCCCTCTCCCCCTCTGTGCAACCGTGACAGCTTCACTGGCGCTCTGTAACTCTTGGGCGCGAGCCGCGGTTTACTGCCGTAAAGCGGTTCAACTGCTGTACGGCTCCGGAGGAGCTCAGCTTATGGCCGATATGAACAGCGGATCACAGACGCGTGTGTCCTGATTTTATGAAAGCTGAGGCTATGATATGAAAGAGGACTGTGAAGGATGAGGATTGGGAAAGAAAGAGGAGGAAAAAACGAGTAAAAAGCCGGACCAGAGAGAAGACTGGACGGGCTTAGAGCGATGTTTTGAACTTCGTGAATCAACAGGCTGGAGTCGGACTGTGAGCTCTTCTGCTGCTCAGAGGGTGAGTAAAGAAGTCTTTCAAAGTTTTTTAGATGACGATTATATATTCTGTCCAGTTCACTGACCTCAGTATTTATTTCAGGTATCAGCTCAGGTGATCAGCATCAGCTCCAGACAGGAGACACTAACACCACCACAGGAGTCAGAAAACAGGAGGTATGTTTTCTGAAATGTCTGCAGGGCTCAAAGTTAGGGCTGGACGATTATGGTAAAAATAAGAATCCCGATTATTTTAAGTGATATTGAAATCACAATTAATATACACAATTATTCATTTATTTAAAAACTTCAGTATTGATTTAAACACAACTTTAAAGAACCAGCGAGCGGCACACACAGTGTTATTGATCCACATAAGTCACACACACTCGCTGTGGCTGCACGTGGAACACAGAAGCGCTATGAAGCGCAGGAACTTGCATACACGGCACTCCACACTGTGTGGCATATTAATTGTTCTTCTTCGATTATAGTGTTTTTATGATTGTCAGATGGCAAAATTGAAATCACGATCAAAATCCGATTAATTGTCCAGCCCTACTCAAAGTTTCTGATAATTTCACCATTTACTGTCATTAATGAACTTTAGTGTGCTGGATCTGTCCAAATACTTAAAAAACGAACAGTGTGAAGATTATTATTAGTATTATTATTATTGTCAGTCTGTATTAAATGATTATTAGGGACAATGCAGTGTGCTTCTGTAAACCTGTAAATCAAACAGTGTAAGAAATACTGTATATTATTTCTGATCTCTCTTCTATACCTGCCATATTTACAGTAACAATGTGCCCGACTTTTTTTTGGGTGAATTCATAATGATTTGATTCTTTGATGGTGAAATAACAAACAGGTTTACTCATTACAATCCATCTAATCTTCATACACCACAAAATGTACTCGAAATACTTGGTATTTGACAACTACAAACTAAACAGATGTGAAATAAAAACCTGTAAAATAAATTTATTTTCTCCTTCCAGGTATCAACAGAACTACAATCAAAAATATCCCAGAGCTGGAGTTTATAGGATTTTAAAGACACAGAAGAATACAGTCACATCAAGACCTTCAGAAAGCTTTTATTCTGATGAGGATTCAAAATGGACCGAGCCTTCAATGATCCAGAAACCTGCTGCCACTTCTTTCATTTCCACTTCAGCTCTTTCTCTGTATGATACAGTAAATAAGGGGGAGATTTGGGCCAGTTTTATTTTGCAAGTTATCAAACACTGAAGTATTTACACAAGAGAATATTCTTCAATCATGTCTGATATTCTGCATATTTACTCTGAATAAAAACATTTCTACATGCTTCTACAAGTTGATATTCAGTGTTGTAGCACTTTTTCTCTTGCCTTTCAGGCACTTTTATACTTGCCAATTTGATCTTTATCTCTGTTGTATTATTTTAGCCTTACACTCATTTTTACTAGCATTTAAATTTTTATGTATTTGTTGTAATTGTATAATGGTAAATAGTTTTATTTTGTACTTCAGCAAACACCACGACATAACCCAGATTTCCCAATAACTCGATATTCAACGTCCTGAACCAACCTGCTCCCAAGATTTGAGCTGCCTTTTGTGAACAAATAAAGTTTTGTTATTGAAATGAGTAGGTCTGCAGTTTATGTTAAATATACTTTAATAATGTTAATAGAAATGCGTTACACAGTATTATATCAGAGTTTTGCACATCATAACAGAAACACATCAGAAGGTCTCCTCTGGTCAGCTGGATCTCTCTCTGCTGCTCCTCCAGACCTCCTCATCTCTGATTCCTCTTCTCTGCATGACTCTCTTGATACTCGGGGATCTGGCGTGGAGGCTCAGTCCTGTGTCTATCACACATGGAAGCAGAAAATTACACAAATGAACAGACGTAACGTTACAGTGTAACTTTTTCCCAAATGCCCACTGTCTAACTCGTACGTGTTAAAGTTTTTCACAGCTGATGGAGTTTATTCTTTACGTGTTTCAAAAACTGTAGATGATGGTCTAGGTCAGCTGTGTCAGCACTCTGCTCCGTCATTATTGGTGTTTTCTTCGTCTCATATTTAGCAGCTTTGCAGAGAGCAGAGAGTCATCCTACCAAAGTCATGTCTCAGAGGGGCTCAGCTTAGTTTACAAAGTTTGTAACATGTAAAGTTTTCTCTATTAGCGTGTAACAAACGAGTCCATCCTGTATAACCATTATACATCAGCCATGAGCCCCAGGCTAAAAGCTACGGTCAAAGTTACACAATACACATGTAAACGCTAAGCTAACTACTGACTGCTAATGCTTGAAAAACGATATATTAGGAAAGAAACATGCTCAGACTGTACCTTATCAGTCCACATGGTTTACATCTCTCTGGAGGTCCTTTCGGCTCGCTGCCCCTTCCCCTTTATGTAAACAAATGCACGCTGTTGTGCGGCGCTCGGTTTTACGACGGTGCAGTTACACCAACGACCACAGAGGAAGCTAGAGAGCAGAATAAATGGAATCCTACATATTGGGCCTTTAAATTGAATAGCAACATTTATTGAATGAAGTGCAGAACACTGTCAGGATACAGTCAATCTCCACAGAGACGAGGGCTGCTTGATATGAACAGCAGAGTATGGGTCTTGTAGCAGGTCTGTTTCCAATTGTCTCACTTTTGATATAAAATGTGTATCAAGAAGACAGTGTCTGTTGTTCTAAACTATTTACACTACCAAAAAAATAATAACACCATACGGGCTAGTGCTTCTGAACAGCACACAAATAAAGTATAGTGCAGCAGCTTTCATAAGTGACATATGAAATAATTGTAAACATCTCTACCCCCCCAAATAAAATATAATAAATTAAAAATAATTCTGGTGTTCGCTCACGTGGTGCCTTTTCAGATGTTTGATTAATCTTTAACTGTGATACCCGAATAGCTGATCGAATATGGGGATAAATATATGTAACCAAATAGTAAATAAATATTTGAATGCAAAATATTGAGTGTAGCAGCACATCAGAGCACCTGGAGCAGTGGACCGTTTCAACAGAGAGCGCTGTGAGCGCAGCTTGACCCTCAGATACATCCGCTGCTCTGCTGATCTCAGTGCAGAGTTTCCACTCTGAACGGAGCGGAATAAACAGCTCGAAGTCATCTGATGAGAGCTGTGAGGACGTATTTTTGGTTCTACACCGTTGATGGCAAACTTAAAATCAAAGACCAGGCTGTGTGTTCTGTGAAATACAGTTCAGTCACTCATCCTCCTCTTATTTGCGGGCTCAGCCGACGGCTTTTCATCCGGCCGAGTGCAGCAGAGCTTCGTCAAGAGTTTTACCCCGTGTGGCTGTGCTGTTTTCGGCAGGGTGTTTACCGAAAGGGCGGATAATTGAGTCTCTGTACCTTATTTTCGAGGGGCATATCCGAAAACCGTTCGGCTTTGATTTTGAGGAGAACTGACGGCATTACTCCACACAGCAGATATGTTGTTGTTAGCGCTTGTTAGCTCAGGTGGCTAATAGACAACGTCACACTCACAGGGGCACTATGCTCTGCACACACTGGCTGGCTGCAAACTGTGGAATGGATTTCTTGAAATGAGGAGTGGCGTCACATGTCTCCTTTGTGTTGTGTGTTGGATCGGGCGCCCCGTGGCACGCGGATCGGACCGATCCGATCCGTGAATTATGCCTGGATCGGACGCCGATACCGATACTGGATCGGATCGGTCCCATCCCTAGTATGTATGATGAATCAAACCTGTGTGTCTATTTTTTTATGCAGGACGAGCTTGATGAAGTTATGAGGACCTGGAATTCACATAAGATGAGAGCAAAGGCAGGCGATGGTTTGACGGGAGGTCGTCCGATTCTGATGTACACACTTTCAGAAATGTATGGTGCAGAAGACAGTCTCAAGACCGTGGATATGGATGAATTGGCCCTTTGTAAGGAAGAATGCACCCCCAAGAGCCAATAACTGAACTGAAATACTGCAAAGTATCTGAGTGTAGACATTTCTCTCTGCAGAAAATCTCGTCTCTGCACTAATGAACCATTAGTGTAAGCTTATTTGGTGCTCACATATGCCACACAATTAAAGAATGGTTCCCTCTAAATCAACTGATTCAGACTTCGTTAAAAAGAAAGTTCAGCCATCTCCATGGGAAAGTTTAGTCAGTGTTGATGATAAATGTATCAACTGAAGCACTACATTCCTTGGTGCTGGTATATATATATATATATATATATATATATGTATATATATATATATATATGTATATATATGTATATATATATATATATATATATATATATATATATATATATATATATATATATATATATATATATATATATATATATATATATATATATATATATATATATACAGTGATGTTCAAGACCAGATTTATACACAGCCAGGTGTGCACGTCAAGGGTACAATTATTTATCCTCCTTTCAGCATGTGAGATGGACCTGTACATTTGGTTTGAATGCACGTCATCCTCAGCTACAATCATATGTGAAATAGTTTCAGAAATTGTTCTTCATTATAAAAATATGTTCTGTGATTTCTCTGGCTACCTAAACCAGTTTTTTGCTAAATGAGACCATTGAATTTAAAGCTAGGGACTGCTGTAAATTAAACTAGGTGACATAGAATTTCACTTCTGAGTTATTCAGTGCCTTCAACCTGACTCTCTATTTCCCTCTGAATATTTTTAGACCACATTAAATCCTTGTTTGTAGTCATGTGCAGAGGCAGAGTCTGATTTATTATCAACTTGAATTTATGTAAGCTGTCACTTTGTTGCAGTGACAAATGTGTAATAGTGTCAATCTGAGAACTGATTATTGACTAAACATTCTGTCTTATTAAAGGCTGTATTGCAGATGACACTTGCATGTGCACTTAATTTCAAACCAAATAAACTGGGTGCTATACTGAAAAAAGTATCCTATTAAACAAAAATGTTTACTAGAAATACTGTAAAGACATGTTGCAGTATTGGCCTGCAACACTATAGTGACTATCCTGTCCTTTGACTTAATGAACAGTTCAAAAAGTGTACACATGATATTAGCTTAACGTTGTTTATTAACAAATTGTGAACATGGCTTGGCTCATTTGTAATAAAAACAGAACCCCCAGAGCCCTCACATAACAACTTATTTCTTTTTTCTTAGCTACAGCAGCAAACTTGTATTTGTTTTATTCCCAACATATTTTGTAGGGCAATTTGTGTTTAATTTGGTACAAAATGCAAACAAATACACCACCTAAATTCACAGAATATCTGAAGTCCAGTAAAAAAAAAAAAACAGTTTACCTGCAACACGTGCCTCTCGTGGTTTCATAAATTAAAACTAGTGTAAAATCACAATAAAGAACATTTTCAAATTGGAAAAAAATCAAATCACAGCATTTAAACAACAGTGTAAGGCAGCTAATGTGCATTTGATAACTGCAACAGAATGCATTTTAAGGCACAACACAAGCATTTATGCAGTAGCTACAAATTGCACAGCATATGAAGAAATATACAATATAGTGCTGGACAGGTGTTTAAAAGGGAAACTGTCCCATAACAATGTACAAGTACATTCGAAAACATTTATTTAACAGTCTAAAACCATCACAACATCTAACATTTGAACAATTTATAGGACCCTTAGTTACTTCATGAATACAGGACACCTGAAGACAATGATTGCACTTTGTGTGTCAACTGAGTAATATTTTGTCAAAAACACAAAAGTAATTAAATGCATCAGCCTAACAAAAAAATGGTCATAACAGTTGACTAAATGTGCAGTAGCATTTAAGATTTAACTTGGTATAAATTCAGAACATCCGACATTTGTAATTGATTATTCCCTCAGATAATATATGAATGCAGGGCATCGGAAAACAAACTGTGCCTATAAAACTTTCAGAGTGAATAAAATGATATATTTTATGCATATTTGCAACTGTTATATATATATATATATATATATATATATATATATATCACAATCATGGTTGAAGGGCCACATATTGTGTTACACAATGTCCATCACCCAGACATCGCTGTCAAGGATTTCATTGAATTCAAGCAAAGTCTGGGAAATGATCATAACACTCTGGTAGCTGTAGGAACATTCCACATGTTCGTCCAATTGGACGTCTTGTGAAATCAGACATGACTATGAATTCAATAGTGATACTGTCTGACACAATTAAATCGGACCCTGTACAGAATCTTAGAATTTTTCCCAGTTTTGCTTCATCCAGTTCCCTAACATACCGTCTGAGATGATGTTCAACCTCTTTTTGCTTTTCTGTCATATCTGCTGGGAACTTCAACAGCCTTCACACCTTCTTAGTTGTTGGTTTAAGGTCAGCATACATCTTTGTCAGCTTTTCATAACTGAGACTCATCTGTGGTTTTGCGATGTCCCTCCAACAATCAATTACAAAGTTTGGCTTTTGCACAAGTTCTTTGTGGGAGATTTCTTCCAGAATTGCTGGAAGGGTGTCTGCTGAGACTCTTCTGCATTCATAGTTGTTGAGGACCTCCAAAAGGTCATCAGGGTCAACAGAAGAGAAGTCTTGTAAAGCTTGCATGAGAATCTCTCTCTCTTGGCAGCTTGTGAACTGAAGGAAGACTTCTGTCAGGTCACTGTACACTGCTCCAAATAACATTTCCTCAATGAAAGGAGGCGCAAGCTTAATGGGAAGGTAGTGGCAATCTTGCTATCCTCTCAAAAAAATTCTGCCAATGGCTTTCCAGGTGTCAGCCTTGAAATCATGTCTGATGAAGGGTACTTTCAATGTTGTCGAGTGTGCAGCAGTCATAGAACTCCTGCCAAAATGCACTAAAGACATCTCTGAGAAGCCCTGACCCACTACCTGCTTCCTCAGAATTATCTGGTAATGTCGCCTGATTTCCAGTGGTCTGGTCAGAATCTGGGAGTCACAAAATGCTTCAATCATTTCACTGAAGCAATTTGCATGATGTATCATAATAATTTTGGGTAAAGTCGCATGGTCAGGTGATTCAGGCTGATAGTGTGTCATCTTGATCAAACTCAGCCTCAGCATCTCTGTGTGGGCCAAATGTAATTTCAGAGTCAGAATTATCATACGTGATGTCTCCTTCTAAAATAAGGTGGATCTCTGATAATGCTGGCTAATCTGTGATGACTGAAGGATTTGCAGCAGAAATATCTGTGACACCATGGTGATAAAGACTGCTTGTCTGATCTGAGTAACCGTGCCACAGATATAAGGACTGGCTGTCAGAAACCTCAATAACTTCATCCTGCTCCTCAAAGCTCAAATCATTGTCTTTGAGGTCTGTGTTACAGGCATTTTCAATTGATGGTGATTTTGGCTGAGTGGCAATGTAGAATCTCAGCTTTTATAGTTTTACAGTGTCATATATGGTGCCAATTGAGTCATCATCAGAAAAAGAGTTTTGTTTAAAGTCCCACACATCAAATGTAAAGTCTGATTCATGGCCTTTACTTGAAACACCGTTTGGGAAAAAAAGACTCTTCCCCTCTTTCAGGATCTCATTAAATCCAGCACTGATGTCCATAACAACCTTTCTGGTGCCCCCTCCTTGTTTGGCTCTAACCTGTTTAGTTTCATTTTTTTCTTTGTGTATCCAACTGTTAGGAATAATTTGACTCTTGTACATATTGTATATGGGTTTTTCTTATGCATTTGAACTGTCTTGATATGCTGTAAGATCATTGCTTAGAGACATGAACTAAGGTAACCCTCCTTGACCTGTGTGTAAACTTGCTCAGCCCCCTCCTTGCTAGAGACTGCTCTCCCACAAGCTGTGTGACCGTACATAGACCTCTTGGCCCCCTCATCACCTTCTTTTCCCAGACTCTGTAAAATTTCCCATGGTGAACTTGTTGAACCTTGCAGGTGCAGGTCCATCTTTCTCATGAGAAACAGCCTCACGTGACCACATACAATGCTATAAAAGTAGATGATACTGTACTAGATCTCAGTTCAACTCTTGGATTTCTTTTGGACTCTTTGGGTTGCAACTCTCTTGTCGAGACAAGACGAAGAAGGATTAAAAGGCTTCATCTGATTTTGTATCCAGCTGTTCTCTGTGTCATCTTTTATTTGGAATAATTTGGAATGTCAGGTAGAGGTACGAACCATCTGGGCTATTGAAGGATTATAAAGGGAAAATTCCTGACACCAACCTATCTCAATAGTCCGTGTAGTTAACTTTTCGTCTGGAAAGCGGTTCAGTGGTTTGTGGTTTGTCCTCACTTCCTTTGTTTTCCCTTCTTATCTTCATTTTGGCCCTCAGCCTTTCAAGAAGACCCAGTTTGTGTTTTGAGACTGGCTGTTGATTTCTGCAAAAATTGAAAAGTGCAAGTCTGTCTCCATATGAGGAATGTAGTTGGCCAAAGCTGAATCTTCCATAAGCGGATCACATTGATGTCGATCTAAAGAGCAAAGGAAAAACATGACAAGGGTAAATAAATTTAATGGGTACTACTTTCACACATTCATATATGTTGCCATGTAATACAAAACTAAAATTAACAGTGAGCCCAATAAGTAGACAGACAGGGAAAACTGTTTAGTGTTTTAGCTTTCTATTATTAATTTGAAAGTAATCTGACACAATGATTTTGTCGCTAAAGTGAAAGTGCCATCACTTTCACTTTATGCATGTAGAATCATCAGGTGAAAAAGGGGTAGCCATTTTTGTTTTTGTTTCCCTATTATATTCATAAATTAATAGTTTCATTTTGTCAATAATTTTTTCTAAATGCACAATACTTTAACCTCAGGCCATACTGGATGCTTGCATCTGCACTGCTGTGCCTTGCCTGCCTGCGTTGTTGAAAAGATAGTATTTTACTTGCGTGTAAGCCACCCTCCAGCCGTTTAGGGCTGTCTGTTTCTTTCACTTTGAACCAGGTGAGAACTCGTACTGTTTTGTGGTTACATCTCTTTTTTCTCTTCAGTACTCTTCAACTGAAACACTAAGTGAAGCAACAAATCAGCAATCTATCAGGCACAGGTACAAGAATGGTATGTCAATGACTAGCCTGTCTGCATTCCCACAACACACCTTTTGCTCCTCCATGAGTGTGAGCGTCCTCTGGGACCCCCTGATCTCGTAGGAAATCTATCACAGTGACTGACATTTTGGCCAAGTCCAAGGAACCGGTGTTCTGGTAGATTGTAGTCCTCTAAAAGTGTAACATGTTACATAATTTAGTCAGTTAAGACCTTCATTTTAACAATACAGTAGGGATGATTATTGGCTTATAAATTAATAATCATCACTCATCTAGATATAATGAAATAGAGTAGGTGATAGTAATAAACAGATGTTAGAAAAAGCTGGAAGAAGTTGTAAATAAACAAGTGTTATTCTTTTCCAGTAACAGTATGCCTTAGTGGTTTCATGAAAGCACCAAATTACACACTGTTTTAGCATAAGCAGAACCTTGGCAACAGTTGAGAAGATTTAAGCAGGTGAGTCCACATTGCAAACACATTCAACACAGTATTAAACTCTGACTTTAAACAAAAAGCAATAGCTATGTCATAAGAGCGGCGTTTCTACAGAAAGAAGGCAACAGTAACATAAAAAAAATCTTAGCTTTGCAAACCTAAACTACAGCAACTTTTAATACTTACTGTATGTTTGTTGTATAATGTAGAAAATAACGTTGGCGTCCCAGGCGTTGTGACTCAGCCACTGCTACCCCAGCACATAGATGGCACCTAAATGAATAAAAGCAGTTGCTTTACATTTCGTTTGATCATTTAACAATGAAATTGTAACAACATAACAATACTGCTCCACTCATTTGGGCGTTATTTCATGTTGATTTTGTCGATTGATTCCACTAACCCTGGAATTATTTGTAAACAGTCCACGAGCATTACAGAAAGAGCATCACCGTTTTAGCTAGCTTCAGATGCTTTAGTGTCGACTACTTGAATTATGTGAGGTTGAACAACAAGATTAATGATATGATAACGAATGATAAAGTCCTCACACAGTTGCAAAACTTCAGAAACTTACTCTTTACTTTACACTCCATGTTACAGCATGCATCTCTGTCGTTCTCCTCACTGGATTTATCGAAGAGAACTGGGACGGAATAAAGGAGACATCGACTTTTTTCTCGACATTGTATGTAGACTTTATTCTCGACATCATATTTCAACTTTATTCTCGACATTTCGACTTTTTTCTCGAAGTGCATAATGAAAAAAAAATTCTACCCCTTCTCATTATTTTTCTCACTGGTGGCCCTAATACTCTTCTGTAATGTCAAGCTCAGGTTTATACATTTTATCTTATGACTCTTTGTTGCTGACTGAACTTAAAAATAGCACACTGTTTAATGTACATTAATTTTATGACCTTAAGGGTAACAGATAGAGATTCATTATGTATTATACAATGAAACACATCCCATAATAACAACATATTAAATAAAATAATAAAATGTAGTTATGTTTATATTACACCACAAATTATACAGAGCGCTCAGGTATCAAACTGCAGCTCCTTATTCTCTTCACCATCTGTTTATTTTTACTTGCCCTTTGACCACTGTTGACTGTTTTTGTTCTGAATTTTTTTCTCATGTGGCTATTTAAACAAAAATTGGAAAATATATCTACTCTTTGAGCTTTGTCCTACCTCTAACAACACGATACATATAACGAGCATTTCAACACAGGTGGCCCATCTTAGTTGAAAGCCCACTCACCACGACAAGGTGCTGACACGTTTGCAGGTAGGACCCAGAAGCAAGCAGTTTGATTAGAACAGTCTTTATTAACCAAGTTCAGAAACAGTTCAGAGCGGGCTGCGAACCCGCGACCAGGAGATCTGTGGACGGGCGCTCTCCTGACTGAGCTAACCGGAGCTGTACAGCTGTCGGTTCCCACAGCCTTTTTCAGGGAAGAGGCTGAGGGACGGAGAAGGAGCTCAAACAGTCTTTACAGGGGAGTAGCTGATTCTTGAGCTCGGGGCTTCAACCCGCAACAGCAGAACTTAAGAGGTGAACACTCCTCTGATTGCAGCACCTCAGAGGAGTCCAAGCAACACCCACACCGTTGAGACAGAGAACAGGCTGTGGCTTGGCGGGGAGTCAGACCCGCGACAGCTCGGTCCACAGTTGGGCACCTTACCGACTGAGCCACCCAGGCGATGCAGTGACAGAAGCTCACACAGTCTTTATAGAAAAGAGGTGAAGCAGGCTTGACTCACGCACAGGCAGGCTGAGGCTCAGGAACACTTGGAGGAGGAGGATTCAGGCTGAACTCGGCGTTGTCGAAGACAGGCAGGAAGTCAGACACCAGGCGATTAGCTGGCACAACGTAGAGCAGACTGGGTTCGGCAACTGGAGAGGCGGAAGCAGGGTCAGGTACCAGGCGTGGGTCTGGCGTAGAAGCGGGCTGGATTCGGCAACAGGAGGCGGAAGCAGGGTCAGATACCAGACTTGGGTCTGACGCGTAGAAGCGGGCTGGATTCGGCAACAGGAGGCGGAAGCAGGGTCAGATACCAGGCGTGGGTCTGGCGTGAAGCGGGCTGGATTGCAACAGGAGACTTCAGCAGGATCGAAAGCGAGGATTCAGACAGGCGGATGAATACAGGACAGAAGCTAGTCGATACCTTGGAGTCGAGCCGAGGGTCAGGCGCGTATGAGGCAGAGTCTGGGGCCGAAACTGGTCGACAGCGGGTGATCAATCCGGGAAACAAGTCTGGACCTTTCAGCATGAGTCGCGGCGACAGTCTGACGCTGGTTGAGTGTGGAGCTGGGGCTTTTGTAGCTGGCTTGATTACGGGTGATGAGGTGCAGGTGTGAGCGGCGGCACAGGTGAGGTGAGTCAGGACTGATTAAGGTGCAGCTGGGAGTGACAGGCTGTGGGAGAGGCTGAGGCTGCAGACTGAGATGTGACAGGTGCAGGCCATGAGTGGGGACACAGGACAAGACAGACTTGGCGAACAGGACAAACTGTGACGGGACAAACATATAAATACATAAAAAAGTGCAAAGAGAAACTCAGAACTTTTCTGGAACAAAGAGAGCACACATAAAACACATATCAACTGAAGTAATGCAGCTGATATGTCAGTAAACACACTTTAAACATTTGACTGAACATTTTTTTTCAGATGGTATTTTTTTAACTTATTTATTTTTGGTTTGGTTTTAAAGCTATAATCCGAACTTGAAAGAGCAAACATGCTAACAGACTCCATTTATAACAGAACAGTCAAACTACAACCCCCCTAAAAGCAGTATTTACAAACCATAATTTTAGAAGTAAAACAATAGGGTATTACAAAACAGCTATAAAATACATTCAACCTATTTACATTACACTGCAGTAAGAAGTTTGTTTCCAGTGTATGAATCAGTCCTGTTTATGCGGACTGTAAATCATACCAGCAGCAACGGCGGTTTGAGAGAGGATCAGATGAAATGACACTTTGCATATTTAAGAAATTGTCTATTAAAATACCCATAAAACAAATTAAATATCTACAAATTCAGAATAAAATTAGTCCTGAACACACGTTGGTCTTGGCAAAGGAGAAGAAGGGACTAACTGGGGAGAAATGGGCACAAATAGGGGCCCTTTTAGATGGTAGCTGGAGTTACCCCTGCATAGCCAAAGACTTGAGAGGCAGTCCAAGCACTACAAAGTACACTTTACTGCCACGATGCCACCAATTCATACCAGAACTGAAAGGGGGGAGGTTGACAAAATTTACCTTTTAGACAGACAAGTGAAGCGAATCAAAATTCTCATAAACCAAAGAAAGACCTAATGTTCTGGAGGCAAAAATGGGTCTATATTTCAAGAACTGTCAGGTGTTCTAATAATTTTCCCACCACTGCAGGTCACAGTGATGCATGTTATTCACCATAAAAGTGAATTTATTTAGTCAGTCTTCTTCGTACACTCTTGCCATCTCTCGTCATCTCATTTTCCCTCTTTGCAAAGTGACTGAACCTGACTTTGCAATACCAGGAGGAGGCCATTTTCACCAGTACATGAATGTGGTTCACTTCAGCGCATGTGTCAAACATATGGCTGTGCAGATGTGGGAAAAGGTCTTTCTCGCCACAGTCTGCAAGAACCTGGATGACAATGGTTGATGTGATTCCACGCCCACAGGGAAGTTGACCTCCATTCATTCTGATCCTCCTCTGAATACTTTTCTCCGTGGTCAAACACACAGACACCATGCCTGGTGATGGCTTTTGGAGACCGCCTCTATCTTTTAGGTGAATAAAACTGTGTGCAACGCCATCAGTTGTTAAAGCTTGTGAGCAAGGCAAGCAGGTGATTTTTTCTTTTATCTTCTTCACAACAAATCCTGCGATGTAGTTGATCACTGCCTCTTTGTATTCAGAGAGGCAGGGTACATCTGGGAGGTCAGGAATGGTGTCATCTTCGGCACATCCACCTCTACCAACTGCACTTCCATTCTCCGTGCAATGTTTCCAGCTGCAGGTGTTGAGCTGAGAATGTGGGTGTTATCTCGAAGTAAACAGTTGCCTGTGCCTCTTTTCACTTGGTGCCTCACAAGTAGGCGTTTGTAGGCTCCCCTGAACTGCCTGGCATTGGGGTTGTTATTGTGCCCACCCCTAGCTCTTATGGCGGCAAAGAAGAGCTCCAAGTGGTCCTGACTCAGTTTGTAAGTAAGAAGATACCTGCATGAAGCTTTGGCCCTCTCAACATGGTCATGATAGATGTTGAGTGCACTTCTGCCAATAGCAATGAAGCCATATATGGCAGTCTTCTTTTTTGTTGTGTGAAGTGGCACCATCTTGTTGGACTGCTGGTCCTTCAAGCCGAGGAGGACATTTTCTGCCTGCTTCAAGATGGTCTCAGCACGATCTTTAGTTGTTGGTTTGATCGGTGCTTTGAAACCTCTTCCGAAGGGATTGCGGCTGTTGAGAACATCAATAGCTGCGTCTACAGTCTTGCACAAACTGAACAGTTGCAGCGCAACCTTTGAACTCCTCCAACTTCAAGCCTTGCTCACAGAACTCCATGGTGTCTGCCACACTGCCGCTGAAGAGCTGTGCTGCCAAATGAACTTTGATTTTTTGGTTCCTCCATTGTATGTGAGCCATCTTCAGCTTGTTACCAAGCCGTAGTCCCCCTTTTTCTTGGAGTTTATTGAGAGCTTCAAAGTACTTCCATTTTATCTTTGCCCCGTCTTCTGTCTCAAACTCCAGAGAAGATGCAAAGGCATTGCGAAGAAGCTTCAGCATGTGGCAAGCATCCAGGATGACGTGTACTTTTTGCTCTGTTTTTTCAGGATGCAAAAAGTATGGCTTCATGTTGTTGATATCAAGGTCGGCTCCAAGTTCTTTTATCATGGCCAAATTGCTTGATGGGGCATCACAAGTAAGACAAATAACTTGAACACCAACCTCATGAAGCCTGCTAAGGCTCTCCCCTCTAGCGTTTGCCTTCTCAGATCCATCCATACCTGTGATGAAAAAGTATGCAATGGGAATCTTCCAGGACTCATTGACAGCCACAACCATGAGGACCAAGGCCTGGGTGGCGAGGGTGTTGTCTATTTCCCCAGTACCTATGTCCACATAGCCATGGAACTGGTCCCCTGAAAATTCTGTCATCTTGTGGATGTGCATTTCATCCATCATGAGGGCACAGATGGTTCCTCTTCCCTTCTCTCTGTTTGCCTGCACATGACTTTTTAGTGCTGGAAAGGATGCTACAGTAAATCCAGGATCGGCTGAAATGCTGCTGTACCAAGTGCGGATGGTGTGACTGTGTGGAAGGGCTTTCTGAAAGTTGTCATGTACATAGTCATATGCCTTTGGGGAGTAAAAGTGCAGTGTGGTGGCAAACTGCTTCAGCTCCTCTGGGGATTTGGCTGACTTATCCACATTGTGTATCCTCCGCAGGATGTGTCTCGGTACTTCATCAATTGACTCAAGCAAAGATGCACATTGACTTGATATCAAAAGCTTCTTCTTAAGTTGTTTGATGGCATCTTTCATGGTGCGGATCTTTTTCTTTAACCGCCTGGACTTTTGGCACTGCCCTTTTAGCTTATTCTTGTATTTATTTAGGATGTCCTCTGTGGCCTGATTTTTCTTTTTCAAAGACTTTGGAGAGCCCAAACTGTAGCTGTGATCTTCTTCAACGCAGCCAAGTGGTGCACATATTGATGCTGGATAACTATGATCTGTGCTCTCCACTGTTACAGCAGTGTCAGCCTGACAGTTGTCAATGTCTCCTGCCTGCCTTGCCTCTGTGTCACTCCTCACCAAAATCCTGCGTTTTGCACCTGCCTGAGAAGAGCTCACCCGGTGATCTGGAAACAGGGTTGGGACAGCTGTTTTCTTCAGGCAACGCTTCCCCTGAAGAAAGACAGATAGAAATCATTTCAAATTAAACTGTTTGCTGTAGTAACATGCTCTGGAATGTGTTTAAATCATTGGCAAACCCTCCACAGATTCAATGAATGATAAATCTATTCAATTACAAATTGTTGAAATGATGAGGCAGACTGTAATGATAGTGCACATCACTGTCCTTTAGCTGATTTAACCTTTGAGTTCGTGACAAAACACGCTCTTCAAAATGAGCACTGCAAGGACGAGATGATGGTACAGGTTTCCAGTCCTTCCGTCTCATGTTGACCACCCACTGCCTCAGCCTGGCTGCGTCACTGCTACCTGGAGGAAAACTTTGGAAAAATGCAGCAGTAGTTATTTATTTGTGTTATTTGTCAAGGGATGTATGCTATGCAAAGTAAATGTCATATTTTGAGCATTAATTTATTTTCATTAACAGACTGTTTTGTTTCATCAGAGGTTTGAATCAGAACTCTAGAAAGTGGAATAAAATAACACAAGGTACTGAAGAGAAGGCATTCATAAAAAAAAATACAAAAAATAAACTAACAAAAATCCTATATTTAAAACATTTCGCATAAGATTCTTAATAAAATGATATATGAATGACCTATTAAAATGAGAATAATGATATAAATGAGTATAATAATGAACAGTTTTACTTCTTGTTCTTTGGATCGAAGGACCGATTGTTCAGGTTGCTGTTAAGTGCTGGCTGCACTGGTTTCCCGTTGAGGGCTGATGACAGCGGGTGAATTGAAAAAAAAATAATCACCTACCTTTATAGTAACGTAACTGTCGATTTTACGATTTTTCAACTCGTTTCAATAATTACAGATGAACTTTCTTTAACTTGTAATCCAGAGCCTCTCCTATCTTAAATTTCTCTTTTATTAAAATCCTTAGACGAGTGGCGGTATAGTCAATGATGTGAAGCCACTGACGGTGTAATATTTTACAACAGTCAGATGCTACAGAGTATGAACTGATATTACGATGATTACAGATTTTGATTAACGTTCAAGCACATAAACCTCAGGATAATATAAACAAAGAATGAAAAGATAACTCAGAGCAGTACCTCCTTTGGTATCAGTAATTCCTTATACCGCATTAAATTAGCTGTTTTTTAGCTGGCTAGTTAGCTTATGATTCAAACACATTATAAAAGACAATATACAATTAACTTACCGAAAGAACTGCAGCGATCCATTAGATCCATCAGGGCGGTTAGTACAATTTACTGCAGAACAACTCATTTTCTATTCAAGAACAAGATATAAATCGACGATGAAAATCAAGTAGCTTCGTGTCTCTCCAGCGATCACATTCATTAGCTGTCCACTCTAAATACAGTCTACGTTCACAACGTATCTTGCGCAAGAACGGCAGCTGTCAATCATTGTGAAACTGCCGTAAACCGCGGTTATTTTTTAAACTCTAATAACTGATGAAAAAGAAACTTTTCAGAAAAAAAACAGAACTTGGAAAAAACGCAGCCCAATAATACTTTCATATCAGCACAGCATACGGATGGGAGAAATATTTCTACGAGGTGTATTAATTTTTGAAGTTTCACTCTGCCCGTTTATGGTGTAAGAAAGCTGTCAAAAAAGACGTATGCATAACTAATGATTCGTATTTGTAATTTCAACCATTTTTGTGTCAAGAATGTTGTTTCACATAGTACGGATGCTTATATAAACAAAGATAAAAAAAGAGATAATAAGTAGAACAATAGTAATAGTTTGTTATAAAAGGGAGAAAAGTCATTTAACAATAGCAGCTGCAGTATAATGCTAGTAATTGCAAAGGTAATACATAAATATATCATAGTAAACAAAATAAAAAAGAATGCATAAAAGAGTAATAAAAATAAACATTGGATGGAGTACTAATGAGAAGAGGAGAAACAACAACAGCATTAGCGGCAAGTGATATGGTGGTAGGGACAGGGAGGGATTGTCATTGGTGTGGCTATGGTTGCATGGGGTGAAGCTGTAAGGGGGGCAATAAGTAAAATATATTAAAATATGGGTAGGATGGTGTAAAGGAATAAAGAATAGATATATGGAAAGGAGAAAAAGGGAAAAGTATGTAGATGGTGATATAATAATTACAATAATATGAGAAGGGGATCAAGAAATGAATGGACAAATAAATGAGAAGTCTGATGAATAAGAAATAATAGTAATATAGTAATGGTAATAGTTATTTACAACAACAGTAATATTATTCTAATTAATAATAATAACAAAATTAATAACAACAACAATAATAATAATTATCATTTTTACATTTTATTTTACATCATTTTTTAAATTACCATCGCTGTCACTATAGTATGTGCTAGTTATGGGTGAGGTATATTAAATGTTATGCTGTATCACAAAGACAGATGATTCAGCATATAAGTAAATGTATAAATTAATTAATTGTATATTTTTCATTTGAATGTCTCTCTTTCTCTCTCTCACAGACACACACACAATATCATGACCCTGTACACAAATAAAACAAGAATTTTTCATATTTTTGTTTTGTGTGCTGTGAGTAATGTACTATTTCAGGCACAGGCTCATGTATGTCGCACACACAAACCAGACATCTTATATAAATGATGTTGACATCCGTATTAAACTTTAAATACGTTTTTACTCAGCTGTGTTGGTATAAAACTAAAAAAGCCATCTGCTTTCAATATTGAGCCGTTTACTGTCACTTTCGCTGCACAGAATCTGAGCATAAATGTTCACTCCACTTGCTTCTGGTGCTAGACTGGAGTGAAGAGACCCCTCAATATGGCGGCGCCCGCTGGATTCACGCTCCAGGCCGTCATGAGGCAGAGAGATCAATTGCTTTCCCTGCGACCTGTGACCTCAGTGGCGTCATTTCAGCACTTTTTTTCTATTCCCGTAAGCTTGGATTTGTACTCACAGGGAAGAACTTCGTAGTCATAAAAAAGTGAGTTGTATTCATAAAACTTTGTACTTTCGTATAAAAACAACTGTAACCTGAACCCAATTTCACAGACTTACGTATATGACAGCAGATTTTTGTGAAACAACATTCTTGACACAAAAGTGATTGAAATTACAAATCTGAATCATTAGTTATGCATCGTCTTTTTGACAGCTTTCTTACACCATACCCGTTCAGATGAATGGGGAGCGGAGGATTGACCTATACTGCAGCCAGTCACCAGGAGCAGTTTTTGTGGCCACTTCAATTGAGCCCTGCGACATGACCATGTTTTTTACAGTCTATGGTTATAACTTGAAAATATATTGTTCTAACAATAAACATAACACGTTATAACGTGTTACTGATCAATTTTCTTTTTATATAGGGGTGGCAGCAATACACTTCCTTACTTTTGAATGGTTCAAAGTGCTCTACAAATTATAGAGAAACATATTTGAGCATAATACACATAGCAAGATTTCTTTAGATATAAAGTATACATCATGGAAATGTGGCACAAGCACCTGAAAACACTTTGGCGGCGGTTCACAAAGCTCTTCCTTTGTTTTTTATGGAGTCTGACAAGGGCTGGGCAATACAGTGTATCATTTGAGTAAATTAATTCAAATTGTTTTCTCCAGAAGATTTTAAATTAAAATTCAAGATTTTTTTCTTCACTTACTTCAATTGTAAGTTGTTGCAATGTGAAAACATGAATACTGAAAAATAAGATATGATGACGGTTTCATGAAGCACCTTAACAGGCTTGTATTTGTTTTTAATGACATTAAATATTAAGCAGAGAGTTCCATGTTGTGAGTGAAAATATCTCAGCTTTCTGTGTTTATGTAGACAAATCTGCCTGTGTATGAACTGCAAATCACCATTTTATGACATGCAAATCAATTTAAGAGGACATTCTGTTTGGTTTGGGATTATATTCTTACAACATGAAGGCAAAAATTTGATTCATGCATTTTTTTGTCCGTTTTGAAATTGTAAATTGAGTGTCATGCAAAAAATCTTGGATTTTTTGGGGCACATCGCCCAGCCCTAAGTCTGAGTGCAACACCAAAACCACCTCCATCAGCAACCTCCCTGCACTGAAGTGATCTCCAGTTCATTCACAGTTTTTTGGAGAGATCAGAAATGAGCTTCCATGTTGGCTGTTGAGGCCCTCGGCAAAGCTGGCCCTCTTCACCCTCTACACTGCTGACTTCTCCCACATGTCCCCCACCTGCCATCTGCAGAAGTTCTCTGGCGACTCTGCCATTGTCGGCCTCATCACAAAGGGGCGACAGGTCGTACAGAGTACTCATCCAGGACTTTGTGGACTGGTGCCAGTGGAATCACTTGCAGATTAACCCTGAAAAGACCAAGGAGCTGGTCGTGGACTCCCCCACTCCCCCCCATCACCTGTGAACATCCAGGGAAGAGACATCGAGATGGTGACTTCCTACAGGTACCTGGGGTTTCACCCGATCCATAAACTGGACTGGACTGTAAACACTGCAGCTCTTATCAAGAAAGGTCAGAGCAGACTCTATCTGCTGAGGAGGCTGAGGTCTTTTGGGGTGCAGGGGGCACTCCTGAGGACCTTCTACGACTCTGTTGTGGCCTCTGCCATCTTTCATGGAGTGGTCTGCTGGGGCAGCAGCATCACAGCAGCTGACAGGACGAGGCTGGACAAACTCATAAAGAAGGCGAGCTCGGTGCTGGGATGCGCTCTTGAGCCTGTCGAGGAGGTGGTGTAGAGGAGGGCGACAGCCAAACTGTCGCGATCATGGACAGAGACTCTCACCCCTCCAACACACACTCACTGCACTGAGGAGCTCTGTCAGTGACAGGATGCTCCACCCGAAGTGTGTGACAGAGAGGTATCGTAGGTCCTTCCTTCCTGCAGCTGTTAGACTCTACAACAAAACCTCTCCAGTGTGCAATAATCTGGATAAATAAACTGGATCTAGTTTCTTCAAATTCTCTGTTTGTCCTCTATGACATATAGTGCACTATATAATATTGTTTAGTGTATTACTGAATATACACTGACTTTCTTATATGTTGTAAATACTGTAAATATTGCGGAAAAGGCGAATGCTCTTTTATTATTTTTATTTTATTGTTATTTTCAATCCACTTATTCTCATCGATCTGTTTATATATTGTTAATATTGCTGGAAGGCTCATGCTATTTCATTTATTTCATTTTCATTTCACTTATTCTCATTCAGATTTTTTTATATATTGTTAATATGGTTAATATTCTGACAGACTCATGCTCTGTCATTTATTTTTCATTGAATTGTATTTATGCTATTGTCTACTTTATTCTAATTACTTATAGTTTCATTTGTAAAACTTCTAATGTTTCTCTTGTATCCTGCTGCTGCTGTAAAGCTGAAATTTCCCCCTGTGGGACTAATAAAGGTATATCTTATCTTATCTTACCTTAGGTTTTAAAATAAAACAAAAGCAAACACTGAGAGTTTACAGGAACTTTATTATCAAACATAAAAAGGACAACAAAACAGGAACAATTAAATCCTGGCTCTGCTACAACTGTGATGGTTTCAGCTGCCGCCATCTTGACTTCTTGATGAAGGTAACAAGATGATGTCTAAAATCTAGAAGAAGGAATATTAAAAATTAATTGTAAAAAAAAAACTTCTGTTAAAAAAGGAGATGTACATGTTTGAAGGAAAAACATATTGAGTTTTGTTTATTAAGACAGAAATGTCTGACTTAATTAACCAGAAATGTTCTTGGTGGGTGAAGTTGGATATTACAGAGTGAAACTGAATGAAGGCAGTGTTTTTCTTTGAAATGTGCAAATATGTTTTTTTTCTCGTCATTTTAAAAGTACATTTTGTTTTGTCTATTTTGAACTAAATTTCAATTTAAACTAAACAAGCGAAATGAAAAAATCATCCTTCATACTTCTTTACAGGTAACAAACATCCAAACACTCAGACACTCAGTCGGTCGTAGCTGAAGTCCATCTCTGTAAAAATGAATCCACCTTCAGCTGCAGCGTTGACGTCATTTACTCCATCATGGAGGGGGCTGTTCTCCCACAGCAGGGGCAGTGGTTGATGGTTCAGGGCCTGTCCTTTGTAGGACGTCTGAACTGCATCTCTGGGGACCACTGCTGCTCCGAGATCCCCTGCAGTTTAGCCTGGGACTGCCAGAGACCCAGTTACCATGTGTGGCCACGAGGAGGCACTGCAGGGGTCTTGGTGGTGGAGAGTCTGTGAGCTGTTGGAGAAGATCTGAACATCTTCTCCTTCGTTCACTGTGTCAGAGGAAAGAGCCGCAGCTGTGAGCAGAGACACCAGCAGGAAGTGCAACACACTGACGCAACTGCACCGCCTACCAGACACTACAGAACACTGCACAGGCTCTCCACACACCCTGTGTGCATGCACACCCACACACACCATTCACACCCCATTCACACCCATTCACACCACATACACAACACATACACAACACATACACATCCATTCATACTAATTCACACTCATTCATGTCACATTCACACCCAGTTCACACTTAATCATGCCAAATTCATACCGCATTTACACCCATTCACACTGGTTCACACCACACTCACATTCAATCACATCATATACAAACCACATTCACAACAATTCACAGCCATTCAAACCGCATTCACAAAAATTTCCACCACATTTACCCCCATTCACACCCAGGTCACATACACTCATACTACATTCACACTTATCCATAACCATACACACCATTTTAAACCACACTGACACAAAATTCACACCCAATTACACCACATCAACATCCATTCACCTCCATTACCACCAATTCACATCACATTCATACCACATTCACAGCAGTTTCACATCCGATTGACAACACATTCACACAACATTCAAACCACTATAACAACCATCACATCACATTCAACCACACTTTAACACATTCACACCTCATTCATTTCACATTAACAAATCATTGACTCAACAAGCTCAACACATCCACAGTCCAGTGGTTAGATTATAATCACACAGTGTTCAAACCCAATCAACAACCCCATTCACATCACATTCACAACCATTCAAACCACATTCAGGCTCATTCACAAAATACTCACGACACATCTGCACCCCATTTACACAACATTAACAGCACACTAACACCTGATGCAAACCACACTAACACCACATTCACCTACAGATTCACACCAAACTAAAAACACATCCACACACAGACATTCCCTTCACAAAACATTTGCACACCATGTACATTACATTCAAACACAATGAAACACAACACCATATGCAAAGCACAACATATAACATGTATTTTATAGTTTTGTGTGTTTGGGGGGGGGGGGTCAACAAGGAAACGTGACGTTGCACAACACAAAACAAAAATCTTTTTTCTTAAGTTTTTGTCCTTTTTAAACAAGTAAACAAAACACAACACAAAACAACACCAGAAGTCAAAACACAACATGTAACATCTATTTTTTTTAAATGTTTTTGTCTTCTGAACAGTAAAACACAACAAGACAAAACACAACGCAAGACAAGACAACATGTAACATCAAATTTTTTGTAGTTTTTGTCTTTTATAGACAGCTGAACAAAATACAACAAAACATAACACCACACGTCAAAACACAACATGTAACATGTATTTTTTGTTTTTTTTTGTATTTTTTAATCACAATAAGAGAAGAAAACAACATCAGCCACAGCACAACATGTAACATGTATTTTTTTTGTAGTTTTTTTCTTGCTTTTTAAACACAGACACACAACATGAAACATCTATTTTTATAGTTTTGTGTATTTTAAATAGAAGAACTGAACACAAGCAACCACACACAACATATAACATATTTTTTTTTGTAGTTTTATGTTTTTTAAACACGATAACACAACAATACAACATCAGCCACAGCACAACATGTAACATGTATTTTTTTGTATTTTTTGTGTTTTTTTTAACAGGTAAAGACAACATAACACAACACCTCACACAAGACCACAGCTAGCATCTATTATTGAAGACACAGCACATTAGAGTCACAGCACAACACTGCAAGGGTTACATGTTTGCAGGCGCTTCCTCATGGGGCGCCCTCAGGCTCTTCAGCACGTCTCTTCTGAGGCGCCCGCTGGTCTGTGGAGTCAAGAGAGGAGGAAGAGGAGGGACAAGACTCAGAGGCACAGGGAGGAGTCTGAGGAGAGCCAGCAGGTAAAGAGGAGACAACCGGATCAAGGACTGAGGAGGAGGAGTCAGAGGGTGGAGAGAAGAGTCAGAGTCAGTGAAAGAGTCCAAGGAGGAGATAGAGGAGCAGAGAGAGGACTCAGGGGTGTGAGGAGGAGACTGGGGAGATGAGAGGATAACAGGAGGAGATAGGGGAGTTAGAGCAGAAGGAGAAGAGTCATAGACATAGTCATAGGGGTGAGAGGAAGACACAAAGTTATAGGCCAGAGTTTGAGGAGAGTGAGGAGGAGACGGCTGGTTGATATAAAGTGCAGGAGCCAGAGGAGGAGGGGGAGAGTCACAGTCAGAGTGAAAGCCAGAGGAGTCAGAGGAAGACTCCAGGATGTGTGGAGGAGTTTGAGGAGGGAGGACAAGCTCAGAGAAGGAGTTGGAAGACTCAGAGCAGAGGCGGATAAGGGCCAGAGTCAGAGTCAGAGTCTGAGTCAGCAAAAAGGAGGGAGGAAGAGACTGAGTGGATTGGGGAGGAGGCAAAGGAGAAAAATGAGCACTTATAAAGTTCTCAAGGGCGAGTGTAGGATTTAAAGCATGGGAGAGGAGTCATAGGCATTGGAGGAGAGGAAGGAGTCAAAGTTGTGTGCAGGAGTCTGGGGAACTGAGGAGGAAAAAGCTGGTTGATATAGGGTGGAGGAGTCAGAGGAGGAGGGATAGTCACAGTCAGGGTGAAAGCCAGCTGAGTCAGAGGAGGTGAAAAAGGAGTGAGAGGAAGACTCAGAAAAGTGTGGTGGAGTCTGAGGAGGAAGAAGAGAGGCTGAGGAGGAGACAGCTGGCTGAAAGAAGGAGGTGGATGAGTCAGGTCGGGAGGAAAGGAGTCATAGAAACCAGACTCAGAAAAGTGTGGTGGAGTCTGAGGAGGAAGAAAGAGGCTGAGGAGGAGACAGCTGGTTGGTATAGGGTGGAGGAGTCAGAGGAGGAGGGATAGTCACAGTCAGGGTGAAAGCCAGATGAGTAAAGGGAGGTGAAAAAGGAGTGAGAGGAAGACTCAGAAAAGTGTGGTGGAGTCTGAGGAGGAAGAAGAGGCTGAGGAGGAGACAGCGGACTGACAGGAGGAGGTGGAAGAGTCAGATCAAGAGGAAAGGAGTCATAGAAAGAAGAGTCAGAGTTGTGTGGAGGAGACTGAGGAGGAGATGACTGGCTAAAAGGAGGCGGTGGAAGAGTCAAAGTAGGCAGAGGAGAGTCAAGGAAGGAGTTATTGAAGGGTACAAAAGCATGAGTATGAAGGGGAGGAGTCTGGGGAGGAAGAGGAGTTTGAGGGGGACAGCTGGTCCAAAGTAGGAGGTGGGATCATCATAGGAGGGGAAGAAGGAGTGGGGGAGAGGAAGGTAAGGAGAAAAGGTCCAGAGTTTGGGGGAGGAGGAAGAGGAGATGGAGGTGGGGAGGACTGGTGCCAAGAAGGGGTTGGAAGAGTCAGAGGAGGAGGAGAAGAGTCAGAGAGGGAGACATTAGAGGGTGGAAAAGACTCAGAGGAAGACAGAGGAGTCTGAAAAACTGGAGAAGAAGGAGACAGCAGAGGAGGAGGAGAACTTCTCTGTGAAGAGCTCGAGGAGGAGCTCAAGGGAGAGCCTGGAGGGGTGGGCTTAATATTCCCACATCGGGGTCCAGTGGAGCAGCTGCTTGAGGGGCCTGGACCTCAGTGACCTCCATGTCACCTGTAAAGTCCGACTCAAGGGGCTCCGTCTGGACCGATGTGGACTCACCTGTGTGTGCCCACAAGGGGGCTGCTGGACTGGTCCTGGATCCCTGGGGGGCTCTGGTCTTCTTCTTCTTCCGGGATGGAGAATGGAGTTGGATCGAGGCTCTGAAGACAGAAACAAACCAAACGTCAGGATGTGAAGTTCAGAAACACGACATGTCGTCAGCAAACTCACCAGTGAGACTTTAAGAAACACAAACACACAGCTGTGATTATCACAGCAGAGGTCAACAACAAGGCACACACTGTTTGACATTTTTAACAAGACATCATATAATCACCTCTGAGTGACAACAGAATCAGATTCAGCTTTTACAAGATCACAGAAGACCAAAATGCACATTATGAAACCCAAAAGCATTAATAACATTTAATAATCAATAATTGAGCAGCTGGAAAAAGAAACTTACGGCCCATCACTGCTTTGTTTTCATGCACAAATCAAGACTTTAGAAATAAATCCACTCTGAATGTCTTTTTCAATTAAAACACATATAAGGGTCTCCTGACACTAAAATTTCAGTCATTAAAGATTATTGATGTCATCTCCCTGTATTTGTTTCTATTTCCTGGTTGTGATGCCTTTGACTTTAACAGCAACTCAGATTCAATTCATGGTAGATTGTTAGAATTTAATTGGCATTAAAAGAAAAATGAATGGGTTTGAATTGAGGGGATGACATTCATCTATTTTCCTCACTGAAGAAAACCTAATCTAACATACAAACACAGAGTGAAACTGTAAAGTTAGCTGAAGAAGTGTTGTGTCAGGAAAATGCAAACGCACTCAAGACAAAAACTTGGAGAAACAATCACTTGTACATACACACTCTTTTTATTAAACATAGATCAGAGGCAGGCAATAAAAATAGAAGTTTAATGGATTTATGCACTGATTTTACCTAACAATTCTGTTTAATTTTATTTCATGTTAAATGTTTGTCTAATTAATCTACAGTTGTACTTTTTATATTTATACTTTGCACTGCACCTCTGATGAGAACTGCATCTCGTTTTAATCGTGTACATGTATACACATTGAAAAATGTCAATAAAAGGAATCTGGAACCTTGAATTTGAAGTTTACCCTTCATCAAATCTTCCATTATCTATCCTGTTTGATCTATTATACATTTTCATGGGTTTGATAAGCATGATGTAAATATGTATGGTACAGGAATATTAGGCTGAGTCAGCAAAGGTCAAATCAACAGAGACCAAAGGTCACACAGACATTTAGAGGAGCTTAAAATGACATCAAATAAACAACCAAAATGTGAATAAAATAAACAGGACTGCTCCTGAAGATAAATCTATTTTAATAAAAATGTCCTATTTAGACCAACATTATGGGGAAATCATGGTGTCATCGATGAGCATATTACAGCACAGATCTAACAGTGAACCATCTTTTTACTGAACATTAAGCCGGCTGTCTGCTTTTAAAGCACCTCTTATTTAACTTCATTGAAACAAAATAATCTTATGTGGTAAGTTGTCTGAAAATATATCTAGATTGTCTGAAAAAGTCAACATATTTCCAGTCCTGATACAGGCCAAACTCATTTAAAGCATTTCTTTATGGATTTCATCAAAGTCTGAATTATTACACCATCATAAATGATATTTCTATAACAGTAATTAGTCTAATGACTGATTAAGTTGAGTCAAATGTCAGGGCTGTAGCTTTGTCAGTATCTTTAAGAAGACAGAGACAGATAAACTCTTTAATTCTGATTTATTTTCTCCAGTCCACAGAGATTTCATCTGTTTCTATAATCTGCACATATCCGTGTTTTTACCTGAGATGGCGGTCGGACCTCAGTAACATCAAATTAAATAAGCCGGAGTTTTAGCTCCTGCTGAAATATGACGGTGGACAGATTGTGACACAAACTGGGACTTCAGTTAAGATGTCTCAGACTTCAGAGACCTCTGAAATACTAAAAAGATGTTCAAACAGAAAAGAAGAACAAAGTCTCATATAGCCTAGATTACAGCCTTTATCTGATCTTGTTTTGTGCTCATAAACATTTTCACTGCTCTGACATTTTGATTCAACTTTAAATATTCCCACAATATTTTGGTAAAATGCGATTATTTAACCCACACAGTGTCGTTTTGGGACATTTTATTGTGTTTGTCCGTTTGGTTTTTCACAGACGAGTGCTTCAGACTCTCCATGAAAGACGAAAAAAGTTTAATACAATCAAATATCTTACATTTGTCGAGCAAAGCTCACGTTTCTCCATTTTCACTGATGGTCGGTCGATAACTTCTCGCTGTGAACGACTTTTATTCCAAAAACTTTCTCAAAAAATCACTTTAAAGGTCTTAAATCCTGCGGACTGCGGACTCCCGTGATGATTTCAAGTTTGTTTTCACTCGAATGACTCGATGTTGTGATAGCAACCAACTCCTGCCGTCAATCATTTTTGACGTTGTCATTACGTCATCACGCAGCCCCGCTCTACTGTATTACTGTATATTAGACGGGTTTCTTGTGTACAAACAATAGGAGCTGCGCGCGCAGCCAGGGGGCAAAACACTGCTTCGACATCAACTGATATCTATTGTAGATGCTCTATTGTTCGTAAGTTTCCCCTGATGCAATAAATGTCATTTAACTGAAAATCTCTTTCTCTTTTATTGGAGCACAAATTAGAAAAAACTCTTTCAGAAATGTCCATAAATTTCACGACATTTACCAGATTGTGATGGTTATTTTAGCTGGTAACATCAGTGACAGCTAACAAAGTTTTTTTTTTTTTTTAATTGAAACCAGAACAATTACAAACATAAAAGAGAGTGACATACTCATTTCTGTCCATACGTACAGTTGTCACAAAAAAGAGAATCACACCTCCTACATATTATATGAATCACAAAACATCTGAATGAATAAGGAAGACTAAAATAAAGTAAAATTTAATAAAATAAATAAATAAAATAATGATAATAATAATAGAAAAATAAATCAATAAGTAATAATAATAATAAATGGATAAAAAAGAAGAAAGGGTATAAGGGGTTCAACACAGATGAAGATTTTCTAGAAGTGTGTACAGTTTCTCAGCTTGGGCATTATCAATTATTTGCAAATATTTTTCAAACAAAAGAAGTTCATTTTTAAGTGCAGACCATGAGGGGAAAGTTTTAGCACATCTGCATTTATGTATGTCAAATTTTGTTATTATAATTATGTTATTCACCAAAAATTCATCTTTTTTGTTTTTGAGGATAACACCAGTCCGAATGTCATTATAAGAGAGGAAATTCATATCCATAGAACTAGAGGACAGCAAATCATGAACACAACTCCATATGTCCTGGACAATTTCACAATCATAAAATAGATGTTCTGTCATTTCCACATTTTTATCACACATTTGACAATTTTCTACTTCAAATTTGAATCTTTTTTTATGAATTCATTTGAAGGATATATGTTATTAATACTTTTAAAATGTTTCTCCTTGTATTTTGGAGGAAGTGGAAATTTCAGGAATTTCGTTCTTATCATTGATCTTTCAGATTTGTTGAAATCTTGAAGGATGAGTGTGCTCCTAGTTTTTCCCGGATATAGGGAGTCAACAAGGTGTTCTCTAAGAAATGTATTATTACATTTGCCATGCATCAAATCTATACACCCGATTTTAATTTTGGGCAATCTGGGTGCTGTTATGGCCAATGAGCTATTTTTCACTAACTGAATAAGAGCATTTTGTAAAAAAGGCCAGGACCCCCTCCCCCGACACACACACTCTCCTCAAGAGGTTTGACCAATCAGTGGCAAGAATCACCGCATGAGCCCGTCATGATCACCACCTGCTCTCTGGGAGAGAGAGACTGCGGTAGCTGCTACGGATTCATCCTGTTTCTTTACACCTGTTTTGGGATTATTGTTGTGGCGTGTGTCTTCAGAAAACGTAAGTTCTGATTGTTTTATTGCTGTGGTGTATTCGGTTAACTTGTTATCAGTTTATGATAATTATAAGCAGCGCACGAGGCGCAGAAAGTTGGGATGTGTACTCGCTGCAGTAATGTTTATGAGTGACGCGGTATCCACCGCTATTTAATCATAAGATGTTTTTCTCTGTTGAATTGTGAGGCGTGAATGCCCCGTGTAATTGAAGTTGTGCATAGATTGAGTCAGGAAGTTTTCTGACTGCTTAAGCTTTGACTTTATTGCTGTGTGCTGTGTGTGGCTGTGAGCTGGGACAGTTGAGTGCTTGTGGTCACGTGAGGCTGCTTGAGAGTGTTAAGAGGCGCATATCACGGCCCAGACTATAGTAGAGAGCTGAGTTAAGATTACTATTGTTTGTTGTTGCATTATTTCTCTTCCTCCTGTGATAATTGAGGTGGCTGTTAGCTTAAATATCTCCTGTTAGTTCTAATAGTGCTGAAGCATGGTGATTGTACATATAGTTAAATGCTCTTATTGTATGCATATACAGAGTGTATATGATTGCTATGTACATACAAATATGTAAGATATACAGAGGTCTATACTGTCTTTTTATGGACATGCCTTTATTGTTTCTGTATTGCAGAACCACATTTAACCTTCAATAAACCCACTTGGACTATAACAACATCTGGTTAAGTTCTTATCGGACACCCTGCAGCGGGCCAGATTCCACAACCAGTTAGATTTAGTGTTTTACACATTTGGAATGTTTTGAATGACCTTTTTATAATCCTCCATGGGTATTCAACATTATACTTATTAACAAATACTTTTAGTTCAAGAAAACGACCATATTTGTCCATTAAATGTACAATAGACCAAATATCTTTTTTTCATCCAGTTTTCCATAAAATAGACTTCCTCCTACTCAATATGACTCTGTTATTCCATAATGGAACATTATGAGGAGTGAAACTATGCTTGAAGACCATTTTCCAATGTAATAAAACTTGTTGGTGAAAAGTGGATAACTTAATAGACAGTTTTGTATTTAAAAATCACATGTTAATAAAAATGAATACCACCCATTTTATTGAATATAAATGAGGGTATATGAAAACCATATGTCCTCTCCATTCTTTAAGAAAGACTGGAGCCATTTAACTTTTAATACTCCATTCATAATTTCAAAGTCAATAGCCTTAAGTCCACCATCCTTATAGTCTTTCAGCAAATCCCCTTTTGATGTAGTGATGTTTATTTTTCCAAATAAAATTAAAGTTTATTCTATTCATCTCTTTAATTTGTCTTGGAGAAATGGCTAAAGAATATGCAGGATAAATTAATCTAGAAAGTAATTCAAGTTTAGTTAACATTGTTCTACCGAATAATGTTAGATCTCTCTGTAACCAATTGTTTAATGTTTTCCTGCATTTGTCAACATTGTTCTGAATATTCTTTTTAATACTGGTGTCGGAGTCTTTAGAGATCCAAATACCTCGATATTTTACATCAGTCTTTACTGGTATATTGCATATTGAAGAGTCAGGGCATTCATGGATACTCATAAGTTCACACTTACTCAGATTCAATTTCAGACCAGATGCCTGAGAAAATGTCTCTATTATTTCTAAAGCCAATGGTATTTGTTCTTTATTTTTAGGAATCTGGTCGTATCATCAGCTAACTGACTTATAATCAGTTTGTTATTATTGATGTTTAGCCCTTCAATGTTTGAGTTTGTAACAGCTATAGTTAATAGTTGTGTGACTATAATGAATAGAAGAGGTGAGATGCTGCATCCTTGTCTAATTCCTCCTTCTACACTAAATCTAGGACATGTACCTTCTGGAAGAGAAACACAACTGTTGATACCTGTACATAGCATTGTTATTATATCAATGAATTTATTTCCAAAACCAAAATGTTTTAAAGTATTAATAATGAAAGAATGTTCTACCGAATCAAATGCTTTATGGAAGTCCAGAAATAATATAAGAGCATCCTCCTCAATTAATTGATTATATTCAATAAGATCCAAAACCAGGCGGATGTTGTTATGTATAGATCTACCTTTGAGAAAGCCAGACTGTGTTGGGCTAATAAACTCAGATAAGCCTGTTTTTAATCTGGTTGCCAAAACTGTTGTTAGAATCTTGTAATCGGTGTTTAATAGTGTGATTGGTCTTAAATTGCTTAAAATCCTCTTGTCTTTTCCAGGTTTTGGTATTAGTTTAATTATACCTTGTTTCATTGTTACCATTAGTTCTTTATGGTTAATACATTCATTAATAGCTTGGAGCAACATTAGTTTTAGATCTTCCCAAAAGTGTTTAAAAAAATTAGTAGTTAAACCATCTGGTCCTGGAGAGCGATCAGATGCCATTCTTTTAATAGCACAATCAAGTTCTGTTATCTTTAATTCCTCATCGCATGTTTCTTTAAATTCTTTATCAATCATAGGAATCAGATTTTTAATTTTATTGAGGAAGGATGAGGCATTTTGTTCTGAATATGAGGACTTGTACAGATTACTGTAAAAGTTGAAAACTTCTTTTGCTATGTGGCTAGGTTCTGTGCATTCTATACCTTCAATCAATAGACTATCAGTTGAATTATATTCCTGTCTCGTTTTCCATGTTACAAAAATAGGCCGTGTTCTTTTCTCCCTCTTCAATCCAACGGGCTCTGGATCTTATATATGCACCTTTAGCCCTAGAAATATACATCTCATCCAGTTTAGTTTGCAGTTTATTTATATTTTCTTTATCTTCTTCATTCCAAATTAAGTTTACTATAGAGCATCATAAGTTCTTTGACCACATATGTTTCCTTTGCTCTCTTTTCCATATTTAATTTTTTACTAAATGTTATTGAGTATTTCCTTATACTGAATTTAGCAAATTCCCATTTCAGGATCGGTGTGACAATAGTATGATCATTTTTTATATCCAGAATCAACTTTTTTATTCCATCACAGAATTCTGTGTTCTTTAACAACTGGGAGTTAAATTTCCAGTAGTCTTTTGGTTTTGTGTTATGGTTTCTTTTATTTAATTTAAGCTTAATAATGCAATGATCACTTAAAGGGGAATTAGCAATTGAGGATTCTGTAACATGTTCTAAAATTGAATCTGAGACAAGCCAGTAATCAATACGTGATTTACTTTGACCATTTGGTTTAAAGCAGGTAAACTGTTTGACATCATTATGTAGACGTCTCCAGATATCAACCAATTTGTTATTACTTCTGAACTTCTAAAATTGGATTTTTATATTCACTTGACAATTTTGAAGGCCATCTGTCTTTCCACTCATCAGGAGTTATATTGAAATCACCCCCAACCACTATGTGAGTAGTGTGAAATTTTGCATTAAATTCTGCTATAACAGTTGATATCTGATGGAATAACTTTCTATTTTTTGATGGTTGTTGTAGACATAAATGTTGAAAATGATAATGGTATTATTATGAATTTCCAGTACACAGGCTACCCAGTGACCATCTTTATCCACTTTTTCACGCAGGATCTTACCAGGACATTTGTTAAAGCATATTGCAGTTCCAGCCCAATGATTAGTCCCATGGCTAAAGAGGATTTTATCCCCCCATTGTTGTGTCCAGAATTTAACGTCGGATGAGTCTGAATGAGTCTCTTGAAGAAAAATACACTGTGCTTGTTGCCCTTTACAAAATAAAAAGACAGCTTTTTTTAACAGAGTCTTTGGGTCCCGTTTTGTTAAAGGAAATGAAGGAAATGTCAGTTTTTAAATGAAAAACAGAAGACATGAACGAATGAACAAGTGAACTTTGAAGAAAAGTTTTAGGGAGGTGGAGTAAAGAAACCTTGAGGTAGAAGTCCCATATTCAGAAATGTTCCACTGTAGCTTATTGCAAGTTCAAAATCTCAGCCCTTCATCTTCTTTCTATTCCGTGATCGTCTGCCTTCAATGAATCCGAAAGGTCCTCTGAACCCCGCTTTGCCTTCTTTTCTTGCTTTCTCGATTTTCGGCCACAAAGCCTGTCTTGCCTTCCAGTCCTCTTGTGTCAGATCCTCCACAAAACGGATTCCCTCTTCCTTGCACACTGGGGAGGTTTTGGTTTGTCTCCATATCTCATCTCTAACTGCTCTTCTCGCAAATAAAATGATTATTTGCCTTTTCTTGTTTTCCATCATTCGACCCACTCTGTGTACTATATCAACTGCTTCATCCATCTTCTCTGCCAGGTCGGGTGCAGTCTTACTCAGAAGTTGAATCACCTCCTTTCTCACATTCTTCACCAGCATTTTCTTTTTTCCCTTTGATGCACAGGCACCACCGTCTTTTGTATCTGTCATTGTTTACAACCTGGCTCTTCATGACCTCGTTTTCCTTTTGGAGTGTTTCAACTGTTTCCTCCAGGTGTTTTATTTTCGTCTTACATTCGGTAACTCAGGGGTCGGCAACTTTAATGACCAAGAGGGCCACATAAAACCATTTTTCCCAGCCTGAGGGCCACATTGTTACAAATTTTCAGGAACTCTCGATGAGGAAAAAGAATGTTGGATAAACAACATATGAGAATATAGATGTCATAAAATTAGCATACAAATATTCATATATTACAACATAAATACAAGTTATTATGCATAATCAAATTAACTTGACATAGAATTCAAGCACATTTAGCTAACATACATGGAATTAAAGCCAATGAAGTTATTTTCAAATCAATAAAATGTGTTATTCAAATTTTTAAAGCTCAAATATTTTGCTGCTGCCATTTTTAAAATATAGTATTAAGTAATACTTAATATAATGTTCAAAGGCTTCATAAAAGAGATTTAGAGACACTATTATTGCAAAGTAAGGTCATAAACAACTTACATAAGCTAATAAAACATCAGTCTGGATTATATAGAATTATTTCTATTGGATATCTGAGTTTTCATCATATTTACAACTGCTGGTTGGGAATGAATGGGGGGCCACATTTAGTGATGTGAAGGGCCGCATTTGGCCCCCGGGCCGCCACTTGCCCACCCCTGGTCTAACTCCTTTGCATTTAGCTGCACCGACTTAGCAATGGTTGCTAGCATAGCACTGTGTTGTTTAATCTGCGTGGTTACATCTTCAATACGCTCGTCAACACGCTTTCCCAGAGCGTCGATAGCTTTCAGTATAGTCTCTGTGTTTTTTTCTTCTTGAGGCATACCTTTAGTTTTTTTTTTTTTTTTTCTCCGTGTCGGGGTTCCCATCGACCTGTCCCGTTTGTAGTAGTTAGCCGTAGCCGACTCCTCCATGGGTGCTTCCGCATAGTCATGTTCACTCGTCTCACATTTTTCAAAAGAGAGACTTTTCTGTGCCAAAAGCTTCACTTTGCTGTTCTCCATCATGTTTGGGCTGAGTGCTGGTCAGGAGACAAATTTTAGTGGAATTATTTAGCTTGTTTTTAAGTTTTAATGTCGGGGCCTCTGTGGAGCTCAGAGAGATGCAGCTTGTCAGCGCGCCATCTTACCCAGAACTCCTCAGCTAACAAAGTTAACAGCTAATCAAAGTAACATGTTTACGACAATGCTATACTTTACGGCTTGTCGAAAAAATATAATTATTATTATTATTATGATTACTACGACAGTTATGTGTGCGAGCTCGTTAGCACAGACATGACTCAAGCTACTTACATCAACAGCCTAAACAGATCGGACTATATAGATTATCAAAACAAACTCTTTCTCAGTAATGGTGGGAAATTACCAGACCCTTATGGTATCCGTAGTGACAAATGGATCTCAGATATGTCCAAATGGCCTGTTATTACTTGGCCTGACATATATAGTTACCTTATAGAGAAACCCAGTGTGTACACAAAAGAAAATCTGCGTGCATACAAATCTTTACACGCATATAATTATGTACTTTGTGGTCATGTACAAAACCTCAAGGTTTATGACACTGGGTCCGGTTTTTGCGCATTGAGGGCAGGTGTCCTGCCCAGCCAGAGACTGGGACTAAAGGTAAAACCATATGATGCTTGGGTGTACGTGCACAGGGATCTAGGGTACATCCTAACCGCCAACTGCACATGTATGGCAGGGTAAGTGTCACAAAACAGATATTGTGAGCTCGTGATTTCACTTACTTTTGCTAAGAGATCTATCCATCGCACCAGTCTAGCTTCTTGTTGCAGTCACGCTGCTGCCATCATGTGCCAAGTCGAGCTGTCAGGACGCAGACGCACCGAGGATGAGGTCGCCTGCACGTCCCAAGCAAACGCTTGGAAAGACATGTCCGGAAAAAGGTGGAGGCACAAAAGCTGAAGGATATTAACTTCAGCCGACCAAAGTGGCACCTGACAGAGTTGCCTCAGGTCCGTCAAACACCAGCACCCCAAAATATACCAGGTACATAACTGATAACTCTATGAATGAAAGAAAGTTTATTCGAACATGGAATAAAAGAAAAAAGACAAAACAAAACAAGACTAAATTAGGCCTAAATATAATTCTAAATATCAAGCATCTTTAGAAAATCACAAGTTAACTCCCTCTGATGTGATCCTTACATTTCCTCCTTTTTCAGCAATTACAGCAGAAGATCTCCAGGCACTCAAAAACATTAGTCCAGATGCTGCTATTTTTACATCAATTGACACAGCCAAAGACTCAGACACAGACACAGCATCAGAATCTGGGTCAGAACTACCTGTGCCTCTGACAGCAATGTACGACCCATCAGCTAGGGACCTGAAGTCAGCTGACCTGCAGGAGAAGTGCAACAAAAGCTATGGAAAGATGAGAGGGCAATACACAATTGACAGACTGGAATATCTACAGGATGTCACAAAAGAGCAGTCCAAGTGCACAACATGGGCACTCCACAGAGCAGGGCGCGTAACAGGCAGCACTTTTCTCAGGGTTATTCATTGCAAAGACACCACTGTTGAAAATGTTCTAAAACAGATCATGCAATATGCAGCCACAGATCTGACTGTTCCAGCTGTCATGTGGGGGAGGCAAATGGAAGATACTGCACGTAATAATTATAAAACAGAAATGCAGAAAATCCACATAAACTTTGATGTAAAAGCAGTGGGTCTAACAGTGAGAGCAGATGAGCCATACCTGGCTGCTTCTCCTGATGGGGTATTTTCCTGTGACTGCTGTGGGACAGGCCTTCTAGAGATAAAGTGTCCATACAAATACAGGGAGGGGCTAGAGGGGTCAGAGTCTGACACATCCTTTTGCCTTGATGGAAACTATGATTTGAGACTAGAACTGAAACGATTCCTCGAATATTGGCGAGTACTCGATTACAAAATATCCTCGAATTAAATTCTGTGCCTCGAAGCCTCGTTTAATATATAATTATACATATAAATATATATCTGGACTACTATACAGTACACTGTGTTTGACACGGACGGTAATTTCTGTGGCACACCTCGCCTGCTACCTCCGCTGCTGCACAGCTTGTACAATCATGAAGGAAGAGAAGAGAGAGGGACAGAAAGGAGAGAGTCCGCAGAAGAAACAGCAGAGAGTATCCAAATTGTGTGGTCACTACAAGAAGGGATGAAAAGAAAACACAGTGCAGTGTGTCTGATGTCAAACGGAGTGAGCTTAGCACGTAGCCTAGCATGATAGCATGTTGTTAGGGCTGCAACTATTACTATTACAGCATTTTAAATATGCTCATCACAGACATGCGTCCTCTTTCCCTGGTGGAGGACACAGGATTTAAGAACATGATCAAGGATTTCAATCGAAACTACACAATGCCCTCCAGAACACACTTCACAAAAATAATTGCAGAATTATATTACTGCTTTGTAAATCAGTATTGTATTGGCTTTGTTTTAAGACAGTACTGGTTTAAACTTTGAAAGTTGTTCAAATAAACACCCTTTTCTGAGGAATAAACAGCATTTGGTTGCTCATTTTGAAAGCCCTAACATGTTGCATTGTATACAATTGATTTATTTGTTTAAAAACAAAAAAGTATATTTTGTTAGAGTACTCGAGTACTCGAAGAAATAATTGACAGAGTACTCGATTCCAAAAATACTCGATAGTTGCAGCTCTAAACATAACGTAAATAAACACGCATACCCATACACAATCTACATAAAATAAACCCAATATATGTATAAATGTAACACATAAATTTATATATATATATACACACACGTAAACACATACACCTAATCACACAAATCCTACATGCACACATATCAAAACATTTAACTACTCACATACATATAACAGAAATCTACACCCACTAGCATACCTATATATACATAAACATCAAATAACATACATAAATTATAAAACCCCCTATATTCCCTGTACATATATGTAGATATGACATACTGAGTAGTCAGCAACATAATGGAAAAGAATTAATGAAGTGTTAGAATACATATATGATAATACATCTTTACCAAAAAGATAAAGTAATACCTTAAACCCTATGTACATTATATACACCACAGTTGCTATGTAGAAAATAATGTAGTTATCTGCTGATATACATCTCAAGAACACATGGTAGGAGAAATGTGTGCAGGCAACGTACATCTGCAGACAAAATACATTACTTAGTTGTTAGTATTCCCAAATCAGGGTTCAGGCTGAGAGGCCATCATGTAATACTATCTAAAAAGAGGCTGTTTTCTATTGAGCATTTAAGTAGAGATACCAAAACGACCACCTTATCAAACCTAGGAGAGGCAACACATGTGGAGAGGAGAAATAAGGCAAATATATGTAGCTCTACAGATCTGTTATAAGACATTGTAATTCAAAGGTATTGTATAGGATAATTTCATATGAACCAAAAATATGTGGATAAGTAAAAATAGTTATAAAGGGAAATTATTTCATCATTAGTAAAAATAATGTATTTTGTATATTGTCTAACCATCCACCCAACTACATCCATTTGCATATAGAAATGACGGAGTTATGTACAACAACCCTTCAAGTAATATGGAGGTATATATGTATATATAAGTATACCTGATGACGTAGAAATCCTAAATCTGGATCTACAGGAGAGGTCGAATGTCAAAGTCCTCATTAAGACCTTTAGGGGCTAAGGTATTGAGTGTGTGGATCCAGTATAATTCCCTTTTGAGCAACAGTGAATTTATGTCACCCCCTCTGCGTGGAGGTTTTATAGTCTCCATTCCAATGTATTTGAGGGTTGAGACATTGTGATTAGCTGCTGAAAAATGGACAGCTACAGAGCTAGTTGTAACATTGTTTCTGATGGCACTGCGATGTTCAGCAATGTGGGTCTTCAGGGATCGAGTGGTCTTACCGATGTAGGCCAGTCCACATGGACATTTGATCATATAAATGACATTAGTTGTGGGGCAGGAAATAATGCCTTTAACATCGTATTTCTTTCCGGTATATGGGTGGTTGAAAAATTTTGTTTTATGTGTAAAATGACATTGTTGACAATGCCCACATGGATAGTTACCAGAGGGGACTGTACTCAAGAAATGTGTTGGTGTTGGAGGTGGAAGGTCAGCTCTGACTAACATATTACGAAGATTAGGAGGTCTTTTATAGACCATCTGAGGGGGGTTTTTTAGGCAGTGTTTAAGTGCAGGATCAGTTCCTATAATGTGCCAATGTTTTTTAATAGCGTTTCAATTGCCTCAGCACTGGGTGAATACTGGATAGCACACACTAATCTTTGTTCTCCCTTTTTAGGTCTGGTGCTGTTCAAACAGTCTAATTGGGACATAATAGAAAAACGTAAAGATACATTCTTAATCCAACTGTCTTTGTATCCCCTTTTTTAAAATCTGTTCGTAAGGTCTTTAGATTGAATCTTGAAATCCTCATCGGAGCTGCAAATCCGTCTGATCCTGTTGAATTGAGAAATAGGCAAACTTTTTTTGAGAGAAACCGGGTGATACGAGTCACCATGCAGGAGAGAGTTTCGGTCTGTGGGTTTACGGTAAAGGTCTGTTTTCAACTGATTGTCCACTTTGATTATCCAAATGTCTAAAAAGTTCATTTTTGAGAGATCTGCGGACATAGTGAATTGTAAATGTTTGTTTTTAGAGTTAATGAAATGATAAAAGTCCTGTAGTGAATCCAGTGATCCAGACCAGATAAAGAAAATGTCATCCAAATACCTTTTCCAACCCGATATAAAGTGCAAGAAAGGATTCATCTGGGGGTTATGGATAACCTCTCTTTCAAACAGTCCCACATACAGAGAAGCCAGGCTAGGAAACATCTTGGATCCCATCGCCACTCCAGAGACCTGATGGAAAAAGGTATTGCCATAAAGGAAAAAGTTGGACATTAAAACTAGGCTCAGCAAGTCCAGTGTACATTGTGTACTCGTGTTGTATTCATGTCTTTCCTCTAAAAAGGAACGGGCAGCTGAAAGGCCCCCGTCAAAAGGAACGTTCGTATATAGTGCCTCAATGTCCATCGTGACCAATATATGTGAGTCCCCGATATGGTCAATCGATTTGATCCATTTTATGAAGTCTATGGAGTCTTTAGTATATGAAGGGAGTGCTGTGACCAGAGGTTGAAGGTGGTAGTCTACAAAAGCTGAGATTTTCTCAGTCATAGAGCCAATTGCTGCGATGATAGGTCGTTCCTGGGGAACATCAGTGTATTGTTTGTGGATTTTAGGTAAGATGTAGAAGGCTGGTGTAATTGGAAAATCCACAGTCATGAATGCATATTCTGATTTTGTTATTTCACCCGAATCTAAATGAGATTTCAATTTATGATGAACATGATTTTTTGCCTCCAAAATTGGATTGTAGTTCAATTGTCTGTAGAATTTTGTGTTGGAAAGTTGTCTCCTTATCTCCTGGTCATACATCTCCCTGTCCAATATCACTATGGCCCCCCCTTTGTCCACACTCTGAATAACCAGAGATTTGTCCTGTTTTAATGATTTGAGTTCACAGTATTGTTCCTTGGACAGATTATTCATTACTTTGTATTCCCTGTGTTTTTTTAATATCATGGAGACATCCCTATCAACTAAGCGACAGTAAGTGTCCAGAGATTGATTTCTACCTTTAGGTGGTATAAATGTAGATCTGCCTCTAAAGGGAGTTGCAGTATGGGTGGCAGGCAGTGAGGTAGAAGGGGGTATGTCCCGTTGCCTGGGGCCATCTCCGGTTGCCTTCACGGGGTCCTGGGAAAAAGTAGTGTTAGGCAATCTATTAGTGCTGACATCCCAGTTGTGGTCTCGATAGAATTCTTTAAGCCTCATAGTACGAAAAAACTTTTGTTGGTCTATTGTTGTATTAAAGTCATTGCATTTGGCGGTAGGTACAAAAGAAAGACCTTTGTTTAATGCGGACATGCAAGAGTCTGATATGGGCTTACTTGATAAGTTGATGACATTTAAGTCTTGTTCATTCTCCTGGTCCAGTATCTGTCTCGTTGAGGTGCGTTTGCGGCCGCGTCTGCATTTTCTCTTCTTCGTCCTCGCGCTCTGTTGTCGCCTCCTAAAAAACTCTTGGAGCCGGTGGGATTGAAACTTGATGAGTCCGAATCGATATAGGAGGAGCTCTGTGTAGCCGAGAGTGTACGGTGGACGTTGCCTCTGGGACTGTGTCCTCTTCCTCGTCTCTGCATCATCAGAGGTTCCGCCATCTGTAGACTGCGCCCCTCTGGTAGTCCATCATGTCCCTCTCAAACTTTTTCTTTTTATATGTTATTTCTTTTTCCAGTTCTTTTTTAGGTTTCTCACATTCTGCAAGGGTTTGGGTGAGGGTATCCTGGTTTCGGATGTTTTCTGACAGGAGTTTTTCTTGGTTGGTGATTTCTTCTCTTACCGAGTTAAGTTGAGAAGACACTTCCTGTATGGTCAGCGCCATCAGATCGAATGAACATTTATTCAGGATTTCACACCAACGATCACAGAAACTCACATTGTCTTTACTCAGAATGGGGATTTTTGTGATCCGTAGTCCACGCGGGATCTTCTTACCTCTCAGATAGTCGCTGAGCGTGACTGCATGTAGAAAGAGGCGTGTTTCTCGCTCTTGTAGCTTTTTTAAAATGGCACTCTGGGATCCACTGTTGAATTCAGAAGCAGCGTCATTAAAAAGAGAGTCTGTCAGCAAAATGCGAGAGTAATCTTCCTCTGTGAATTCAAAAGTCTTAGATGTTTCCTGTGTCATGGCTGTCGGCAGGTAGGTAAGGGGTCCAGGTGAAGGTGGTGTAGGTATCTCCAAACGTATTGAGTCAAAAGGTGGAGTGCTGCGGCCAAAGGCTCAAGAGTTCAAAAATAAACGGGGTGGGCGCGCACATCCTATGTAGGGTGCTGGATCCAAAAGTTTCAAAACATGAGAAATGTACAAAGAGATCCGCACAGCAGAAAAGTAGCTCCCTTGAAGTATTTATTAACAGAAAGTGACGTTTCGAGCATGATTGCTCTTCCTCAGACTTTACATGGTGGTCAGTGAAAAGCCATTTAAATCAAGAGAGAGTATACACGTGACCAGACACAGCTGGAACTCATCAGCAATTATCAACAAACACGGTACCCCCTCAGTAAAAGGGAGGCAGTGATTTGCATTGTCACATTATCTCATATGTACACTTAAACATAACGTAAATAAACACGCATCCCCATACACAATCTACATAAAATAAACCCAATATATATATGAATGTAACACATAAATTTATATATATATACATACACACGTAAACACATACACCTAATCATACACAAACAAATCCTACATGCACACATATCAAAACATATAACTACTCACATACATATAACTGTTATATGTATGTGATTTTTCTAAATGATTTTTCTAAATGACATCCTCTGCTGATGTCTGAAATCAGCAGAGGTGGTAGGACTGGAGGTTGACCCACAGGCTGACTCCACCACAAACCAATCCAGTCTTTTTTGTTTCTGCCCGGGACCAACAGCAAGCTGGATGTGATTTTCCTCACATACGGTCATGGCCTTCATAAACACATCCTCAGCTCCAGCATCTGTGCGGAGATCTGTCAGGGTTTGAACAGTTGCCATTTTATATTGAGCCGCTCTTCCCAGGTCCAAACTCTCCCCCTGCAGGTACTGGTGAAGCCCTTCAGTAATGCCAAGGAGTTTGGCAAACATCACTAGCAGGTAGATGGTCTTTGGCTTGCAGAGCTTTGCCAGGATCCCTTTGCCCATGGCTGTCTTCATGTTGCCGAGACATGCCAGAATGGCAGGAAGGTTGTCCAAGACAGCATTGACAGACCTCACCTTACAAGTCCATCTTGTTGTGGAGAGCTGCACAAGTTTAGATGGTTTTAATTCCAGTTGGTTTTGGATTTCTATGAACTTGTGGTTGACAAGAGAGTTGCTGAAAAACGTGTAGATGTTTTCTAGCAGATCGAAGAATGCGGTAGCTTCAGGTATAGCCTTGCATGTGTGGCACAGGACAAGGTTGAGCTCATGTGCATAACAGTGCACATACACAGCTTCAGGGTGTCGCTCTCTGAAGCGGGCCTGAACACCCCCCACTGTTCCACTCATCACTGCTGCTCCATCATATGTTTGTGCAACACACATGAGGTCACTCAGACTGTGAGACTGTAGCACTGCCTCTATTCCATCTACAATTGACTTTGCGTCAAAACTGTCTTGCTTCTGTAGCCCAAGAAATGCCTCTTTTGGCGTACCCTCTTGTGTGACATAACGGACACAGACACCCTGCTGCTCTGTGCTGTGGTCTCTGACTTCATCTACCATCACAGAGTACATTTTGGATGATTTAATTTGTTTTGTGATATTTTCAATATTTTCTTGTGAAATGCTGGTGATCATTTCATTTTGGTTTGAATGGGAGAGGTAGAGGGCATTAGATGGGGGCTTATATTTTTGGAGAAAGGGGTCAAACTCTTTGAGGAGCTGCATGCATTCGAGGAAGTTGCCTTGATTATGACTGGTGTCTTTCTCATCATGCCCACGGAATGGGATGCCTTGCTTCCCTAAAAATTTGGTTACACCCACAGTGCGCTTAAGATATTGCCGCCTCTCTGTTATTTCTGCTGCGCTTGCGGTATTTAGCTGCTCAATCACATCCCTATGACATTGTGTGCTTTTAAAGCTCTGCCAGCAGGTCATGCTTGACATGTGGAGGGCACTCTTCTCATGCTCACGGAAGGTATCCAAAGCTCTTTTCCAGTTTGAAAAGCCAGAGCTACTGAGGAGAGTATCTTTGGTTGTGCGAATGTTATGCCTTCCATAAAGCTGACAGGAAAAGCAAAATGTGGAGTTCCTGGTTACGGAGTACTCAAGCCATTTAAATTGCTCAAACCAGCTTTTGTTGAATGCTCGCTGCGGGGGTACTGGGGGAGGGACACCTGCCTTGGGCCACTTTCTGGGGTCCTAAATCAAGTCCACCTGCTGCTGTCCCTAGTTGGTCATCCCTAGCTGTGCTATCTGCACGACAAAAACTAAACCCAATCCCATCATTTAGAAAAATCAACTGAAAATAGCTTAATCTCACCTCATCAACTTACTATTAACAATTCAAGTCAAGTAAATCTAATCTTGTAATGTATGTCCCAAATTAAAGACATCAGTTATTTCATGACAATTTTTATATTGAATGGGTCTAGATCGGTCTAGACCTGTACTCTTAATAAAATAAAATAAAAGTTTATCGCACGCACACACAAACACACACACACACAGACAAACGAAGGTGACCAGATTTTTAACATAAAATCCGGGATGTTTCCAGAGAGGCAATAAGAATTACTTACAAGTTAACAAGAAGAAGGGAAGAAACTGGGAAAGTTACTGTTTCATTTCTTTTTATGTTTATTAAAATGTGTGTGCGTGTATCTTGAGTTAGCTCTGGTCTGAAGCTCATCCTCAGTTCATATACAGTCATGGAAAAAATTATTAGACCACCCTTGTTTTCTTCAATTTCTTGTTCATTCTAATATCTGGTACCACTAAACGTATAATACAATGAACACAACAAAAAATGCAGCTGGTCACATAATACTTTATGTCCTATTTGACATTCTTAAGCTTAATTGATTCCCAGGGTATATAAGAGGCCATTTCATGTCACAAGCAGCACTGCACATGCAAAGGCCTAGAGTGGTTTCCTGCTTACATTCAAGCCGTAGCACAACTCAGAAGTTGTCAGCTCTCACATAATGCCTAAAACAAAAGAATTATGTGAAGCCACAAAAGCAGCCATCTTGGCACTGCTGGAAATTGGCATGAGTGAGAGACAGCTAGCGAAAAAACTGAAGATCTCCAAGACAGCCGTTCATTACAACAAAAAAAAAAAACAAGCTGAACATGGCACTACCAAATTGCTACCTGGCCGTGGCAGGAAAGCGTCTTTCTACCCCACGAGATGACGTGCACTCATCCGTTCCTGTGTCAGGAATCGTCGTCAGACCTCCAGGGACCTTAAAATGAGTGGGCACTGTCGAGAAATGTGACTTGTTCAGCAAGGACAGTTCAAACCGACTTGTTGAAGCTGGTTTGAAGTCACACAGAGCACGCAAGAAGCCCTTCATCAATGAAAGGCAGAGGAAGGCCCGGTTACTCTTTGCTCGAGACCACAAGGATTGGACTGTTGATGATTGGGCTAAGGTTCTCTTCAGTGATGAATCCAATTTTGAATTGATGCCCACTCCAGCCAACTTACTGGTTAGGAGGAAGCCTGGAGAAGCTTACAACCCAGACTGTCTTGCCCCTACAGTAAAACATGGGGGTGGATCAGTCATGATCTGGGGTTGTTTCAGTCTGAGTGGAACAGGGCAAATGCAATTGTGTGAAGGCCGAATGAACCAGGTCATGTACAGGACTACCCTTGAAAACAGTCTTCTTCCATCAGCTGGAAAACTCTTTCCTGCCTCGAATGACTGGATTTTCCAACAAGACAATGCTCCTTGCCACACGGCAAGGTCAGTTAAAGCCTGGATGGAGAACCACAACATTCAAGCACCATGCCTTGGCCTGCTCAATCACCAGATCTTAATCCAATTGAAAACCTGTGGAAAATCATCAAACTCAAAATGGAGAACCACAAGCCCAAAAACAAAGAAAATTTGTTTGAATTTGTCCAACAGGAATGGGCTGCTGTGACAGCAGAACAATGTCAGAAGCTGGTGGAGAGCATGCCAAGACGCATGGCTGCAGTCATCAAAAACAATGGTTATGCAATCAAGTATTAACTCTTGTGTGTATCATGTGTTTAAAGCAAACAGAAAAGAAAACATGGAATGCTTAAAAGTAGTGTTTTTGGCGGTACAATGCCATAGCTATTGATGTAAGAATTTAAGTAATTTTGGTTATTATCAAGAAAACCATGGAAAATGAATAGTTCTTAGTTCTTAAATTAAACTCTCATGAGCTATTTTTGTTGTTATCATTATAATTGTCCAAACAAATGTACCTTTAGTTGAGCCAGGCATTAAAATTAACAAGAAATTGAAGAAAACAAGGTGGTCTAATAATTTTTTCCATGACTGTATATATATATATGTATATATGTATGTATGTATGTATGTATATATATATATATATATATATATATATATATATATATATATATATATATATATATATATATATATTATATATATATGCAACAAGCCCAAATGAGCAATTGCACTTTTGGAACAAGAACAAAAGAAAAAAGGTAAGCTGCTAATATTTACAAGGAGCAACTTTTTAAAAGAGCAGCCCAAAGTCGCTTTGAATAGGCGGACCTGGCAACTTTGACTCCTGAATACCGTTGTGCATGCGCCACATGCATGAGTGTGTTTGGGGTGTGCCAGGTTGACTCATGTGGGCACATTAACTAGGAAAAGGGAGGGTGAAGAAAGGACAAAGTACTTAAAGCACTCATTTCTTGCTTTGTTGACGAGAGCTGGGTGATAATCAGGAGATTCGCACAGATAGAAAAGAAAGTCCAAAGTCGCTTATAATTATCAGACTTGGCAACACTGTCCCAGTCTTTCCTTGCTCTCTCATGCTCTCAGCCTCTGGCTACAGAAATAAAACAGTCGTTCTACTAAAAACGCAATCATAGAACACTGAAATCGGGACTTTTTTGGTACAGTTTTAAAATGGGACAGGTCATCCAAAAGCGTGGACTGTTCCCAGAAATTGGGCACGTGTGGTCACCGTAGTGACACACACACACAGCAATTAAGCCCCTTTTACTACGCCGCCCGGCAACGCGCTGCCTCCACTCATTTCAATGAGGGACAGGGAACAGACAGGAAGCAGTTGTGACTGCGGCAGTAGTACTCTGGTCCCTGAAGCTGTTGCCGCGCACGTGAACACGCACACAATTTGCCCTGCAGCTCGGAGTCCAGCGTATTGAACTTTCTGGCGGCAGTTTTCTAGCAGCAGCCAATCACATCGAAAGAGGGAGAGAACCGGGAAATAGTAGGCTTTGTCAGTCAAAGCAAAGGAGCTCATAATGAACCACTTGGAGGTGTTGTGAGGGACTTTTAGCCGGGCTTTGCTGTGACGTTCACTGAATCACCTCTACGTCACTGCCGCCTCATACTCTGTGCTCATACTACGGCGGCACCAACTGCTTGAAAAAACGCTCAGTCAAACGATCAGTGAAAGCTTCACAAACCTGGAACATCAGTCTGTTTAGCAGCAGCCGCTGCTGCTGCTGCTGCTGCTGCTGCTGCTGCTGGTGTAGCGGTTTGGTTTTTGAAAAAGCTTCTAATATCCATTTTTCCGGTTGCCGTGGAGATGCTAGACGCTGGCAGTAACAGCAACAAGAGGGAAACACTTCTTCTTCTGAATGGGAGGTTACAGGCTGCTTTCCTGCGCATGCTGCCACTCTCTGGTGAACTAAAGTACTGCACATTATACTCAGACCAGCTCAGATCTGAGATCCGGTGTAGGTACCAGATCTGCTCGGGCTGCCAGATCGGCTCGGGGCCTGCACCTACCGATGACGTCACGCTATATGATTGGCTAGAAATAGGCAAAATGACGTAGAAGACCGTGACGGTCTTTTAACCTATCACAGCGTGACAGCGTCACGTCATTGATAGGCGCAGGGCCCCGAGCCGATCTGGCAGTATCAGGGTATCATTCGTTCATTCCATATCCGTTTTAGAATCCAAAATCGGAAAACAGATAATGACTTATTTCATTTCTCGTTTTCAAATCAAAAATTGGAAAACAAATAACGGCCTATTTTTCGCTGTTTTGATTTTGTTTTGAAATTAAAAATAGAATACGAGAGAATGGAATTATCATGGGATTTTTGTTCTATTCGTTTTTGGTTTATCATTTTCTTTTTTTTTTAAATGTATTTTTGGGTATTTTGTGCCTTTAATGATCGGAGAGAGACAGTGGATAGGCTTGTGAAAGGGGGAGAGAGAGTAGGGGAAGACACTCTGCAAACTGGTCACAGGCAGGATTTGAACCTGGACCGGCAGAAGCATGTACATGGGGTGCTAACCACTACGCCAAACCAGCACCCCTGGTTTATCATTTTCGATGTGTTGTGACCTGGAACTTGTTGACTTTTTTCTCAGGGAGGCCAGTCAGTCTCTACTGGGTGATTCCATTGATGGGTGAATCGACACCCATCTCCTGCAACGTCTCCGAAATGTCTGTGTGGGTCTAACCAGCTTCAAACAACTGCTTAATAACATCAGCGTATTGTTCTAGTGCGGCCATAGTGGTCTATTTATATGTCACTCACTGTATATCGCCTTCTCTATCTCTGTGAACAGATTTCAAGATCCGCGCGGTTAAAGACTGGCCTCCCTGAGAAAAAAAGTCAACAACTTCCGGGTCACAACACATTGGAGTCATACACGTTATATACGTATATAATGTCTATGTCGAAAATGATCCAAACCATAACGAATAGAACAAAAATCCCATGATAATTCCATTCTCTCATATTCTATTTTTAATTTCAAAACAAAATCAAAACAGCGAAAAACAGGCCATTATTTGTTTTCCGATTTTGGATTTGAAAACGAGAAATGAAATAACAAGTCGTTATCCGTTTTCCGATTTTGGATTTTAAAACGGATATGGAATGAACGAATGATACCCTGATATGGCAGCCCGAGCAGATCTGGTACCTACACTGGGGCTCTTAAGAAAACAGTAGTAGTAGCCACTCCTTAAATCCGCCACTTGCGTTAACATACCGGACACGAAGTGCGCGCTGCAAATGCTCTCGCCGCCTTTTGGACCTTCAGGACCCCAAGCTGCCCTTTTTATAGCCAGAAGCCACGATCTCCTCTGGTTCTTCGCAAAAGGATGAGATCCTCTTGGAATATTGTATAATGTCCACCCATCCTGTTGCTGGTTGGTGCAGTTAACCGTGCAGCAACTCCTTGTCATTTTTGCTCCTCCAATGCTACTTGTAAAAGAAGTGCTTCGCTTTCTGCCCCCTGCCACATCGGCGATGACGTTGCACAGAAACCCGTCTATATTTCAATATATTTCAATTTATTTATTTAGAAGGATAGCCCCTTGAGATGGACCATCTCATTTTCAAGGGGGTCCTTACAAGACATAATACAGTACAGATAGTACAATACACTACAAACAACATTAAATACAGAATACACACACTCAAACACACTCATGCACAAACACTATGCTTCAGATGGTAAGTCATTCCCTCATCAAACTGTTTCGGTCCCACGTAGCAAAGAATAAGATACGGCCTGTGATCACACACATAGGAACAACTACATAACGTAGAGGGCAGGGTCAAAAACAAGAGCAAGGATTTCGTAGATAATTAAATAAGTAAGACTTAAACATAGGAAAGGATGTGATAGATCTTAATGAGTCAGGTAGTTTATTCCAATCAGATGGAGCTTTATATTTAAATGCATGACGACCAACTTCTTTGGTTATTCTGGGGGTCAGGAAAAATAGATTGCTTGTGTGTCTTAGACTATATTATGATGTTAATGGTATTAAAAATTGCTTTAGATAAGGAGGAAAACTGAAATAGTTGCATTTAAAGATAAACTGGATCCAGTGGAGCATTCTTCTAGATTTGGGTGAGAGCCAGTTCAGAGACTCATACATTAAACAATGGTGGGTTTTAAAGGAGCAGCTGAGAATGAATCTACAAAGACTGTTGTAAACCACATTAAGAGGACGAAGATTTGTTTCAGATGTATTTTGGTAAATAATATCTGCTTAGTCATATATTGGTAAAATCAATTGGATTTCAATTCTTTTTCGAACCTCTAAAGAAAAACACTCCTTGGAGCGATAAAGTAGCTTTAAAAGACCATGTATTTTTTTTGTCATTGATTCGATGTGAAATTTAAAGGATAAATGGGAGTCAAGCCAAACCCCTAAGTATTTAAATTCATCAACTTTTTCTAAAGCTTTTCCATCAAGAAAATCAATAGACCATTGCAAAGATAGAGGACCGGAGGAAAATAGCATACTGTACGATTTTGACTTATTCAGAAGAAGCTTGTTATAACAAAACCATTTTTGCATTAAGTTAAAGTCCCATTGTAATGTGTGTTGTAGTTGAGAAGTGTTAGAGTTGGAGTAACAGAGTACAGTGTGATCGGCATATAACAAAATTTGAGTATTAAAGCAAACTTGCGGAAGATCATTGATGTAAATAGAGAATAAAAGAGGACCTAATGAGGAGCCCTGTGGTACACCTTTTGCTACCATCTTGAAATCTGATGTGCTGCCCTGAAATGAGACACACTGACTTCTATGGTGAGGGAAGGAGTTGAAAAACAATACAGAATCAGATGAAAGACCAATAGCATGCAACTTATCAAGGAGCAGATAGTGATCAACCATGTCAAATGCTTTTGTGAGACTGATGAATATGGCACCCGTAGGCATATTATTGTCAAGTTCTCAATGATAGATTAAATAAGTAGGCTAAAGGAAATGATAAAATATGAGAGACCATTTTGAAGTATCTTATCTCCAGACCATCAGGACCAGCACTACAACCAGAATTCAAACCATCTATCACTTGCTGAACTTCAGTAGGTGTGATTAAACTAAATGAGAAAGATGTGATACACCTATTCTGTGTTGAGGTGAAATCCAAGTCTGGCTCATTGAAGTTACCAGAACATGAACTTCCAACTGTAGAAAAGTGACGACTGAATGCCTCTGCAATTAACTGTGGCTCTCTTATGAGTTCATTATTAATTTTAAGAGAAGCTGTAGGAGTTCCTGTAGGTTTATTAATTACATTTTTTATTTTCTTCCAAAATTGCTTTGGGTTGTGGAAGTCTGTGGATAAACAGTCTTTGTAGTAATTGGCTTTAGCATTTCTTGTCATGGTTTTGCATTTGTTTCTTAAACCTTTGTAATTATTCCAATCTGACAGATCCTTTGATGTATGATATTTTTTCCATGCCTTGTCTCTTTGTTGGAATAAACTAATGAGTTCCCCTTTAATCCATGGTAAGCGTCGACCTTTGACTCTTGTGGTTTTCCATGGAGCATGCTTATCAACTACTTTCATAAATTCTGTGTAAAAGAAATTCCAGGCGTCTTCAACTGTTGGTATCAGTTGAAATCTGTCCCAGCTGATGCTTAGAGTATCATGAGTAAAAAGCCCTGTGTTGATGTTGTTAGATTTTCTTGTTCTAATGGTTTTATGAGGGGTATGGGGTATTTTGATTTTCCAGGTACAGAAAATAACTGAGTGGTCACTAAAGGAGTCAGGTAGTACCCCAGATTTAATGATTCTGTCAGGGTGGCTGACTAAAATCCAGTCTAGTAGAGTAGCAGAGCTGGGACCAAATCTAATAGGTTCAGTTATGAGTTGGGTAAGGTTGATGCTATTAAGAAAATTGCGGTCGTTGCTTGAAGAGCGATCTAGCCAGTTTGAATTAAAATCTCCTAGAATAATTTTCTCAGTGTTGCAGTCTAATGAATTAATAGTGGCCACAATATTTTTGGTAGATACAACAGGGACATGAGGGGGTCTATAAATATTTCCAATTATTAATCGTTTATTCTCATGAAAGTTTATTTGAACAAAAAGGCATTCAAAAAACAGGATTCTCAGTTGGTAGGACAAGCTCAGAGCTCAAGTGTGAAGATACATAGGTCAAGAGCCCCCCTCCTCTGGAACCCCTATCATTTCTATATAAAACATAATTGTCAAGTTGTATTTCATTATCAGAAATACTGCTGTTCAACCATGTCTCTGACGTTTATTATAAGTTAGCCACACTTTCAATAAATCAATTTTAGATAGTAAGCTCCTTATATTTAGATGAATAAAATTCAAGCCTTTGGTAGAGTTCATTGTCTACATATTAGCAAAAATGATAATACATACATAGAACCAGATGAAGAAGCCAACAGTATGAGAGCAACATTTAAATGATTGTGCATACAGCCACCCACACATACACACACATACAGACACAAGCCAAATACAGAACACATTGGACAGATTAACAACACAAAGGTCGGTCTGCATAATTTTCTTATTTAGGAGGAGAACATCAGACCTTCCAGGCAGTAGATAAATTTGTAGGTAGACAGGATAATGGTTAACTAAGGAGCTTATTCAACCCAAAAATAGAAAAAAGAATTAAGAAAAAAAAATTGCCCTCTTTGTTAAATGAACTTATATATTTACTGCCTTGTTTTCCAAATAAAATTTCCTATTTTTCGTTCAATATAAACTATAATACATGATTCAGTCAAATTATATTTTCGATTCTCCTCAACCGACAAAGATACCCAAAAGAATTAATGAGGACCAAGATATCATGAAAAGAAGAAGAAAAGAAAAATACATAAAAAAAACAAAAAGTTTTCCATTCAGCCTCACGTCATTTTACGACAGTAATGCCTTTCCACATCCATAGTTGCATCCTCGCCTCCTCCACTCGCCTCCTCCACTTGCGTCTTAGTCCCGCCTACCAGAGATGCATGCCAGAGACACGAGGAAATGAAGAGAGGAGAGAGGAGACGGGGAGGTTCATTTTATGAGCATTGAGATGTCCTCTCCTCCGAAGCGTCACATGAAGCGACGTGATTAAGTGATGACGGCATCACAGCTGAATAAACCGGTCTGAGCGCACGGGAGAAACTAAATTAAGGAAAATAATGTAAACAATAGGGCGCTCGACCATGGTAAATTCATATCCACTTTTCGATCAGTTTAACATGAATTTGTTCATGAATGAAAAAGAAAAATGTCAAGTTTTCCCAGGCCCAGAATGATAGGAGTTTTTAATTGTTATATTGCGGCCACTTTGTGTTCATAAATAATGTTTTTATTCTGCTATAAGCACTTAACCCCCCCTCTCTGTGCATTTATATAGAAAAAATGTAAAGGCCTGAGATATAAATGGACAATTCACTACTTTCTCTCCTTATTTATGCTTGGTTATATCAGGAACTACATGCTTTTTATTAATGTGCATTATAATCTGCCTGACCCCTGGGTCTATTGGGTCCTTATCTTTGTCAATGAGCATTTCTTTTTTTATTATTTATTATTGTCCATGTTTACTGTTTGTAAATGTATGTATGGTCTGGATAGACTGCAAAAACTGAATTGGCCTTTGTAATAAATAAAGTTGTCTCATCTAATCTAATCTAATGTAAAATGTGTTTTCCTGAACAGACCTGTTTACTGTAGCAGCCTTACAGTTACAGACGTAAACACAAACAACACAGATAAATCAGGACAGACAACAGATGGAAAACCTGAAAGAACTGCCCCATGATAGTGTTCAACATTTTCTGTGATATCAATATGACCATCTTAGAATTCTTTTAAATGATGAGTCAAATATTTCTTTGCACAGTGAATAAAATAAAAAAAGAGAGAAATGAGACACTGAAATTTAGTACCTGCTCACATTTTGAGGGAACATTAGACCTACACATCGGCTGCTTTGTGTGAAATGTGGATATAGTTTCTTTTGCTCCATGACGTTTACATTTCACATGTGGGCAGCTGACGCTTTACAGCAGGCTGCTGATACGTCACAAGGGGGCGTGTCTGTCAGTGAAAAGACTTCCGCGAAGCCTGCACTTGTGTTTCCTCGATTATGCCTCCTCCAGATCAGTCTCCTCTCTCCTCTCTCCTCTCTCCTCCGAGCGCATTTGGCGCTTTGGAATGTCCTTCAATATGACTGCTCACAAAGTACTTCTGGTGTCGCGGAGGAGAGAGGAGAGAGGAGAGAGGAGAGAGGAGACTGCAAGCACCCCATGCTTTCATAGTTCATGACGTCATGCCAACTTTACGGCAAACACAAAATTTACGCAGTCATGGCGGCGGTAGAAGTTTGACACGGTTAATATTGTAACTTTTGGATTGTCTTAAGTCATTTATGGAGCTGCCACAGGGATAATCCATCTGATAAATCAAAGAAATGAGGAAAAGAAGTAACTTTACCCTCAGTCCATGCTGCTGCAGCATAGTTTGGAGGAGAGGAGACGTCACATCGGAGACGAGGGTTCTGAGGTCATCGAGTTGTCCCGAGCCTTGATTGTTTTAATGAAAGCCTGGACCTCTTCTGAACTACGGTAACGGGTGATGGTCCCCTCGAAATCAACTCTCAGGATGGCAGGGTACTGCAGGGAGTATTTAATCTCCAACTCCCGGAGCTGCCTCTTCACGGAGTCAAACTCCCGTCGTTTCTCCTGTAAACCGGCGCTAAAGTCCGGATAGATATGGACTCTTGCACCCTGGAAATAAAGATCACCTTTCTCACGGGCCAAGCGGAGGATCTTCAGTTTGTCCTGAAAGTTGAGGAACTTTGCCACAATTGGTCTTGGGCCCGAACCACGGACACCTGTATGTGTGTTACCAGTACGATGAGCTCTCTCTATGATGGGAAGCACAGCAAAGTTCTTTTTGTCAAGAAGCATAATGACGAGATGTTGTAGGAAGCCAGGCATATCGGTGCCCTCAGCTCGTTCAGGAACATTTAGAAAACGGAGGTTGGAGGAGCGGCTTCTGTTCTCCAGCTCCTCAACTTTCCCCTTCAGGTATGAGTTCTCCTGCTCCATAGCTGTCAGTCTTTTATACAGATCGCTGATGTTGTCTTCGTTGCCACTTACTCTTTGTTCAATCAAAGTGATTTGGTCTGCAATGGAAGACATCGACATCTGTATGGTGTCCACACTTTTTTGAAGTGGGTCCATTTTTGAATCAAAGTGATTACACAGCTCAGTCTTCATTGTTTGCAGTGCAACCCTGAAAGCTTCACTCTCCGCCATTGTGTTTAGGCTGTTCCACACAAAAGGTGAGGAAAAGTCAAAAATAGTTCATACAAGTGATTGTCAGGCGGTAGAGGAGATTGTGGATGAAAAAGGACGAAAAGAAATGCGTTTAGAAGGACCAAAAATTAGATCATATGGCAGACCGACTCAGCACAGACTCACACAGATGCCACTGCGGCCATCTTGGGAAAAAAAAAAAAAAAAAGTAAAAAAAAGAAAAAAAGCCATTCACAATCAACTTTAGTGATCATAAAGTTGATTGTGAATGGCTCAATGGGACACTTCTGTTTAAAAGCAGTTTGAAGCTCTGCCCTGCTACTACAGAGGTTCTGATCATTTTTTTCAAACACAAAATCCACTTAACTGACAAGAGAAACAATTCATGTTACTTGACAATTATTATCTTTGACTAAGTCAGGCACTAATCTGTATGACATGAAAAACAGCTGACGACCACGATCCAAGTAATAAAGCAATGAAAGTCAAAGCTGCTTTTCTCTTAATCCAGCAGGGCACTTGTTTGACCAAAATAACAGAAAGTCTGTGACCTGATATCTCTTCAGATTTCTGCTGCTACATGATTCCTGCCTGGTCCCCGGTATGTGCTCCACTTCAGACTGCACCTGCCTCAGGAGCTGACAAAAAATTGACCAGCAGATGGAAGCAGAGACTGTGACTTAATGGAAATAATTAAATTTAAAGATTTAATCATTTTAACATGTCATACGGAAGAGTATTAGGGCCACCTGTGAGAAAAAAAAATGAGGGGGGGTAGAATTTTTTTTTCAGCATGCACTTCGAGAAAAAAGTCGAAATCTCGAGAAAAAAGTCCCAATGTCAAGAAAAAAGTTGAAATGTCGAGAATAAAGTCGGAATATAAGGGCGAGAATAAAGTTGAAATATGTCAAGAATAAAGTCGACCTTTGAGACTAACAACCAGCGCACTGCTTCTACAAAATGCCGTCCAGTCAGTTAGATGAATTAGTGAAATTATACTTCAGACTCGGCTTTAATAACAAAGAAATACTTTCTCTTTTAGCCCACTACGGAGCCCCGGAGGTGTCAGGGTGCAGAATATTTTATTAAGGTGAGAGAACGCCTTCTGTAGTGTCGACACGCGTTATTAAAGCGTTACCTCACTGAGTTTAATAAAACTCAATATTTCCTGTATGTATAATGAATCAAACCTGTGTGTCTATTTTTTTATGCAGGACAAGCTTGATGAAGTTATGAGGACCTGGAATTCACATAAGATGAGAGCAAAGGCAGGCGATGGTTTGACGGGAGGTCGTCCGATTCTGATGTACGCACTTCCAGAAATGTATGGTGCACAAGACAGTCTCAAGACCGTGGATATGGATGAATTGACCCTTTGTAAGGAAGAATGCACCCCCAAGAGCCAATAACTGAACTGAAATACTGCAAAGTATCTGAGTGTAGACATTTCTCTCTGCAGAAAATCTCGTCTCTGCACTAATGAACCATTAGTGTAAGCTTATTTGGTGCTCACATATGCCACACAATTAAAGAATGGTTCCCTCTAAATCAACTGATTCAGACTTCGTTAAAAAGAAAGTTCAGCCATCTCCATGGGAAAGTTTAGTCAGTGTTGATGATAAATGTATCAACTGAAGCACTACATTTCTTGGTGCTGGCATACATATATATATATATATATATATATATATATATATATATATATATATATATATATATATGGTCAATTGTGCCTTTAAGTACAGTGATGTTCAAGACCAGATTTATACACAGCCAGGTGTGCACGTCAAGGGTACAATTATTTATCCTCCTTTCAGCATGTGAGATGGACCTGTACATTTGGTTTGAATGGCACGTCATCCTCAGCTACAATCATATGTGAAATAGTTTCAGAAATTGTTCTTCATTATAAAAATATGTTCTGTGATTTCTCTGGCTACCTAAACCAGTTTTTGTGCTAAATGAGACCATTGAATTTAAAGCTAGGGACTGCTGTAAATTAAACTAGGTGACATAGAATTTCACTTCTGAGTTATTCAGTGCCTTCAACCTGACTCTCTATTTCCCTCTGAATATTTTCGACCACATTAAATCCTTGTTTGTAGTCATGTGCAGAGGCAGAGTCTGATTTATTATCAACTTGAATTTATGTAAGCTGTCACTTTGTTGCAGTGACAAATGTGTAATAGTGTCAATCTGAGAACTGATTATTGACTAAACATTCTGTCTTATTAAAGGCTGTATTGCAGATGACACTTGCATGTGCACTTAATTTCAAACCAAATAAACTGGGTGCTATACTGAAAAGAGTATCCTATTAAACAAAAATGTTTACTAGAAATACTGTAAAGACATGTTGCAGTATTGGCCTGCAACACTATAGTGACTATCCTGTCCTTTGACTTAATGAACAGTTCAAAAAGAGTGTACACATGATATTAGCTTAACCGTTGTTTATTAACAAATTGTGAACATGGCTTGGCTCATTTGTAATAAAAACAGAACCCCCAGAGCCCTCACATAACAACTTATTTCTTTTTTTCTTAGCTACAGCAGCAAACTTGTATTTGTTTTTATTCCCAACATATTTTGTAGGGCAATTTGTGTTTAATTTGGTACAAAATGCAAACAAATACACCACCTAAATTCACAGAATATCTGAAGTCCAGTAAAAAAAAAAGAAAAAAAAAACAGTTTACCTGCAACACATGCCTGTGGTGGTTTCATAAATTAAAATTAGTGTAAAATCACAATAAAGAACATTTTCAAATTGGAAAAAAATCAAATCACAGCATTTAAACAACAGTTTAAGGCAGCTAATGTGCATTTGATAACTGCAACCACAGAATGCATTTTAAGGCACAATACAAGCATTTATGCAGTAGCTGCAAATTGCACAGCATGTGAAGAAATATACAATATAGTGCTGGACAGGTGTTTAAAAGGGAAACTGTCCCATAACAATGTACAAGTACATTCTAAAACATTTATTTAACAGTCTAAAACCATCACATCTAACATTTGAACAATTTATAGGACCCTTAGTTACTTCATGAATACAGGACACCTGAAGACAATAATTGCACTTTGTGTGTCAACTGAGTAATATTTTGTCAAAAACACAAAAGTAATTAAATGCATCAGCCTAACAAAAAAATGGTCATAACAGTTGACTAAATGTGCAGTAGCATTTAAGATTTAACTTGGTATCAATTCAGAACATCCTACATTTGTAATTTATTATTCCCTCAGATAATATATGAATGCAGGGCATCGGAAAACAAACTGTGCCTATAAAACTTTCAGAGTAAATAAAATGATTGTTTTAGTATTTTGTGAGCATCATTTTGCAACTGTTCGCTAGGAAGCAGTATGGCCACAATCATGGTTGAAGGGCCACATATTGTGTTACACAATGTCCAGCATACATCTTTGTCAGCTTTTCATAACTGAGACTCATCTGTGGTTTTGCGATGTCCCTCCAACAATCAATTACAAAGTTTGGCTTTTGCACAAGTTCTTTGTGGGAGATTTCTTCCAGAATTGCTGGAAGGGTGTCTGCTGAGACTCTTCTGCATTCATAGTTGTTGAGGACCTCCAAAAGGTCATCAGGGTCAACAGAAGAGAAGTCTTGTAAAGCTTGCATGAGAATCTCTCTCTCTTGGCAGCTGGTGAACTGAAGGAAGACTTCTGTCAGGTCACTGTACACTGCTCCAAATAACATTTCCTCAATGAAAGGAGGCTCAAGCTTAATGGGAAGGTAGTGGCAATCTTGCTATCCTCTCAAAAAAATTCTGCCAATGGCTTTCCAGGTGTCAGCCTTGAAATCATGTCTGATGAAGGGTACTTTCAATGTTGTCCCGAGTGTGCAGCAGTCATAGAACTCCTGCCAAAATGCACTAAAGACATCTCTGAGAAGCCCTGACCCACTACCTGCTTCCTCAGAATTATCTGGTAGTAATCGCCTGATTTCCAGTGGTCTGGTCAGAATCTGAGAGTCAGAAAATGCTTCAATCATGTCACTGAAGCAATTTGCATGATGTATCATAATAATTTTGGGTAAAGTGGCATGGTCAGGTGATTCAGGCTGATAAATTAGTGTGTCATCTTGATCAAACTCAGCCTCAGCATCTCTGTGTGGGCCAAATGTAATTTCAGAGTCAGAATTATCATACGTGATGTCTCCTTCTAAAATAAGGTGGATCTCTGATAATGCTGGCTAATCTGTGATGACTGAAGGATTTGCAGCAGAAATATCTGTGACACCATGGTGATAAAGACTGCATGTCTGATCTGAGTAACCGTGCCACAGATATAAGGACTGGCTGTCAGAAACCTCAATAACTTCATCCTGCTCCTCAAAGCTCAAATCATTGTCTTTGAGCTCTGTGTTCCAGGCATTTTCAATTGATGGTGATTTTGGCTGAGTGGCAATGTAGAATCTCAGCTTTTATAGTTTTACAGTGTCATATATGGTGCCAATTGAGTCATCATCAGAAAAAGAGTTTTGTTTAAAGTCCCACACATCAAATGTAAAGTCTGATTCATGGCCTTTACTTGAAACACCGTTTGGGAAAAAAAGACTCTTCCCCTCTTTCAGGATCTCATTAAATCCAGCACTGATGTCCATAACAACCTTTCTGGTGCCCCCTCCTTGTTTGGCTCTAACCTGTTTAGTTTCATTTTTTTCTTTGTGTATCCAACTGTTAGGAATAATTTGACTCTTGTACATATTGTATATGGGTTTTTCTTATGCATTTGAACTGTCTTGATATGCTGTAAGATCATTGCTTAGAGACATGAACTAAGGTAACCCTCCTTGACCTGTGTGTAAACTTGCTCAGTCCCCTCCTTGCTAGAGACTGCTCTCCCACAAGCTGTGTGACCGTACATAGACTTCTTGCCCCCTCATTACCTTCTTTTCCCAGACTCTGTAAAATTTCCCATGGTGAACTTGTTGAACCTTGCAGGTGCAGGTCCATCTTTCTCATGAGAAACAGCCTCACGTGACCACATACAATGCTATAAAAGTAGATGATACTGAACTAGATCTCAGTTCAACTCTTGGATTTCTTTTGGACTCTTTGGGTTGCAACTCTCTTGTCGAGACAAGACGAAGAAGGATTAAAAGGCTTCATCTGATTTTGTATCCAGCTGTTCTCTGTGTCATCTTTTATTTGGAATAATTTGGAATGTCAGGTAGAGTACGAACCATCTGGGCTATTGAAGGATTATAAAGGAAAATTCCTGACACCAACCTATCTCAATAGTCCGTGTAGTGAACTTTCGTCTGGAAAGCGGTTCAGAGGTTTGTGGTTTGTCCTCACTTTTGTGTTTCCTTCTTATCTTCATTTTGGCCCTCAGCCTTTCAAGAAGACCCAGTTTGTGTTTTGAGACTGGCTGTTGATTTCTGCAAAAATTGAAAAGTGCAAGTCTGTCTCCATATGAGGGAATGTAGTTGGCCAAAGCTGAATCTTCCATAAGCCGGATCACATTGATGTCGATCTAAAGAGCAAAGGAAAAAACATGACAAGGGTAAATAAATTTAATGGGTACTACTTTCACACATTCATATATGTTGCCATGTAATACAAAACTAAAATTAACAGTGAGCCCAATAAGTAGACAGACAGGAAAACTGTTTAGTGTTTTAGCTTTCTATTATTAATTTGAAAGTAATCTGACACAATGATTTTTATAAGCTAAAGTGAAAGTGCCATCACTTTCACTTTATGCATGTAGAATCATCAGGTGAAAAAGGGGTAGCCATTTTTGTTTTTGTTTCCCTATTATATTCATAAATTAATAGTTTCATTTTGTCAATAATTCTTTCTATATGCACAATACTTTAACCTCAGGCCATACTGGATGCTTGCATCTGCACTGCTGTGCCTTGCCTGCCTGCGTTGTTGAAAAGATAGTATTTTACTTGCATGTAAGCCACCCTCCAGCCGTTTAGGGCTGTCTGTTTCTTTCACTTTGAACCAGGTGAGAACTCATACTGTTTTGTGGTTACATCTCTTTTTTCTCTTCAGTACTCTTCAACTGAAACACTAAGTGAAGCAGCAAATCAGCAATCTATCAGGCACAGGTACAAGAATGGTATGTCAATGACTAGCCTGTCTGCATTCCCACAACACACCTTTTGCTCCTCCATGAGTGTGAGCGTCCTCTGGGACCCCCCGATCTCGTAGGAAATCTATGGGCCTTTCTCAAACCGCCCCCTACACACTCCCCCTCCGAAATGGAGTGCACTCCGTCACGGAGTCACACTCGCAGCTGAATGTAGTCCACTTCATCACGGTGAAGGGTAGGACTACAGCAGTCAGCTTTGGGATAAACTTCCCTCCCTCAGGCGGAAACAGGAAGCGTATGTTGCCATGGTTTCGAAGCGGCATCTTGCACAAGCAGCAGTTCTTGCATTGATTCACCACTGACTGAAACATGAGCAGATGAGACCCTCCAAAAGGCACAGAGGTTTAAGACGTCTTTTACATTTAGTTACGGAGCAGTGGAATGTGAGCCTCTGGACCTTTGTTGCACACATTCTGTAAAAACTCTCTCTGGATATTGATTTTATTTATCTTTATTAAATTATATGAGATTGAACAAGAAAAAAATCGTCCTTCAATGCATAATTTAATGTAAGGTCAATTTATTTAAAGTTTCCCAACATATTTTAAACCTTGGCATAATAATATTTTTTATTAATATTTTGAGACTGAACTTGACCCTTAATGGTAAGTTGGGTTTTAATTTTTAGTATGTTTTAATGTCAGAGAAGCAAAAGGCAGCGAGGCTATTTTTTCCTGTACTTTGAGTTTATGAAAAAAAATCCTAAGTACTTAATGAAAATATAAATGGACTAAATATTAGCAGAGAACCTTTCTGCAACGATTTTAATCAGCCTATATGTATCTCAGTGCTGAAATTTGCCTAATTAACATGTCTCAGGTAATTAAAAAAATGTTTTTATCCTAGGACAATACAAATTATTTCACTTATTCCGTATCATTCTTTTCTTACTGAAGCGCTTTCATTTTTCACTCACATTTTATTAATTATTTGGTTCTAGTTACATTCCTTGTAAATATAACATATTTCATCTAACAAACTGTTTTTGGACTAATGCAGGGAAGGCCTTAATTTCATAATCAGTGACATGTACAACTAAAGTTGTAAACATCTGGATGACAATCATGAATTATTTGTCTTAGTTTAACAGAGTTTGTTCAGGCTGCGTGGAACTTACATTTGTTTGTTGCTTCCTCTATGGCTGACACGGACACACTTTAGCGCTGCGTGTTCAGCGAGTCGGCATCTGTGCAGACTACGCTTGTGGAGGATTTTACAGCCCACTACCCTCTCTGTGAATCGGTTTTGGACAGCCCTTAACATGGCGGACCCTCCGAGGACAGCATAAGCGGAGGGTAGTAGGTAGGGAGAGTGTGTAGGGGCGGTTTGAGAAAGGCCCTATCACAGTGACTGACATTTTGGCCAAGTCCAAGGAACCGGTGTTCTGGTAGATTGTAGTCCTCTAAAAGTGTAACATGTTACATAATTTAGTCAGTTAAGACCTTTCATTTTAACAATACAGTAGGGATGATTATTGGCTTATAAATTAATAATCATCACTCATCTAGATATAATGAAATAGAGTAGGTGATAGTAATAAACAGATGTTAAAAGCTGGAAGAAGTTGTAAATAAACAAGTGTTATTCTTTTCCAGTAACAGTATGCCTTAGTGGTTTCATGAAAGCACCAAATTACACACTGTTTTAGCATAAGCAGAACCTTGGCAACAGTTGAGAAGATTTAAGCAGGTGAGTCCACATTGCAAACACATTCAACACAGTATTAAACTCTGACTTTTAAACAAAAAGCAATAGCTATGTCATAAGAACGTGTTTCTACAGAAAGAAAGGCAAGAATAACATAAACAAATCTTAGCTTTGCAAACCTAAACTACAGCAACTTTTAATACTTACTGTATGTTTGTTGTATAATGTAGAAAATAACGTTGACTTCCCAGAGCGTTGTGACTCAGCCACTGCTACCCCCAGCACATAGATGGCACCCTAAATGAATAAAACGGTTGCTTTACATTTCGTTTTGATCATTTAACAATGAAATTGTAACAACATAACAATACTGCTCCTCTCATTTGGACGTTATTTCATGTTGATTTTGTCGATTGATTCCACTAACCCTGGAATTATTTGTAAACAGTCACGAGCAATACAGAAAGAGCATCACCGTTTTAGCTAGCTTCAGATGCTTTAGTGTCGACTACTTGAATTATGTTAGGTTGAACAACAAGATTAATGATATGATAATGAATGATAAAGTCCTCACGCAGTTACAAAACTTCAGAAACTTACTCTTTACTTTACACTCCATGTTACAGCATGCATCTCTGTCGTTCTCCTCACTGGATTTATCGAAGAGAACTGGGACGGAATAAAGGAGACATCGACTTTTTTCTCGACATTGTATGTAGACTTTATTCTCGACATCATATTTCAACTTTATTCTCGACATTTCGACTTTTTTCTCTAAGTGCATAGTGAAAAAAAATTCTACCCCTTCTCATTATTTTTCTCACAGGTGGCCCTAATACTCTTCCGTAATGTCAAGCTCAGGTTTATACATTTTATCTTATGACTCTTTGTTGCTGACTGAACTTAAAAATAGCACACTGTTTAATGTACATTAATTTTATGACCTTAAGGGTAACAGATAGAGATTCATTATGTATTATACAATGAAACACATCCCATAATAACAACATATTAAATAAAATAATAAAATATAGTTATGATGTTTATATTACACCACAAATTATACAGAGCGCTCAGGTATCAAACTGCAGCTCCTTATTCTCTTCACCATGTGTTTATTTTTACTTGCCCTTTGACCACTGTTGACTGTTTTTGTTCTGAATTTTTTTCTCATGTGGCTATTTAAACAAAAATTGAAAAATATATCTACTCTTTGAGCTTTGTCCTACCTCTAACAACACGATACATATAACGAGCATTTCAACACAGGTGGCCCATCTTAGTTGAAGGCCCACTCACCACGACAAGGTGCAGGCCATGAGTGGGGACACAGGACAAGACAGACTTGGCCAACAGGACAAACTGTGACGGGACAAACATATAAATACATAAAAAAGTGCAAAGAGAAACTCAGAACTTTTCTGGAACAAAGAGAGCACACATAAAACACATATCAACTGAAGTAATGCAGCTGATATGTAAGTAAACACACTTTAAACATTTGACTGAACATTTTTTTTCAGATGGTATTTTTTTACTTATTTATTTTTGGTTTGGTTTTAAAGCTATAATCCGAACTTGAAAGAGCAAACATGCTAACAGACTCCATTTGTAACAGAACAGTCAAACTACAACCCCCCTAAAAGCAGTATTTACAAACCATAACTTTTAGAAGTAAAACAATAGGGTATTACAAAACAGTAATAAAACACATTCAACCTATTTACATTACACTGCAGTAAGAAGTTTGTTTCCAGTGTATGAATCAGTCCTGTTCATGCGGACTGTAAATCATACCAGCAGCAACGGCAGTTTGAGAGAGGATCAGTGGAGGACCAGGCATCTTCAGTGTATGAATCAGTCCTGTTTATGCAGACTGTGGTTATACAATGGTGGCCAAAATGACACTTTGCATATTTAAGAATCTGTCTATTAAATACCCATAAAACAAATTAAATATCTACAAATTCAGAATAAAATTAGTCCTGAACACACGTTGGTCTTGGCAAAGGAGAAGAAGGGACTAACTGGGGAGAAATGGGCACAAATAGGGGCCCTTTTAGATGCTAGCTGGAGTTACCCCTGCATAGCCAAAGACTTGAGAGGCAGTCCAAGCACTACAAAGTACACTTTACTGCCACGATGCCACCAATTCATACCAGAACTGAAAGGCTAGAGGTTGACAAAATTTACCTTTTAGACAGACAAGTGAAGCGAATCAAAATTCTCATAAACCAAAGAAAGACCTAATGTTCTGGAGGCAAAAATGGGTCTATATTTCAAGAACTGTCAGGTGTTCTAATAATTTTGGCCACCACTGCAGGTCACAGTGATGCATGTTATTCACCATAAAAGTTAATTTATTTAGTCAGTCTTCTTCGTACACTCTTGCCATCTCTCGCCATCTCATTTTCCCTCTTTGCAAAGTGACTGAACCTGACTTTGCAATACCAGGAAGAGGCCATTTTCACCAGTACATGAATGTGGTTCACTTCAACGCATGTGTCAAACATATGGCTGTGCAGATGTGGGAAAAGGTCTTTCTCACCACAGTCTGCAAGAACCTGGATGACAATGGTTGATGTGATTCCACGCCCACAGGGAAGTTGACCTCCATTCATTCTGATCCTCCTCTGAATACTTTTCTCCGTGGTCAAACACACAGACACCATGCGTGGTGATGGCTTTTGGAGACCGCCTCTATCTTTTGAATATAAAAGGTATATCAGTTGTTAAGCTTGTGAGCAAGGCAAGCAGGTGATTTTTTCTTTTATCTTCTTCACAACAAATCCTGCGATGTAGTTGATCACTGCCTCTTTGTATTCAGAGAGGCAGGGTACATCTGGGAGGTCAGGAATGGTGTCATCTTCCGGCACATCCACCTCTACCAACTGCACTTCCATTCTCCGTGCAATGTTTCCAGCTGCAGGTGTTGAGCTGAGAATGTGGGTGTTATCTCGAAGTAAACAGTTGCCCGTGCCTCTTTTCACTTGGTGCCTCACAAGTAGGCGTTTGTAGGCTCCCCTGAACTGCCTGGCATTGGGGTTGTTATTGTGCCCACCCCTAGCTCTTATGGCGGCAAAGAAGAGCTCCAAGTGGTCCTGACTCAGTTTGTAAGTAAGAAGATACCTGCATGAAGCATTGGCCCTCTCAACAAGGTCATGATAGATGTTGAGTGCACTTCTGCCATGAGCAATGAAGCCATATATGGCAGTCTTCTTTTTTGTTGTGTGAAGTGGCACCATCTTGTTGGACTGCTGGTCCTTCAAGCCGAGGAGGACATTTTCTGCCTGCTTCAAGATGGTCTCAGCACGATCTTTAGTTGTTGGTTTGATCGGTGCTTTGAAACCTCTTCCGAAGGGATTGCGGCTGTTGAGAACATCAATAGCTGCGTCTACAGTGCACACAAACTGAACAGTTGCAGCGCAACCTTTGAACTCCTCCAACTTCAAGCCTTGCTCACAGACCTCCATGGTGTCTGCCACACTGCAGCTGAAGAGCTGTGCTGCCAAATGAACTTTGATTTTTTGGTTCCTCCATTGTATGTGAGCCATCTTCAGCTTGTTACCAAGCTGTAGTCATGGATGTATTATAAGAACTGGATAGCGTGGCTCCGCCTTCTACCATGTAATGGATTTGAAGCCAGAATATCCCCCGTCAGGGTGCTGCCATTGTGCAGCCAGCAGAGAATCTGGGCCATAATCTGGCACGCAGCTGTAAATGGGTCGCAACACTCCCCAGCATATGCCGTACACAGTCATTGTGAAGCTTCCGTAAACCATGGTTATTTTTAAACTCTAATAAAAAGAAACTTTTCAGAAAAAGAGGACTTGGAAAACCACGACCCAATAATACTTTAATGTCACCACAGCATACGGATGGGAGAAATATTTCTCTGAGGTGTATTAATTTTTTGAAGTTTCACTACGGCCCGTTCAGATGAATGGGGAAGGCGAGATTTGACCTATACTGCAGCCAGTCACCAGTGGGAGCAGTTTTCGTGGAAGGCTTCAATTTGAGCCCAGTGTCATGGCATCCATGTTTTCTACAGTCTATGGCCGTAGTCCCTCTTTTTCTTGGAGTTTGGCTTGAGAGTTTCAGAGTACTTCCATTTTATCTTTGCCCGTCTTCTGTCTCAAACTCCAGAGAAGATGCAAAGGCATTGCAAAGAAGCTTCAGCATGTGGCAAGCATCAGGATGACATGTACTTTTTGCTCTGGTTTTTCAGGATGCAAAAGTATGGCTTCATGTTGTTGATATCAAGGTAGCTCCAACTTCTTTTATCATGGCCAAATTGCGGGGCATCACAAGTAAGACAAATAACTTGAACACCAACCTCATGAAGCCTGCTAAGGCTCTCCCTCTAACGTTTGCCTTCTCAGATCCATCCATACCTGTGATGAAAAAGTATGCAATGTCAATCTTCCAGGACTCATTGACAGCCACAACCATGAGGACCAAGGCCTGGGTGGCGAGGGTGTTGTCTATTTCCCCAGTACCTATGTCCACATAGCCATGGAACTGGTCCCCTGAAAATTCTGTCATCTTGTGGATGTGCATTTCATCCATCATGAGGGCACAGATGGTTCCTCTTCCCTTCTCTCTGTTTGCCTGCACATGACTTTTTAGCGCTGTAAAGGATGCTACAGTAAATCCAGGATGGGCTGAAATGCTGCTGTACCAAGTGCGGATGGTGTGACTGTGTGGAAGGGCTTTCTGAAAGTTGTCACGTACATAGTCATATGCCTTTGGGGAGTAAAAGTGCAGTGTGGTGGCAAACTGCTTCAGCTCCTCTGGGGATTTGGCTGACTTATCCACATTGTGTATCCTCCACAGGATGTGTCTCAGTACTTCATCAATTGACTCAAGCAAAGATGCACATTGACTTGATATCAAAAGCTTCTTCTTGACTTGTTTGATGGCATCTTTCATGGTGCGGATCTTTTTCTTTAACCGCCTGGACTTTTGGCACTGCCCTTTTAGCTTATTCTTGTATTTATTTAGGATGTCCTCTGTGGCCTGATTTTTCTTTTTCAAAGACTTTGGAGAGCCCAAACTGTAGCTGTGATCTTCTTCAACGCAGCCAAGTGGTGCACATATTGATGCTGGATAACTATGATCTGTGCTCTCCACTGTTACAGCAGTGTCAGCCTGACAGTTGTCAATGTCTCCTGCCTGCCTTGCCTCTGTGTCACTACTCACCAAAATCCTGTTTTTCGCACCTGCCTGAGAAAGAGCTCACCCGGTGATCTGGAAACAGGGTTGGGACAGCTGTTTTCTTCAGGCAACGCTTCCCCTGAAGAAAGACAGATAGAAATCATTTCAAATTAAACTGTTTGCTGTAGTAACATGCTCTGGAATGTGTTTAAATCATTGGCAAACCCTCCACAGATTCAATGAATGATAAATCTATTCAATTACAAATTGTTGAAATGATGAGGCAGACTGTAATGATAGTGCACATCACTGTCCTTTAGCTGATTTAACCTTTGAGTTCGTGACAAAGGCATGCTCTTCAAAATGAGCACTGCAAAGACGAGATGATGGTACAGGTTTCCAGTCCTGAATGAATGAATGCTGAAAAATAATTTCTGATGATGGTTTCATGAAGCACCTTAACAGGCTTGTATTTGTTTTTAATGACATTAAATATTAAGCAGAGAGTTCCATGTTGTGAGTGAAAATATCTCAGCTTTCTGTGTTTATGTAGACAAATCTGCCTATGTATGAACTGCAAATCACCATTTTATGACATGCAAATCAATTTAAGAGGACATTCTGTTTGGTTTGGGATTATATTCTTACAACATGAAGGCAAAAATTTGATTCATGCATTTTTTTTGTCGGTTTTTGAAATTGTAAATTGAGTGTCATGCAGAAAAATCTTGGATTTTTGGGGCACATCGCCCAGCCCTAAGCCTGAGTGCAACACCAAAACCACCTCCATCAGCAACCTCCCTGCACTGAAGTGATCTCCAGTTCATTCACCGTTTTTGGAGAGATCAGAAACGAGCTTCCATGTTGGCTGTTGAGGCCCTCGGCAAAAGCTGACCAGAGGCTTTAAAATAAAACAAAGAAGCAAACACTGAGAGTTTACAGGAACTTTATTATCAAACATAAAAAAGGACAACAAAAACAGGAACAATTAAATCCTGGCTCTGCTACAACTGTGATGTTTCAGCTGCCGCCATCTTGACTTCTTGATGAAGGTAACAAGATGATGTCTAAAATCTAGAAGAAGGAATATTAAAAATTAATTGTAAAAAAAACCTTCTGTTAAAAAGAAGATGTACATGTTTGAAGGAAAAACATATTGATTTTTGTTTATTAAGACAGAAATGTCTGACTTAATTAACCAGAAATGTTCTTGGTAGGTGAAGTTGGATATTACAGAGTGAAACTGAATGAAGGCAGTGTTTTTCTTTGAAATGTGCAAATATGTTTTTTTCTCGTCATTTTAAAAGTACATTTTGTTTTGTCTATTTTGAACTAAATTTCAATTTAAACTAAACAAGCTAAATGAAAAATCATCCTTCATACTTCTTTACAGGTAACAAACATCCAAACACTCAGACACTCAGTCGGTCGTAGCTGAAGTCCATCTCTGTAAAAATGAATCCACCTTCAGCTGCAGCGTTGGCGTCATTTACTCCATCATGGAGGGGGGCTGTTCTCCCACAGCAGGGGGCAGTGGTTGATGGTTCAGGGCCTGAACTGCATCTCTGGGGACCACTGCTGCTCCGAGATCCCCTGCAGTTTAGCCTGGGACTGCCAGAGACCCAGTTACCATGTGTGGCCACGAGGAGGCACTGCAGGGGTCTTGGTGGTGGAGAGTCTGTGAGCTGTTGGAGAAGATCTGAACATCTTCTCCTTCGTTCACTGTGTCAGAGGAAAGAGCCGCAGCTGTGAGCAGAGACACCAGCAGGAAGTGCAACACACTGACGCAACTGCACCACCTACCAGACACTACAGAACACTGCACAGGCTCTCCACACACCCTGTGTGCATGCACACCCACACACACCATTCACACCCCATTCACACTACATACAGACCACATTCACAACACATACACACCACATACACATCCATTCATACTAATTCACACTCATTCATGTCACATTCACACCCAGTTCACACTTAATCATGCCAAATTCATACCGCATTTACACCCATTCACACTGGTTCACACCACACTCACATTCAATCACATCATATACAAACCACATTCACAACAATTCACAGCCATTCACACCGCATTCACAAAAATTTCCACCACATTTACCCCCATTCACACCCAGGTCACATACACTCATACTACATTCACACTTATCCATAACCATACACACCATTTTAAACCACACTGACACAAAATTCACACCCAATTACACCACATCAACATCCATTCACCTCCATTACCACCAATTCACATCACATTCATACCACATTCACAGCAGTTTCACATCCGATTGACAACACATTCACACAACATTCAAACCACTATAACAACCATCACATCACATTCAACCACACTTTAACACATTCACACCTCATTCATTTCACATTAACAAATCATTGACTCAACAAGCTCAACACATCCACAGTCCAGTGGTTAGATTATAATCACACAGTGTTCAAACCCAATCAACAACCCCATTCACATCACATTCACAACCATTCAAACCACATTCAGGCTCATTCACAAAATACTCACGACACATCTGCACCCCATTTACACAACATTAACAGCACACTAACACCTGATGCAAACCACACTAACACCACATTCACCTACAGATTCACACCAAACTAAAAACACATCCACACACAGACATTCCCTTCACAAAACATTTGCACACCATGTACATTACATTCACAACACAATGAAACACAACACCATATGCAAAGCACAACATATAACATGTATTTTGTAGTTTTATGTTTTTAAACACGATAACACAACAATACAACATCAGCCACAGCACAACATGTAACATGTATTTTTTTTGTATTTTTTGTGGTTTTTTAACAGGTAAAGACAACATAACACAACACCTCACACAAGACCACAGCTAGCATCTGTTATTGAAGACGCAGCACAATAGAGTCACAGCACAACACTGCAAGGGTTACATGTTGCAGGGCGCTTCCTCATTAGGGGCGCCCTCAGGCTCTTCAGCACGTCTCTTACGAGAGCGCCGCTGGTCTGTGGAGTCAAGAGAGGAGGAAGAGGAGGGACAAGACTCAGAGGCACAGGGAGGAGTCTGAGGAGAGCCAAGCAGGTAAAAGAGGAGACAACCGGATCAAGGACTGAGGAGGAGGAGTCAGAGGGTGGACAGAAGAGTCAGAGTCAGTGAAAGAGTCCAAGGAGGAGATAGAGGAGCAGAGAGAGGACTCAGGGGTGTGAGGAGGAGACTGGGGAGATGAGAGGATAACAGGAGGAGATAGAGGAGTTAGAGCAGAAGGAAAAGAGTCATAGTTATAGTCATAGGGGTGAGAGGAAGACTCAAAGTTATAGGCCAGAGTTTGAGGAGAGTGAGGAGGAGACGGCTGGTTGATATAAAGTGCAGGAGTCAGAGGAGGAGGGAGAGTCACAGTCAGAGTGAAAGCCAGATGAGTCAGAGGAGTCAGAGGAAGACTCCAGGATGTGTAGAGGAGTTTGAGGAGGGGAGGACAAGCTCAGAGAAGGAGTTGGAAGACTCAGAGCAGACGGATAAGGGCCAGAGTCAGAGTCAGAGTCTGAGTCAGCAAAAAAGGAGGGAGGAAGAGACTGAGAGGATTGGGGAGGAGGCAAAGGAGAAAAATGAGCACTTATAAAGTTCTCAAGGGCGAGTGTAGGATTTAAAGCATGGGGAGAGGAGTCATAGGCATTGGAGGAGAGGAAGGAGTCAAAGTTGTGTGCAGGAGTCTGGGGAAACTGAGGAGGAAAGAGCTGGTTGATATAGGGTGGAGGAGTCAGAGGAGGAGGGGGATAGTCACAGTCAGGGTGAAAGCCAGCTGAGTCAGAGGAGGTGAAAAAGGAGTGAGAAGAAGACTCAGAAAAGTGTGGTGGAGTCTGAGGAGGAAGAAGAGGCTGAGGAGGAGACAGCTGGTTGGTATAGGGTGGAGGAGTCAGAGGAGGAGGGGGATAGTCACAGTCAGGGTGAAAGCCAGATGAGTAAAGGGAGGTGAAAAAGGAGTGAGAGGAAGACTCAGAAAAGTGTGGTGGAGTCTGAGGAGGAGGAAGAAGAGGCTGAGGAGGAGACAGCTGGCTGACAGGAGGAGGTGGAAGAGTCAGATCAAGAGGAAAGGAGTCATAGAAAGAAGAGTCAGAGATGTGAGGAGGAGATGACTGGCTAAAAGGAGGCGGTGGAAGAGTCAAAGTAGGCAGCGGAGAGTCAAGGAAGGAGTTATTAAAGGGTACAAAAGCATGAGTATGAAGGGGAGGAGTCTGGGGAGGAAGAGGAGTTTGAGAGGGGGACAACTGGTCCAAAGTAGGAGGTGGGATCATCATAGGAGGGGAAGAAGGAGTGGGGGAGAGGAAGGTAAGGAGAAAAGGTCCAGAGTTTGGGGGAGGAGGAAGAGGAGGAAGAGGAGATGGAGGTGGGGAGGACTGGTGCCAAGAAGCGGTTGGAAGAGTCAGAGGAGGAGGAGAAGAGTCAGAGAGGGAGACACTAGAGGGTGGAAAAGACTCAGAGGAAGACGGAGGAGTCTGAAAAACTGGAGAAGAAGGAGAAAGCAGAGGAGGAGGAGAACTTCTCTGTGGAGAGCTCGAGGAGGAGCTCAAGGGAGAGCCTGGAGGGGTGGGCTTAATATTCCCACATCGGGGTCCAGTGGAGCAGCAGCTTGAGGGGGCCTGGACCTCAGTGACCTCCATGTCACCTGTAAAGTCCGACTCAAGGGGCTCCGTCTGGACCGATGTGGACTCACCTGTGTGCCCACAAGGGGGGCTGCTGGACTGGTCCTGGATCCCTGGGGGGCTCTGGTCTTCTTCTTCTTCCGGGATGGAGAATGGAGTTGGATCGAGGCTCTGAAGACAGAAACAAACCAAGCGTCAGGATGTGAAGTTCAGAAACACGACATGACGTCAGCAAACTCACCAGAGAGACTTTAAGAAACACAAACACACAGCTGTGATTATCACAGCAGAGGTCAACAACAGGGACACACTGTTTGACATTTTTAACAAGACATCATATAATCACCTCTGAGTGACAACAGAATCAGATTCAGCTTTTACAAGATCACAGAAGACCAAAATGCACATTATGAAACCCAAAAGCATTAATAACATTTAATAATCAATAATTGAACGCTGGAAAAAGAAACTTACGGCCCATCACTGCTTTGTTTTCATGCACAAATCAAGACTTTAGAAATAAATCCACTCTGAATGTGTTTTTCAATTAAAACACATATAAGGGTCTCCTGACACTAAAATTTCAGTCGTTAAAGATTATTGATGTCATCTCCCTGTATTTGTTTCTATTTCCTGGTTGTGATGCCTTTGACTTTAACAGCAACTCAGATTCAATTCATGGTAGATTGTTAGAATTTAATTGGCATTAAAAAAAGAAAAATGAATGGGTTTGAATTGAGGGGATGACATTCATCTATTTTCCTCACTGAGAAAACCTAATCTAACAAACAAACACAGAGTGAAACTGTAAAGTTAGCTGAAGAAGTGTTGTGTCAGGAAAATGCAAACGCACTCAAGACAAAAACTTTGAGAAACAATCACTTGTACATACACACCCTTTTTATTAAACATTGATCAGAGGCAGGCAATAAAAATAGAAGTTTAATGGATTTATGCACTGATTTTACCTAACAATTCTGTTTAATTTTATTTCATGTTAAATGTTTGTCTAATTAATCTACAGTTGTACTTTTTATATTTATACTTTGCACTGCACCTCTGATGAGAACTGCATCTCGTTTTAATCGTGTACATGTATACACATTGAAAAATGTCAATAAAAGGAATCTGGAACCTTGAATTTGAAGTTTACCCTTCATCAAATCTTCCATTATCTATCCTGTTTTATCTATTATACATTTTCATGGGTTTGATAAGCATGATGTAAATATGTATGGTACAGGAATATTAGGCTGAGCCAGCAAAGGTCAAATCAACAGAGGCCAAAGGTCACACAGACATTTAGAGGAGCTTAAAATGACATCAAATAAACAACCAAAATGTGAATAAAATAAACAGGACTGCTCCTGAAGATAAATCTATTTTAATAAAAATGTCCTATTTAGACCAACATTATGGGGAAATCATGGTGTCATCGATGAGCATATTACAGCACAGATCTAACAGTGAACCATCTTTTTACTGAACATTAAGCCGGCTGTCTGCTTTTAAAGCACCTCTTATTTAACTTCATTGAAACAAAATAATCTTATGTGGTAAGTTGTCTGAAAATATATCTAGATTGTCTGAAAAAGTCAACATATTTCCAGTCCTGATACAGGCCAAACTCATTTAAAGCATTTCTTTATGGATTTCATCAAAGTCTGAATTATTACACCATCATAAATGATATTTCTATAACAGTAATTAGTCTAATGACTGATTAAGTTGAGTCAAATGTCAGGGCTGTAGCTTTGTCAGTATCTTTAAGAAGACAGAGACAGATAAACTCTTTAATTCTGATTTATTTTCTCCAGTCCACAGAGATTTCATCTGTTTCTATAATCTGCACATATCCGTGTTTTTACCTGAGATGGCGGTCGGACCTCAGTAACATCAAATTAAATAAGCCGGAGTTTTAGCTCCTGCTGAAATATGACGTGGACAGATTGTGACACAAACTGGGACTTCAGTTAAGATGTCTCAGACTTCAGAGACCTCTGAAATACTAAAAGATGTTCAAACAGAAAAGAAGATCAAAGTCTCATATAGCCTAGATTACAGCCTTTATCTGATCTTGTTTTTTGCTCATAAACATTTTCACTGCTCTGACATTTTGATTCTTCTTCAGCCAAGAAAACAATATGTTGGTAAAATGCGATTATTTAACCCACACAGTGTCGTTTTGGGACATTTTATTGTGTTTGTCCGTTTGGTTTTTCACAGACGAGTGCTTCAGACTCTCCATGAAAGACGAAAAAAGTTTAATACAATCAAATATCTTACATTTGTCGAGCAAAGCTCACGTTTCTCCATTTTCACTGATGGTCGGTCGATAACTTCTCGCTGTGAACGACTTTTATTCCGAAAACTTTCTCAAAAAATCACTTTAAAGGTCTTAAATCCTGCGGACTGCGGACTCCCGTGATGATTTCAAGTTTGTTATCACTCGAATGACTCGATGTTGTGATAGCAACCAACTCCTGCCGTCAATCATTTTTGACGTTGTCATTACGTCATCACGCAGCTCCGCTCTACTGTATTACTGTATATTAGACGGGTTTCTTGTGTACAAACAATAGGAGCTGCGCGCGCAGCCAGGGGGCAAAACACTGCTTCGACATCAACTGATATCTATTGTAGATGCTCTATTGTTCGTAAGTGTCCCCTGATGCAGTAAATGTCATTTAACTGAAAATCTCTTTCTCTTTTATTGGAGCACAAATTAGAAAAAACTCTTTCAGAAATGTCCATAAATTTCACGACATTTACCAGATTGTGATGGTTATTTTAGCTGGTAACATCAGTGACAGCTAACAAAGTTTTTTTTTAAATTGAAACCAGAACAATTACAAACATAAAAGAGAGTGACATACTCATTTCTGTCCATACGTACAGTTGTCACAAAAAAGAGAATCACACCTCCTGCATGTTATATGAATCACAAAACATCTGAATGAATAAGGAGGAATAAAATAAAGTATAATTAATAAAAAAATAAATCAAATAAAATGATAATAAATAATAGAAAAATAAATCAATAAGTAATAATAATAATAAATGGATAAAAAAAAGAGAAGAAAGGGAATAAGGGGTTCAACACAGATGAAGATTTTCTATAAGTGTGTACAGTTTCTCAGCTTGGGCATTATCAATTATTTGCAAACATTTTTCAAACAAAAGAAGTTCATTTTTAAGTGCAGACCATGAGGGGAAAGTTTTAGCACATCTGCATTTATGTATGTCAAATTTTGTTATTATAATTATGTTATTCACCAAAAATTCCTCTTTTTGTTTTTGAGGATAACACCAGTCCGAATGTCATTATAAGAGAGGAAATTCATATCCATAGAACTAGAGGACAGCAAATCATGAACACAACTCCATATGTCCTGGACAATTTCACAATCATAAAATAGATGTTCTGTCATTTCCACATTTTTATCACACATTTGACAATTTTCTACTTCAAATTTGAATCTTTTTTTATGAATTCATTTGAAGGATATATGTTATTAATACTTTTAAAATGTTTCTCCTTGTATTTTGGAGGAAGTGGAAATTTCAGGAATTTCGTTCTTATCATTGATCTTTCAGATTTGTTGAAATCTTGAAGGATGAGTGTGCTCCTAGTTTTTCCCGGATATAGAGTCAACAAGGTGTTCTCTAAGAAATGTATTTTACATTTGCCATGCATAAAATCTATACACCCGATTTTAATTTTGGGCAATCTGGGTGCTGTTATGGCCAATGAGCTATTTTTCACTAACTGAATAAGAGCATTTTGTAAAGGCCAGGACCCTCCCCGACACATACTCTCCTCAAGAGGTTTGACCAATCAGTGGCAAGGATCAGCGCACGAGCCCGTCATGCTCATCAGCTGCACTCTGACAGAGCGAGAGAGAGAGAGAGAGAGAGAGAGAGAGAGAGAGAGAGAGAGAGAGACTGCTGCAGCTGCTACGGATTCATCCTGTTTCTTTACACCTGTTTTGGGATTATTGTTGTGGCGTGTGTCTTCAGAAAACGTAAGTTCTGATTGTTTTATTGCTGTGGTGTATTCGGTTAACTTGTTATCAGTTTATGATAATTATAAGCAGCGCACGAGGCGCAGAAAGTTGGGATGTGTACTCGCTGCAGTAATGTTTATGAGTGACGCGGTATCCACCGCTATTTAATCATAAGATGTTTTTCTCTGTTGAATTGTGAGGCGTGAATGCCCCGTGTAATTGAAGTTGTGCATAGATTGAGTCAGGAAGTTTTCTGACTGCTTAAGCTTTGACTTTATTGCTGTGTGCTGTGTGTGGCTGTGAGCTGGGACAGTTGAGTGCTTGTGGTCACGTGAGGCTGCTTGAGAGTGTTAAGAGGCGCATATCACGGCCCAGACTATAGTAGAGAGCTGAGTTAAGATTACTATTGTTTGTTGTTGCATTATTTCTCTTCCTCCTGTGATAATTGAGGTGGCTGTTAGCTTAAATATCTCCTGTTAGTTCTAATAGTGCTGAAGCATGGTGATTGTACATATAGTTAAATGCTCTTATTGTATGCATATACAGAGTGTATATGATTGCTATGTACATACAAATATGTAAGATATACAGAGGTCTATACTGTCTTTTTATGGACATGCCTTTATTGTTTCTGTATTGCAGAACCACATTTAACCTTCAATAAACCCACTTGGACTATAACGACATCTGGTTAAGTTCTTATCGGACACCCTGCAGCGGGCCAGATTCCACAACCAGTTAGATTTAGTGTTTTACACATTTGGAATGTTTTGAATGACCTTTTTATAATCCTCCATGGGGCATTCAACATTATACTTATTAACAAATACTTTTAGTTCAAGAAAACGACCATATTTGTCCATTAAATGTACAATAGACCAAATATCTTTTTCATACAGTTTACCATAAAAATAGACTTCCTCCTACTCAATATGACTCTGTTATTCCATAATGGAACATTATGAGGAGTGAAACTATGCTTGAAGACCATTTTCCAATGTAATAAAACTTGTTGGTGAAAAGTGGATAACTTAATAGACAGTTTTGTACTTTAAAAATCACATGTTAATAAAAAATGAATACCACCCATTTTATTGAATATAAATGAGGGTATATGAAAACCATATGTCCTCTCCATTCTTTAAGAAAGACTGGAGCCATTTAACTTTAATACTCCATTCATCATTTCAAAGTCAATAGCCTTAAGTCCACCATCCTTATAGCCTTTCAGCAAATCCCCCTTTTTGATGTAGTGATGTTTATTTTTCCAAATAAAATTAAAGTTTATTCTATTCATCTCTTTAATTTGTCTTGGAGAAATGGCTAAAGAATATGCAGGATAAATTAATCTAGAAAGTAATTCAAGTTTAGTTAACATTGTTCTACCGAATAATGTTAGATCTCTCTGTAACCAATTGTTTAATGTTTTCCTGCATTTGTCAACATTGTTCTGAATATTCTTTTTAATACTGGTGTCGGAGTCTTTAGAGATCCAAATACCTAGATATTTTACATCAGTCTTTACTGGTATATTGCATATTGAAGAGTCAGGGCATTCATGGATACTCATAAGTTCACACTTACTCAGATTCAATTTCAGACCAGATGCCTGAGAAAATGTCTCTATTATTTCTAAAGCCAATGGTATTTGTTCTTTATTTTTTAGGAATCTGGTCGTATCATCAGCTAACTGACTTATAATCAGTTTGTTATTATTGATGTTTAGCCCTTCAATGTTTGAGTTTGTAACAGCTATAGTTAATAGTTGTGTGACTATAATGAATAGAAGAGGTGAGATGCTGCATCCTTGTCTAATTCCTCCTTCTACACTAAATCTAGGACATGTACCTTCTGGAAGAGAAACACAACTGTTGATACCTGTACATAGCATTGTTATTATATCAATGAATTTATTTCCAAAACCAAAATGTTTTAAAGTATTAATAATAAAAGAATGTTCTACCGAATCAAATGCTTTATGGAAGTCCAGAAATAATATAAGAGCATCCTCCTCAATTAATTGATTATATTCAATAAGATCCAAAACCAGGCGGATGTTGTTATGTATAGATCTACCTTTGAGAAAGCCAGACTGTGTTGGGCTAATAAACTCAGATAAGCCTGTTTTTAATCTGGTTGCCAAAACTGTTGTTAGAATCTTGTAATCGGTGTTTAATAGTGTGATTGGTCTTAAATTGCTTAAAATCCTCTTGTCTTTTCCAGGTTTTGGTATTAGTTTAATTATACCTTGTTTCATTGTTACCATTAGTTCTTTATGGTTAATACATTCATTAATAGCTTGGAGCAACATTAGTTTTAGATCTTCCCAAAAGTGTTTAAAAAAATTAGTAGTTAAACCATCTGGTCCTGGAGAGCGATCAGATGCCATTCTTTTAATAGCACAATCAAGTTCTGTTATCTTTAATTCCTCATCACATGTTTCTTTAAATTCTTTATCAATCATAGGAATCAGATTTTTAATTTTATTGAGGAAGGATGAGGCATTTTGTTCTGAATATGAGGACTTGTACAGATTACTGTAAAAGTTGAAAACTTCTTTTGCTATGCGGTTAGGTTCTGTGCATTCTATACCTTCAATCAATAGACTATCAGTTGAATTATATTCCTGTCTACGTTTTTCCATGTTACAAAAATAGGCTGTGTTCTTTTCTCCTCTTCAATCCAACGGGCTCTGGATCTTATATATGCACCTTTAGCCCTAGAAATATACATCTCATCCAGTTTAGTTTGCAGTTTATTTATATTTTCTTTATCTTCTTCATTCCAAATTAAGTTTACTATAGAGCATCATAAGTTCTTTGACCACATATGTTTCCTTTGCTCTCTTTTCCATATTTAATTTTTTACTAAATGTTATTGAGTATTTCCTTATACTGAATTTAGCAAATTCCCATTTCAGGATCGTGTGACAATAGTATGATCATTTTTATATTCAGAATCAACTTTTTATTCCATCACAGAATTCTGTGTTCTTTAACAACTGGGAGTTAAATTTCCAGTAGTCTTTTGGTTTTGTGTTATGGTTTCTTTTATTTAATTTAAGCTTAATAATGCAATGATCACTTAAAGGGGAATTAGCAATTGAGGATTCTGTAACATGTTCTAAAATTGAATCTGAGACAAGCCAGTAATCAATACGTGATTTACTTTGACCGTTTGGTTTAAAGCAGGTAAACTGTTTGACATCATTATGTAGAAGTCTCCAGATATCAACCAATTTGTTATTACTTCTGAACTTCTAAAATTGGATTTTTATATTCACTTGACAATTTTGAAGGCCATCTGTCTTTCCACTCATCAGGAGTTATATTGAAATCACCCCCAACCACTATGTGAGTAGTGTGAAATTTTGCATTAAATTCTGCTATAACAGTTGATATCTGATGGAATAACTTTCTATTTTTTGATGGTTGTTGTAGCCATAAATGTTGAAAATGATAATGGTATTATTATGAATTTCCAGTACACAGGCTACCCAGTGACCATCTTTATCCACTTTTTCACGCAGGATCTTACCAGGACATTTGTTAAAGCATATTGCAGTTCCAGCCCAATGATTAGTCCCATGGCTAAAGAGGATTTTATCCCCCCATTGTTGTGTCCAGAATTTAACGTCGGATGAGTCTGAATGAGTCTCTTGAAGAAAAACACACTGTGCTTGTTGCCCTTTACAAAATAAAAAGACAGCTTTTCGTTTAACAGAGTCTTTGAGACCCCTTGTGTTAAAGGAAATGAAGGAAATGTCAGTTTTTAAATGAAAAACAGAAGACATGAACGAATGAACAAGTGAACTTTGAAGAAAAGTTTTAGGGAGGTGGAGTAAAGAAACCTTGAGGTAGAAGTCCCATATTCAGAAATGTTCCACTGTAGCTTATTGCAAGTTCAAAATCTCAGCCCTTCATCTTCTTTCTATTCCGTGATGCGTCTGCCTTCAATGAATCCGAAAGGTCCTCTGAACCCCGCCGCTTTGCCTTCTTTTCTTGCTTTCTCGATTTTCGGCCACAAAGCCTGTCTTGCCTTCCAGTCCTCTTGTGTCAGATCCTCTGCAAAACGGATTCCCTCTTCCTTGCACACTGGGGAGGTTTTGGTTCGTCTCCATATCTCATCTCTAACTGCTCTTCTCGCAAATAAAATGATTATTTGCCTTTTCTTGTTTTCCATCATTGACCCACTCTGTGTACTATATCAACTGCTTCATCCATCTTCTCTGCCAGGTCGGTGCAGTCTTACTCAGAAGTTGAATCACCTCCTTTCTCACATTCTTCACCAGCATTTTCTTTTTTCCCTTTGATGCGCAGGCACCACCGTCTTTTGTATCTGTCATTGTTTACAACCTGGCTCTTCATGACCTCGTTTTCCTTTTGGAGTGTTTCAACTGGTTCCTCCAGGTGTTTATTTTAAGTCTTACATTCGTCTAACTCGGGGTGGCAACTTTAATGACCAAGAGGGCCACATAAAACCATTTTTCCCAGCCTGAGGCCACATTGTTACAAATTTTCAGGAACTCTCGATGAGGAAAAAGAATGTTGGATAAACAACATATGAGAATATAGATGTCATAAAATTAGCATACAAATATTCATATATTACAACATAAATACAAGTTATTATGCATAATCAAATTAACTTGACATAGAATTCAAGCAAATTTAGCTAACATACATGGAATTAAAGCCAATGAAGTTATTTTCAAATCAATAAAATGTGTTATTCAAATTTTTAAAGCTCAAATATTTTGCTGCTGCCATTTTTAAAATATAGTATTAAGTAATACTTAATATAATGTTCAAAGGCTTCATAAAGAGATTTAGAGACACTATTATTGCAAAGTAAGGTCATAAACAACTTACATAAGCTAATAAAACATCAGTCTGGATTATATAGAATTATTTCTATTGGATATCTGAGTTTTCATCATATTTACAACTGCTGGTTGGGAATGAATGGGGGGCCACATTTAGTGATGTGAAGGGCCGCACTTGGCCCCCGGGCCGCCACTTGCCCACCCCTGGTCTAACTCCTTTGCATTTAGCTGCACCGACTTAGCAATGGTTGCTAGCATAGCACTGTGTTGTTTAATCTGCGTGGTTACATCTTCAATATGCTCGTCAACACGCTTTCCCAGAGCGTCGATAGCTTTCAATATAGTCTCTGTGTTTTTTTCTTCTTGAGGCATACCTTTAGTTTTTTCTCCAAACGCGTTTTTTCTGGAGTGTCGGGGTTCCCATCGACCTGTCCCGTTTGTAGTAGTTAGCCGTAGCCGACTCCTCCATGGGTGCTTCCGCATAGTCATGTTCACTCGTCTCACATTTTTCAAAAGAGAGACTTTTCTGTGCCAAAAGCTTCACTTTGCTGTTCTCCGTCATGTTTGGGCTGAGTGCTGGTCAGGAGACAAATTTTAGTGGAATTATTTAGCTTGTTTTTAAGTTTTAATGTCGGGGCCTCTGTGGAGCTCAGAGAGATGCAGCTTGTCAGCGCGCCATCTTACCCAGAACTCCTCAGCTAACAAAGTTAACAGCTAATCAAAGTAACATGGTTTACGACAATGCTATACTTTACGGCCTGTCAAAAAAATATAATTATTATTATTATTATGATTACTACGACAGTTATGTGTGCGAGCTCGTTAGCACAGACATGACTCAAGCTACTTACATCAACAGCCTAAACAGATCGGACTATATAGATTATCAAAACAAACTCTTTCTCAGTAATGGTGGGAAATTACCAGACCCTTATGGTATCTGTAGCGACAAATGGATCTCAGATATGTCCAAATGGCCTGTTATTACTTGGCCTGACATATATAGTTACCTTATAGAGAAACCCAGTGTGTACACAAAAAGAAAATCTGCGTGCATACAAATCTTTACAGGCATATAATTATGTACTTTGTGGTCATGTACAAAACCTCAAGGTTTATGACACTGGGTCTGGTTTTTGCGCATTGAGGGCAGGTGTCCTGCCCAGCCAGAACTGGGACTAAAGGTAAAACCATATGATGCTTGGGTGTATGCGTGCACAGGGATCTAGGGTACATCCTAACCGCCAACTGCACATGTATGGCAGGGTAAGTGTCACAAAACAGATATTGTGAGCTCGTGATTTCACTTACTTTTGATAAGAGATCTATCCATCGCACCAGTCTAGCTTCTTGTTGCAGTCACGCTGCTGCCATCATGTGCCAAGTCGAGCTGTCAGGACGCAGACGCACCGAGGATGAGGTCGCCTGCACGTCCCAAGCAAACGCTTGGAAAGACATGTCCCGAAAAAAGGTGGAGAGCACAAAAGCTAAAGGATATTACCTTCAGCCGACCAAAGTGGCACCTGACAGAGTTGCCTCAGGTCCATCAAACACCAACACCCCAAAATATACCAGGTACATAACTGATAACTCTATGAATGAAAGAAAGTTTATTCGAACATGGAATAAAAGAAAAAAGACAAAACAAAACAAGACTAAATTAGGCCTAAATATAATTCTAAATATCAAGCATCTTTAGAAAATCACAAGTTAACTCCCTCTGATGTGGATCCTTACATTTCCTCCTTTTTCAGCAATTACAGCAGAAGATCTCCAGGCACTCAAAAACATTAGTCCAGATGCTGCTATTTTTACATCAATTGACACAGCCAAAGACTCAGACACAGACACAGCATCAGAATCTGGGTCAGAACTACCTGAGCCTCTGACAGCAATGTCACGACCCATCAGCTAGGGACCTTAAGTCAGCTGACCTGCAGGAGAAGTGCAACAAAAGCTTTTGGAAAGATGAGAGGGCAATACACAATTGACAGACTGGAATATCTACAGGATGTCACAAAAGAGCAGGCCAAGTGCACAACATGGGCACTCCACAGAGCAGGGCGCCAGAGGCAGCACTTTTCTCAGGGTTATTCATTGCAAAGACACCACTGTTGAAAATGTTCTAAAACAGATCATGCAATATGCAGCCACAGATCTGACTGTTCCAGCTGTCATGTGGGGAGGCAAATGGAAGATACTGCACGTAATAATTATAAAACAGAAATGCAGAAAATCCACATAAACTTTGATGTAAAAGCAGTGGGTCTAACAGTGAGAGCAGATGAGCCATACCTGGCTGCTTCTCCTGATGGGGTATTTTCCTGTGACTGCTGTGGGACAGGCCTTCTAGAGATAAAGTGTCCATACAAATACAGGGGAGGGGCTAGAGGGGTCAGAGTCTGACACATCCTTTTGCCTTGATGGAAACTATGATTTGAGACTAGAACTATAAGATTCATTTACACATGCATGTTTTTCAAATGCTTGTGATCCACCTTCATGGTGTGTTAATATATAATTATACATATAAATATATATCTGGACTACTATACAGTGCACAGTGTTTGACTCTCGGTGTCTTCTTCATCCTCCTTGCTTTATGCTGCACAATCTTTTTAGATCAGAAAGAGGGACAAAGAGACTAAAAAACAGCAGAGAGTATCCAAAGTGTGATGTCACTACAAGAAGGGTGCCAAACAACACAGTGCAGTGTGTCTGATGTCAAACATTAGCTTAGCATGTAATTTCATGATAGCATGTTGTTAGGGCTGCAACTATTACTATTACAGCATTTTAAATATGTGCATCACAGACTTCCAGCTGGAGGACACAGGATTTAAGAACATGATGACAAGGCTTTCAATCCGAAACTACACAATGCCCTGAACACACTTCACAAAAATAATTGCAGAATTATATTACTGCTTTGTAAATCAGTATTTTTGGCTTTACATTAAGCCAGTACTGGTTTAAACTTTGAAAGTTGTTAAAATAAAAACCCTTTTCTGAGGTCGACATTTGGTTGCTTTTTAGCCCTAACATTTTATTGTATACAATTGATTTGTTTAAAAACAAAAAGGTATTTTTGTTGCAATTGTTTAAGAAATAATCGACAGAATATTCTCGATTCCAAAACTACTTGATAGTTGCATGTTGAGACCCACTCACTCATACTACTCTCAGATTCAGTTACACATGCATGTCTCACTTTTAGATATACATTGTCAAGAATTACAGCACTTTAGAGATGAGGCATTTTAAAAACTCTTCCCAAAACTGAATCATTCTTCATGGACCATCTGCTTCCAGAACTTGTCTGTACACCCTGACCTGGCCTGAAGAGATCAAATGTCAGCACTGCAAAAAAAGCTTTGGCAAAATGATCATATGCACAGACTGCTGCCACCACTTTCACTATGCATGTGTAAACATTACTAGATATTCACAAAATGGAAATGTGGGTACAAATCGACAGATATAAGATGGATGAACACAGGACAACAGCACATGAGGTAAATTTCTATCAGGTTATTGTGAACAAAATGAATAGGTACAGCTCTCAAAATATTGATTTCCTTACTGTTAACACAACAACAAAAATGTTCAAGTGTTCATCATTTACAGTTTTATGTTACAACAGTTGTAAGTTCAAATACTTTTACAGTACTTACACTTTGAAAAGTTCTTATTTAGTTTGTGGAAATAACTTCAAATATTCAAATATTCAAATCATTATAAAAATAAAAGAGACTGTGAGGAGTTTCTAAGTAATTACAAAAAGTCTCACTTTATGTTATACAATGATCAAAATAACACTGTGAGTTTTATAGCATCAAAATAGGTGATCTATAAATGCTATTCCTTAGCCTTTTTTAACAGGGCTGGACTGGCCTGGATACTCATAAGACAATTAAACTAGAGCAAATGTATATTATTGGGACACGTCTTAGAGATGGCCAAGAAATATAGCTGTCTAAAACCTATTTTACACGTCTCCAACAGCTTGTTGTCACTAGCATGTAGTATCCATTTCATATCACGGTTATATTAGACTATCACAGTTATCATTATATATTTATTGTTGCATTGTGCTCAAAATGTTCAAAAAGTACTCTGGTCTTGAAATCATTTAACCCCTTTAATATTATATCTTTAGCAGTTCTCATGTCTTTTTGTCAGATGTCCTTCAGGAATATTTATGTAAGAAATAAAAGTAAACAATTCTGACAAGTATTTGTCTTTATTATGTTATAAATGCTTAAACTGTGTAATACAAGAAAAGAAAAAAAAAACTGATTTGTTCTTTTAACAGGTTTCTCTTCATAAACAATTTTAAATGAACATGTTCAAAGTTTTAGATGGCCAAAAATAAATGTAACCTATTTTACACTCACAGGTTTGTTAGCATCAGAATCCATGTTACAGCTCGCTATATTAGACTATGTCCAGCCCTTTTATATATTTCACAGACATTTTTGTCTTTCACCTTAGCTTCAGGATTTAGAACATGATGTCCTCAATCAGTTTCCTCAATCCAAAATCCATAAAATTACAACCAGCAAAACACCGCTTCAAAACACAATTGCAGATATAAGCTGTTATTTACAGTACCTTTATACATTATTTACACAGTACTGATAAACCGCCTTTAATTCACTCAGGTATGGTTGTTAACTGAAAACTCTGCTCGTTTACTGAGGAGTTACAGCATTTGTTCCTCATTTTTGAAAGCATCACCTTAGCTTCATGTTGCAGGGTGATACAAATTGATTTATTTGTTTAAAAATCTGAAAAAAAATTTTTTGTTAGAGTACTGCTAAGAGTCTGAGCGAGTCCGCTGCCACTCAAAAACTTTCAGAGACTAGAACAGAGCTCTATTTACCTCGCACCCATACTACTCTCAGATTGTTGAGACAGTTGTAAAGACAACATAGTTCTGAGGAAGGTGAGCTGCATTTATCACAACACAAGCAGCATTTTTGTGTGACGGTAATGAAGTAGAAATTTCTTCAGTAAAACTGCAACTCCCTGAAGGTCTGAATCATTCTTCATGGAAACCATCGCTTCCAACTGAGTCTGACCATCAGAGATGGATGTCCCCCTGTGAACAGTTATTTAGCTTCTGTAATAGTCAATTTATTTGCACTTCTGACTGGGTGTGTCGCTGTGATCACTGTATACATGGTATTGTTAGACTTATATTCCAAAAAATGGAAATGTGGGTGCAAATCGACAGATCTTAAGATGATATTTGTGAACAACAACAGCTGCTAACAACAGCTAACAATAACCTGGTAGATCGGCAGATGATGTCACTCCCAGTTCGAGGTTACTGTAACGCAGCATTAACAGTCGGCATGCATGCTCATGGGTAGCAGAGTCTGTATTTTCAAATAGATTCTCCTCATAGCATCTTTAATATTTAACTTGTCAGCTTTGAAAGCAGTTTATTCTAAATGTTCCCATGACTTTGGTTCTAAAATGGCCATTACCATAAATAAAATAGCTCTGCTGTGTGGTCTCAAAATTTCTCTAATCTTTATTACCCTTTTGATCTCATAAGATTTAGTTATTTATAACTGTTCTTCTTACATTTACAACTAAATTTGCATTTCCATGCAGTAAATGCGTTGAAATGCTGAGTGTGACTGCTGAAACTGTGAAATGAAATTGCCAAAAGTAATGCAAAGAAAGTTGAAAGTGTGACATGAATAGTTGTAAGCAGTAAATCATGGCTGAAAATGTGTGAAATGTGCAATAAAAATGTTTGCAGAACATTATAGATACTGGAGCCCAGGTCTGCAGGTCATGTGACCATGCTCTAACTTCAAAGAAATGTGCAAAAGTTTAAGATGCTTCAACAGTCATATCTCAGAAACCGTAGTAGATAGTGAAAAGTGCAGTAAAAAGGTTTGCAGTTGTGAAAGAAAGCAGAAAATGAATGAATGTTTTTTAACATGGTAAAATGTGGTGATATTTGTAGATGTACCTAATAAAGTGGCCAGTCAGTGTAATACGTGCAAAGGAAGGTTGAGAGTGTAAGCAAGCATGATTATGCTATTGTAATGAAGAATCTGTACTAGATGGAGAAGAAAAGTACATTTGTCTTTGCCGGTTTCAACCTGGGATCACTTTCGATCAAAAGCACAGTGCTCTACCCATCAATCTCTAGGGTTACATTGGCTGTGCGGTATTTTCCTGTGCTCATTGTTCACATGCATAGTCTCAGCGCAGTCTGATAACGCTCGTTACTTCCGGGTAAACAAACGCTCGCTTGGCCAAAATCGTGATAGATATCAGAAAAGGGATTGCACCGTGAGTATCTCAAGAACATGCTGAAACTATGGGTGAAAGTTTTATGTCCACACTGTAGAAAATGTGGACACAGTGGCGAGTTAAAATGCGCTTCAAAGTGAAGCACTCGGCTGTCGAGGTTAATGCATTACGCAGATGGAAGATTTTGCGGCATACTGCAAAAGCTGAAGCTCACTGAGACAAAGTGATATCAGATTAGACTTTGAAGCGGATTTCACGTGTAAGAGGAGAAGTGAGTCGACGTTTTGATGCATAAATCATGTCTGTGGAAGACGTTTTGACGAAGTTATGACAAGATAATTCTGCTGAACTTTTTGTCTGTGTGAAGGAGGGCTTCGGTCTAATCTGTCACGTGACACGCACAGTCCAGAGCAATCCGCAAAACTTGGTGTTGCTCAAAAATTCATATTTAAAAAACTGTAGAAGCCAGCAAAAATCTGAAGATATGTAAAAATAGTTGAGAAGTCATTGCAGCTTTTAAAGCATGAATGAAGTCTGTAGGTGGAAGCATGCCCAATCTGTGGAGCTTCAAAGTTGTTGAAGTTTTCAGCAGAGCTGCAGAAATGTCCCATTCATTTCAATGTAAAAATATATGCAGAAATATTTTTTACTGTAAAAAGTATAACTGTTAAACCTGTGAAAAATACAAGCGCACTTCTCCTGAACATGCTGCATATGTCAATTTTTTTCTGTGAAAATCTGTGCAAATTTGAAGCCTGTGAAAGGTGCCAAAATCTGGAGGAATAAGAAGAAGAAAAAACAGAAGAAGAAACTTTAGGAACAACAATATGTTGAAATGCTGACTCAGCCTTTCAACAACTTTGAGAGGCAGAGAGGAAGGAGTGAGTGGTCAATGTCCTCATTAGCCCTTAAAAGCCTGACACAATCATGGAATGTAATGTCCATGTTTTTGACTCCAAACAGTTATCGCCCACAACAGTACCCCTGAGGTTTGTAAGACCAGCACAAAGGGTTAAAATGTCATCTAGCATGTCAACTTGGCTGATGGGTATGACAGTGTTCAGTATCTGAAAGGTTTTAAGCTGACCTATAACTCGTTCCACATGTATGCGGACTCTTGACAACTGCCGTGAAGTGTCAACACAAGAACCAGGCAGCTGAGATTTCCCTTTGTAAAACTTGGGATTCTTAATGTCGCTGGCCAATTCCTCTCTAACAAGGAAGCCTCTATCTGCAAGGATCTCATCACCATGTTCAAGTTTACCCAAAAAGTCAGAATCTAAAGTTATTACCTTGTCACTAGATTGATTCAATTAGATATTTGATTGTGTTTTTGGTGCTTATAATTTGACCAGGTTTCAGTGTCTGTTCTTTCTACAAAGATCTCAGTACAGTCAATAATACAACGACAATTCTTAAATTTGGATGTTTGCTCACTGCATCCTTACTAGGCCACATTATCAGAGGTTTCAGTATTGAGGATAACATAGGTATCCAGCAAATTTGAAGCCTGTGAAAGGTGCCAAAATCTGGAGGAATAAGAAGAAGAAGAAAAAGAAGAATAAATTTTAGGAAGAACAATATGTTGAAATGCTGACTCAGCATTTCAACATAATTAGGGTATGGAGAGGCAGAGAGGAAGGAGTGAGTGGTCAATGTCCTTATTAGCCCTTAAAAGCCTGACACAATCATGGAATGTAATGTCCATGTTTTTGACTCTAAACAGTTATCGCCGGGCCACAACAGTACCCCTGAGGTTTGTAAGACCAGCACAAAGGGTTAAAATGTCATCTAGCATGTCAACTTGGCTGATGGGTATGATGGGTGTTCAGTATCTGAAAGGTTTTAAGCTGACCTATAACTCGTTCCACATGTATGCGGATTCTTGACAACTGCCGTGAAGTGTCAACACGAGAACCAGGCAGCTGAGATTTCCCCTTTGTAAAACTTGGGATTCTTAATGTCGCTCCAACACTGGCCAATTCCTCTCTAACAAGGAAGCCTCTATCTGCAAGGATCTCATCACCATGTTCAAGTTTACCCAAAAAGCCAGAATCTAAAGTTATTACCTTGTCAGAGGCACGACCACCCCACCCACTAGATAAAAAAGATATAGCTCCTGCTGGTGTGATTCCAATTAGATATTTGATTGTGTTTTGGTGCTTATAATTTGACCAGGTTTTAGCCCTTGCTTTAAGATTGTCTGTTCTTTCTATAAAGATCTCAGTACAGTCAATAATACAACGACAATTCTTAAATTTGGTTTTAAAACACTTTGGCATGTTTGCTCTCACTGCATCCTTACTAGGCCACATTATCAGAGGTTTCAGTATTGAGGATAACATAGGTATCCAGTCTCTTAATATTTTTGATACAGTTGAGAATGGAGGCCCAAATCAGTAGGACAGGTCCCTGTTAGTGAGTCCAAATCTGACCTTCATTAAAAACCAAAAGGAGATGGTTCTCCCACCTTAACCCACCCCTAAGCACAAGTGTGCTTCTTTTGACAATGCCCAGCAGCCACATAAACATTTGTACTGATTGTAAACCAGTAAAAAAAAATAATTTTTGATTTTTTTTCTTTTACTGATTCAAATCCAAACTGTGACTTCTTAAGTTGCTCTTTCAGTCGATGGTTTTCCTCCTGTGTGGCATGCAGTTCTGCTTTCAGAGCTTCATAGTCATCTCTCAGCTGGTTGTACTGCAGATGAAGTTGATGCATGTCTTTGCTGGACACAAACTCAAAATTATCTACAATAAAAAAAAGATGAATTAACTCATGTGCAACACACCAGCTTTCAAACAGACATGCATACAACACACAGAATAGTTGTCTGTTTCCCTATCAGTCTACTCACACAAGCACCAACCAAGCAAGCAACACTAAAACACACTCAGTAGGGTGACTTCTCCTTACCTTCAGAACAATCGAGAAGATCTGCCTTAGGCTCGCTTCTGGGACAGGTTGCTTTATCTGCTTTAGCCTTATCTTCATCCCGTTTTTTCTTTCTTTCATATCTAGCATAAACAATAGAGTACAGTTAAGTAATAAAAAAATAAACATTATTATTTAATATTATTATCACATTGGGAATATGCAATAACACAATAAAGACGACCATACAAATAAATCTTATTTGCTCAGATAGTTAACAAGCTACTCATGAAGTAGAAAATACATGACATGATACTTACCATGCCACCTTTCCTGGTGTGTCTCTGGTGCTGCTGGTGTGGGAAAACACTGATGGCACAAAATCTGGACTATCACAATCCATGGACGGTGCTCCTGATGACAGAAAGTAATAAGATTATCTTAACTTATTGCATAGTTTAACCTTTCTTAATGAAGTTAGCCAAAATGAAGACCAATAGCACAAGCAAATATTACGTTGGAGTTAAAGAAAGTCCTGGACTACATACACCATGTACCTTCGGCCACAGGTCATTGTTGACGTTAAAACAGACAGCTAATATGAGGTTAGTTTAGCTATGATCTACTGAACCAAAATTAATATTGTCTTTTCAACTGAGATAAAATCACACACAGTCCTAGCTAACTCATACCCAGCTCATATTGGCAAACAATAGCATAGCGTTAACATACCGGACACGAAGTGCGCGCTGCATATGCTCTCGCCACCTTTTGGACCTTCGGGACCCCAATCTGCCCTTTTTATAGTCAGAAGCCACAATCTCCTCCGGTTCTTCGCAAAAGGATGAGATCCTATTGGAATATTGTATCATTTCCACCCATGCTTTTGCCAGTTGACTGCAGTTAACCGCGCAGCAACTCCTTGTCATTTTTGTACGGAAGAGTATTAGGACCACCCGTGGGAAAATAAAAATGAAAGGGGGTAGAATTTTTTTTTTCATCATGCACTTCGAGAATAAAGTCAAAATGTCGAGAATAAAGTTGAAATGTCGAGAAAAAGGTCGGAATATAATGGCGAGAATAAAGTTGAAACAGGATGTCGAGATAAAGTTGAAATGTCGAGAATAAAGTTGGAATATCATGGGGAGAATAAAGTTGAAATGTGTCAAGAATAAAGTCAACCTTTTGAGACTAACAACCAGCGCACTGCTTCTACAAAATGCCGTCCAGTCAGTTAGATGAATTAGTGAAATTATACTTCTGACTCGGCTTTCATAACAAAGAAATACTTTCTCTTTTAGCCCACTACGGAGCCCCGGAGGTGTCAGGGTGCAGAATATTTTATTAATGCGAGGGAACGCTTTCTATAGTGTCGGCACACGTTATTAAAGCGTTTCCTCACTATAATAAAGTGAGGGAACGGGATAAATAAAGCGTTACCTCGCCATATTATAGTGAGCCGCAGCGGTAGCCGGAGTGAAATTTGCTAGATAGACTAGAATGGGAGCGAAGTTATGTAGTCGTGAGAGTGCCAAATTACAAAAACAAATCTATAAAAGAATAAATAAATAAATGAATAAATAAATAAATCATATAAGAATCCATAAAAGAAAGGATAATAAAAGTAGAAATATAAAGATAAATAAATAAATTATATAAGAATCCATAAAAGAAACGGCTAATAAAAGTAGAAATATAAAGACAAATAAAAAATAAGTAGAAAAGTGCTTAATAAATAAAGTAGCTATATAAAGTGATATTAATCAAAAAATAAATCCTTAAAAGAAAGGCTAACAAAAGTGTAAATTTAAAGACAAATAAATTAAAGTATTTAAATCACATTATAATGTCACTTTAAAAAATAAATAAGTAAATGAATAAATAAATAAAGTAGCTATATAAAGTGATATTAATCAAAAAATAAACCCTTAACAGAAAAGGCTAATAAAAGTATAAATATAAAGACAAATAAATAAAAATATTTTAATCGCATTATAATGTCACTTTGAAAGCGAACAAAATATGCGCAGAAATATTTGCGCAGTAGGAATGTGGTTGTATGCAGGCGCAGAAGGAAACCTATCGAGGAAGAAGGATGGCAGCTGAAAACTTGACAGCAGAACTTTTAAGACTGGCTGAAATTACAGAATACAACAATTACGACGATGATGTATTGGGAACGGTAGATCACGTAATAGGAAGTGTTGGTATTATGTGTGCGCTGACCAACACGGACATCGACAAGCTTGTGTGGCGAAATCTTGAGAATGTAACTAAAACAGACACAGAAAGATAGACAGACAGACAGAGAGAAAGAGGGGGGTGACTAAGAGAGAGACACAGAGAGAGAGAATGAGAAAGTGGGGGAGACAGGGAGCTGGAGAGAGAAGCTGGAGTCTAGCAGGTCTACAGCAGCAGGCCGTCTCGCCATACGAGCTCATCGATGTCTGTGTGGGTCAAAGCACACGATAGTACCAGCACTTTCCATTACGTCCTCTACTGTCCCCAAAACATATTCTCCGTCGTAATTATGTTGTTCTCTAGCTTCGACGAGTTCTTCTGTCAAGTATTCCGCCACCATGTTTGTTCTCGATTGGGATTCCTCCTGTGCTTGTGACGCAACTACATTCCAACTGCGCATATTTTTCTGCGCATATTTCCTTCGCTTTTAAAGTGACATTATAATGTGATTTAAATGCTTTTATTTAATTGTCTTTATATTTATACTTTTATTAGCATTTTCTTTTAAGGGTTTATTTTTTGATTAACATCACTTTATATAGCTACTTTATTTATTAAGCACTTTTCTACTTATTTTTTTATTTGTCTTTATATTTCTACTTTTATTAGCCGTTTCTTTTATGGATTCTTATATAACTTATTTATTTATTTATTTATCTTTATATTTCCCTGACACCTCCGGGGCTCCGTAGTGGGCTAAAAGAGAAAGTATTTCTTTCTTATTAAAGCCGAGTCCGAAGTATAATTTCACTGATTCATCTAACTGACTGAACGGCATTTTGTAGAAGCAGTGCGCTGGTTGTTAGTCTCAAAAGATCAACTTTATTCCCGACATCCTATTTCAACTTTATTCTCGACATTTCGACTTTTTTCTCTAAGTGCATAATGAAAAAAAACTTCTACCCCGTCTCATTTTTTTTCTCACTGGTGGCCCTAATACTCTTCCGTAATGTCAAGCTCAGGTTTATACATTTTATCTTATGACTCTTTGTTGCTGACTGAACTTAAAAATAGCACTCTGTTTAATGTACATTAATTTTATGACCTTAAGGGTAACAGATGGAGATTCATTATGTATTATACAATGAAACACATCCCATAATAACAACATATTAAAATAATAAAATGTAGTTATGTTTATATTACACCACAAATTATACAGAGCGCTCAGGTATCAAACTGCAGCTCCTTATTCTCTTCACCATCTGTTTATTTTTACTTGCCCTTTGACCACTGTTGACTGTTTTTGTTCTGAATTTTTTTCTCATGTGGCTATTTAAACAAAAATTGGAAAATATATCTACTCTTTGAGCTTTGTCCTACCTCTAACAACACGATACATATAACGAGCATTTCAACACAGGTGGCCCATCTTAGTTGAAAGCCCACTCACCACGACAAGGTGCAGGCCATGAGTGGGGACACAGGACAAGACAGACTTGGCGAACAGGACAAACTGTGACGGGACAAACATATAAATACATAAAAAAGTGCAAAGAGAAACTCAGAACTTTTCTGGAACAAAGAGAGCACACATAAAACACATATCAACTGAAGTAATGCAGCTGATATGTAAGTAAACACACTTTAAACATTTGACTGAACATTTTTTTTCCAGATGGTATTTTTTTACTTATTTATTTTTGGTTTGGTTTTAAAGCTATAATCTGAACTTGAAAGAGCAAACATGCTAACAGACTCCATTTGTAACAGAACAGTCAAACTACAACCCCCCTAAAAGCAGTATTTACAAACCATAACTTTTAGAAGTAAAACAATAGGGTATTACAAAACAGTAATAAAATACATTCAACCTATTTACATTACACTGCAGTAAGAAGTTTGTTTCCAGTGTATGAATCAGTCCTGTTTATGCAGACTGTAAATCATACCAGCAGCAACGACAGTTCGTGAGAGGATCAGTGGAGGACCAGGCATCTTCAGTGTATGAATCAGTCCTGTTTATGCAGACTGTGGTTATACAATGGTGGCCAAAATGACACTTTGCATATTTAAGAAATTGTCTATTAAAACACCCATAAAACAAATTAAATATCTACAAATTCAGAATAAAATTAGTCCTGAACACACGTTGGTCTTGGCAAAGGAGAAGAAGGGACTAACTGGGGAGAAATGGGCACAAATAGGGGCCCTTTTAGATGCTAGCTGGAGTTACCCCTGCATAGCCAAAGACTTGAGAGGCAGTCCAAGCACTACAAAGTACACTTTACTGCCACGATGCCACCAATTCATACCAGAACTGAAAGGGGGGAGGTTGACAAAATTTACCTTTTAGACAGACAAGTGAAGCGAATCAAAATTCTCATAAACCAAAGAAAGACCTAATGTTCTGGAGGCAAAAATGGGTCTATATTTCAAGAACTGTCAGGTGTTCTAATAATTTTGGCCACCACTGCAGGTCACAGTGATGCATGTTATTCACCATAAAAGTTAATTTATTTAGTCAGTCTTCTTCGTACACTCTTGCCATCTCTCGCCATCTCATTTTCCCTCTTTGCAAAGTGACTGAACCTGACTTTGCAATACCAGGAGGAGGCCATTTTCACCAGTACATGAATGTGGTTCACTTCAACGCATGTGTCAGACATATGGCTGTGCAGATGTGGGAAAAGGTCTTTCTCGCCACAGTCTGCAAGAACCTGGATGACAATGGTTGATGTGATTCCACGCCCACAGGGAAGTTGACCTCCATTCATTCTGATCCTCCTCTGAATACTTTTCTCCGTGGTCAAACACACAGACACCATGCCTGGTGATGGCTTTTTGAGACCGCCTCTATCTTTTAGGTGAATAAAACTGTGTGCAGCGCCATCAGTTGTTAAAGCTTGTGAGCAAGGCAAGCAGGTGATTTTTTCTTTTATCTTCTTCACAACAAATCCTGCGATGTAGTTGATCACTGCCTCTTTGTATTCAGAGAGGCAGGGTACATCTGGGAGGTCAGGAATGGTGTCATCTTCCGGCACATCCACCTCTACCAACTGCACTTCCATTCTCCGTGCAATGTTTCCAGCTGCAGGTGTTGAGCTGAGAATGTGGGTGTTATCTCAAAGCAGTGGCGGCTCCTGAAAAATTTCTCAGGGGGGGCAACAGATGTGGTGCTGGCTACGATCAACCTTCAATAGCTAATAATAATTTAAAAGTCTGATAGCTTACTTTACAGTGTTATATTACATTTGATTTGTTTTTCCTGTTGATGGCAACACCAGACATAACATGAACATACTGTACAGTATTTCTGTAAAGCTAAATCAAGTTAATGTCTAAAATGCTATACATGTGGTTCCACAGTACACACATACTTATTATGTGGTCCCAAATAACTCTTTGAATACTGTAATTATAACAGGCAGCCTGGTCTTTCTTTGTCAAAAAAAAGTCTTAAAGGTCCAGTGTGTATTATTAAATGCTAAACGAAAAAATATAAAATAACAGACTTGGTAAAAATGGAATATATTATTTTAAAGTATATTTAAAGTAGTTTCTAATCAGCCTTAAATAATTAATGTTTTGTTTTCGTTATCTTAGAAAAAGTCATTTATATCAATCTAGGAGTGGGTCGCCCGTTTATGGGGGACTCCATCTTGCATCGCCATCTTCTCCACCGTAACCCAGAACGGACAAAAATACGCTTTCGCATTTTTTTTCCACCCCTACCAGAAATGCACAGTTGTGAAATAGACGAAGAAGAAGAGAGTGATTACCAAGCAGCTGTGCTAATACAAACAAACATGGAGGACCACGCGTACAATTTGCCAGCAGAGGAGCGTGAAACTTTGTCAAAGAAACGAAAACGGGATGAAGCCAAACGCAATCGGGACAGGCTGAGACATAAAAAACAGGGTCAACATCGGTGCTGCCTTTCCCAGATGGAAGTCCCTGAAAGATAAGTTTGCAGACAGACGCAGAAGTTGCCTGTTTTTTGCTGGACAGGAAAGACTAAGTCTTGTATTGTACTCTCATATGGAGCCAAATGTATTTGTTTACTTTCGGGAGAAGTCGGAGTAAGACGCAGAGAATGTATCTGCTATGAGAGGCTTACTTCACGGCCACAAGCCATTTTCTGTGGACAGAAAACATAGGCTGATAACTAAGCTATATAGTGCTGTTGATGAGACAAAGATAAAGATTTTCACCGTACTCCTTAATTTTATTGTTTGCTCCTAATTTGTTATTTAGTAGCATATGTACACATTGGTAAGGTGTATATTTTAGGACATCCTCGGTCTCAGGAAAACCTCTGTGTCATTTCTCAGACCAAACGGCATCAGAAAAACCCCCCTCAATAAAACCTCCGTCAGATAATACGGCCTCAGGCTTCAAAATGAAAGTCATCAGACAAAATACTGGAAAAACGGACTCAAATTAAAAACAGCCTCAGGTCGTAACAATATCAGAATCATCATCATATCATATATGTCAAGTCGTCTTGAGACAGCATTCAGCTAAAAAAAATCAGCTACTAGCAAACTTCCTATTTTCAAAATAAAAGCTTTCTTCATTATCTCCTATTAGTTCTTCAACGCTTTTGTAAATTGCGCTCTTGTTTTGGAGCCGACCGGAAGTTTCTTCGATAGCATAATGGCCCGCTTAACAGAATGTCCGAAATACCGAAATTAAATTTGTATCCGTACGTTTTATGGCTCAAATGACCACATTTTGGTATTCTACGTGGTGACTTTCTCGCCTACAATGCTCTCTGAACTTTCAAATGTGGTGAATCAACAGAGATATTTGATAGCTTGGTAGCTGGAAACAGTCGTTACATGTTGAAAAACGCTTTTAGTGCTTGGAGGGCCACTGTAGCTCAGGGCTTCTCCCAAAGGGAGGGGGGATTGCCGGAGTGCTGCAATCTCAAACCTCACCTTTAGATGTCGCTAAAAACTACACACTGGACCTTTAAATGTCCATGGAAATGTCCTTTCGACAAATTTTATTCACCCTATGTTCATAAGAAATAAATGTAAACAAGTCTGGCAAGTATTTGTCAGAATTATCTAATAAATACTAAGTGTGTAATTACAAGAAAAGAAAGCTGATATGAATTTTCAACAGGTTTCTCTTTATAAAAATTGTAAATGAACATGTAAAAACGTTTTTCAAATGATAAAAAAATATTAGCATGCACTTAAACATTCTGTTGACCTACAACATTTAGTGTCCATGTTAGTTTGTTACATTAGACCATGTCCAGGTGTTTTTAACTGACAATAAGTTCTTGAAGCAGCTCCTGTCCAGATGAAGACAGAGTCCAAGTTTGTGGTCCTCACATCCATGTAGGGATTTTTCTGCACAGTTCACTGCTTCTCCCCCTTCCTCCCTCTGTCATTTCTCAATATGCTCTCTTTTATTGTTCTTTTAGGGAGTTTTTATCGATCCTCAACTGGAATTTGCTTTTATACCCGTCCTTAGTTTTAGTGTGTATGTTAACATGTGCACGTAACGGCGAATATACGGCAAAACACGGTAAAAACATGGCGAATATACGACAAAACGGCAAATAAACGGCAAAACACAGCAAAAATTAGGCAAAAGAACAACAAGGAAACACCCCAGAGTTAAACTAATGCTATTTTTTACAATACTTGTACACTATTTACTCAGAAAATACTGATAATCCACAGATAAATCACTCACATTAACTTTGAATCATATCTCTCGCATGCGCGCGCTGTGCGTCTCGTCCGAGCAGGCATCAGTGCGTATGACGTAATCTTGTTGGGGCAAGCCAACCCTGAGCCCATCGAAATGCATTGTGAGGTTCAAAATTTGAAAAAAAGAGTCTCTCCATGTAAGTCTATGAGAGCGCCTGGGGCGATTTCGAGTCTGACTGAAATCGCCCCAAGGGGGCGGGGCTGCTGGTTGGACAGTGACATCGCAGCCACATTCAGGCTGCTGATTAATCAATAATATGAAGACTTAGACAGGAACAATCAAGGCACTATAAACTCTTTTCTCTCCATTTTTTCAGGTGGATTAAGGAGGGCGATGCACTATCGCCCACTATGGGCCAGCCGCCCCTGTCTCGAAGTAAACAGTTGCCCGTGCCTCTTTTCACTTGGTGCCTCACAAGTAGGCGTTTGTAGGCTCCCCTGAACTGCCTGGCATTGGGGTTGTTATTGTGGCCACCCCTAGCTCTTATGGCGGCAAAGAAGAGCTCCAAGTGGTCCTGACTCAGTTTGTAAGTAAGATGATACCTGCATGAAGCTTTGGCCCTCTCAACATGGTCATGATAGATGTTGAGTGCACTTCTGCCATTAGCAATGAAGCCATATATGGCAGTCTTCTTTTTTGTTGTGTGAAGTGGCACCATCTTGTTGGACTGCTGGTCTTTCAAGCCGAGGAGGACATTTTCTGCCTGCTTCAAGATGGTCTCAGCACGATCTTTAGTTGTTGGTTTGATCGGTGCTTTGAAACCTCTTCCGAAGGGATTGCGGCTGTTGAGAACATCAATAGCTGCGTCTACAGTGCGCACAAACTGAACAGTTGCAGCGCAACCTTTGAACTCCAACTTCAAGCCTTGCTCACAGAACTCCATGGTGTCTGCCACACTGCAGCTGAAGAGCTGTGCTGCCAAATGAACTTTGATTTTTTGGTTCCTCCATTGTATGTGAGCCATCTTCAGCTTGTTACCAAGCTGTAGTCCCTCTTTTTCTTGGAGTTTATTGAGAGCTTCAAAGTACTTCCATTTTATCTTTGCCCCGTCTTCTGTCTCAAACTCCAGAGAAGATGCAAAGGCATTGCAAAGAAGCTTCAGCATGTGGCAAGCATCCAGGATGACATGTACTTTTTGCTCTGTTTTTTCAGGATTCAAAAAGTATGGCTTCATGTTGTTGATATCAAGGTCGGCTGTAAGTTCTTTTATCATGGCCATATTGCTTGACGGGGCATCACAAGTAAGAGAAATAACTTGAACACCAACCTCATGAAGCCTGCTAAGGCTCTCCCTCACAACGTTTGCCTTCTCAGATCCATCCATAACTGTGATGAAAAAGTATGCAATGGGAACCTTCCAGGACTCATTGACAGCCACAACCATGAGGACCAAGGCCTGGGTGGCGAGGGTGTTGTCTGTTTCCCCAGTACCTATGTCCACATAGCCATGGAACTGGTCCCCTGAAAATTCTGTCATCTTGTGGATGTGCATTTCATCCATCATGAGGGCACAGATGGTTCCTCTTCCCTTCTCTCTGTTTGCCTGCACATGCATTAGCGCTGGAAAGGATGCTACAGTAAATCCAGGATGGGCTGAAATGCTGCTGTACCAAGTGCGGATGGTGTGACTGTGTGGAAGGGCTTTCTGAAAGTTGTCATGTACATAGTCATATGCCTTTGGGGAGTAAAAGTGCAGTGTGGTGGCAAACTGCTTCAGCTCCTCTGGGGATTTGGCTGACTTATCCACATTGTGTATCCTCCGCAGGATGTGTCTCAGTACTTCATCAATTGACTCAAGCAAAGATGCACATTGACTTGATATCAAAAGCTTCTTCTTGACTTGTTTGATGGCATCTTTCATGGTGCGGATCTTTTTCTTTAACCTCCTGGACTTTTGGCACTGCCCTTTTAGCTTATTCTTGTATTTATTTAGGATGTCCTCTGTGGCCTGATTTTTCTTTTTCAAAGACTTTGGAGAGCCCAAACTGTAGCTGTGATCTTCTTCAACGCAGCCAAGTGGTGCACATATTGATGCTGGATAACTATGATCTGTGCTCTCCACTGTTACAGCAGTGTCAGCCTGACAGTTGTCAATGTCTCCTGCCTGCCTTGCCTCTGTGTCACTACTCACCAAAATCCTGCGTTTCGCACCTGCCTGAGAAGAGCTCACCCGGTGATCTGGAAACAGGGTTGGGACAGCTGTTTTCTTCAGGCAACGCTTCCCCTGAAGAAAGACAGATAGAAATCATTTCAAATTAAACTGTTTGCTGTAGTAACATGCTCTGGAATGTGTTTAAATCATTGGCAAACCCTCCACAGATTCAATGAATGATAAATCTTTTCAATTACAAATTGTTGAAATGATGAGGCAGACTGTAATGATAGTGCACATCACTGTCCTTTAGCTGATTTAACCTTTGAGTTCGTGACAAAGGCATGCTCTTCAAAATGAGCACTGCAAAGACGAGATGATGGTACAGGTTTCCAGTCCTTCCGTCTCATGTTGACCACCCACTGCCTCAGCCTGGCTGCGTCACTGCTACCTGGAGGAAAACTTTGGAAAAATGCAACAGAAGTGCTTCATGTTATTTGTCAAGGGATGTATGCTATGCAAAGTAAATGTCATATTTTGACCATCAATTTATTTTCAATAACAGACTGTTTTGTTTCATTAGAGGTTTGAATCAGAACTCTAGAAAGTGGAATAAAATAACACAAGGTACTGAAGAGAAGGCATTCATAAAAAAATACAAAAAATAAACTAATAAAAATTCTACATTTAAAACATTTCGCATGAGATTCTTAATAAAATGATATATGAATGACCTATTAAAATGAGAATAATGATATAAATGAGTATAATAATGAACAGTTTTACTTCTTGTTCTTTGGATCGAAGGACCGATTGTTCAGGTTGCTGTTAAGTGCTGGCTGCACTGGTTTCCCGTTGAGGGCTGATGACAGCGGGTGAATTGAAAAAAAACTAATCACCTACCTTTATAGTAAGGTAACTGTCGATTTTACGATTTTTCAACTCGTTTCAATAATTACAGATGAACTTTCTTTAACCTGTAATCCAGAGCCTCTCCTATCTTAAATTTCTCTTTTATTAAAATCCTTAGACGAGTATGAACTGCAAATCACCATTTTATGACATGCAAATCAATTTAAGAGGGACATTCTGTTTGGTTTGGGATTATATTCTTACAACATGAAGGCAAAAATTTGATTCATGCATTTTTTTTGTCCGTTTTTGAAATTGTAAATTGAGTGTCATGCAAAAAAATCTTGGATTTTTGGGGCACATCGCCCAGCCCTAAGTCTGAGTGCAACACCAAAACCACCTCCATCAGCAACCTCCCTGCACTGAAGTGATCTCCAGTTCATTCACAGTTTTTGACGGAGAGATCAGAAATGAGCTTCCATGTTGGCTGTTGAGGCCCTCGGCAAAGCTGGCCCTCTTCACCCTCTACACTGCTGACTTCTCCCACATGTCCCCCACCTGCCATCTGCAGAAGTTCTCTGACGACTCTGCCATTGTCGGCCACATGACAAAAGGGGACGACAGGTCGTGCACAGAGTACTCATCCAGGACTTGTGGACTGGTGCCAGTGGAATCACTTGCAGATTAACCCTGAAAAGACCAAGGAGCTGGTCGTGGACTTCCGCAGGCGCCCCCACTCCCCCCCATCACCTGTGAACATCCAGGGAAGAGACATCGAGATGGTGACATCCTACAGGTACCTGGGTGTTCACCTGAACCATAAACTGGACTGGACTGTAAACACTGCTGCACTTTACAAGAAAGGTCAGAGCAGACTCTATCTGCTGAGGAGGCTGAGGTCTTTTGGGGTGCAGGGGGCACTCCTGAGGACCTTCTACGACTCTGTTGTGGCCTCTGCCATCTTTCATGGAGTGGTCTGCTGGGGCAGCAGCATCACAGCAGCTGACAGGAGGAGGCTGGACAAACTCATAAAGAAGGCCAGCTCGGTCCTGGGATGCCCTCTTGAGCCTGTGGAGGAGGTGGTGGAGAGGAGGACGACAGCCAAACTGTCCGCGATCATGGACAGAGACTCTCATCCCCTCCAACACACACTCACTGCACTGAGGAGCTCTGTCAGTGACAGGATGCTCCACCCGAAGTGTGTGACAGAGAGGTATCGTAGGTCCTTCCTTCCTGCAGCTGTTAGACTCTACAACAAAAACCTCTCCAGTGTGCAATAATCTGGATAAATAAACTGGATCTAGTTTCTTCAAATTCTCTGTTTGTCCTCTATGACATATAGTGCACTATATAATATTGTTTAGTGTATTACTGAATATACACTGACTTTCTTATATGTTGTAAATACTGTAAATATTGCGGAAAGGCGAATGCTCTTTCATTATTTTTATTTTTATTGTTATTTTCAATCTACTTATTCTCATCCCGATCTGTTTATATATTGTTAATATTGCTGGAAGGCTCATGCTATTTCATTTATTTCATTTTCATTTCACTTATTCTCATTCAGATTTTTTATATATTGTTAATATGGTTAATATTCCTGACAGACTCATGCTCTGTCATTTATTTTCATTGAATTGTATTTATGCTATTGTCTACTTTATTCTAATTACTTATAGTTTCATTTGTAAAACTTCTAATGTTTCTCTTGTATCCTGCTGCTGCTGTAAAGCTGAAATTTCCCCCTGTGGGACTAATAAAGGTATATCTTATCTTATCTTACCTTAGGCTTTAAAATAAAACAAAGAAGCAAACACTGAGAGTTTACAGGAACTTTATTATCAAACATAAAAAAGGACAACAAAAACAGGAACAATTAAATCCTGGCTCTGCTACAACTGTGATGGTTTCATCCATCTTGACTTCTTGATGAAGGTAACAAGATGATGTCTAAAATCTAGAAGAAGGAATATTAAAAATTAATTGTAAAAAAAAACTTCTGTTAAAAAAGGAGATGTACATGTTTGAAGGAAAAACATATTGAGTTTTGTTTATTAAGACAGAAATGTCTGACTTAATTAACCAGAAATGTTCTTGGTAGGTGAAGTTGGATATTACAGAGTGAAACTGAATGAAGGCAGTGTTTTTCTTTGAAATGTGCAAATATGTTTTTTTTCTCGTCATTTTAAAAGTACATTTTGTTTTGTGTATTTTGAACTAAATTTCAATTTAAACTAAACAAGCGAAATGAAAAAATCATCCTTCATACTTCTTTACAGGTAACAAACATCCAAACACTCAGACACTCAGTCGGTCGTAGCTGAAGTCCATCTCTGTAAAAATCACACCACCATCCACTGCAGCGTTGGCGTTACATACTCCATCATGGCGAGGGGCTGTTCTCCCACAGCAGGGGGCAGTGGTTGATGGTTCAGGGCCTGTCCCTTTGTAGGACGTCCTGAACTGCATCTCTGGGGACCACTGCTGCTCCGAGATCCCCTGCAGTTTAGCCTGGGACTGCCAGAGACCCAGTTACCATGTGTGGCCACGAGGAGGCACTGCAGGGGTCTTGGTGGTGGAGAGTCTGTGAGCTGTTGGAGAAGATCTGAACATCTTCTCCTTCGTTCACTGTGTCAGAGGAAAGAGCCGCAGCTGTGAGCAGAGACACCAGCAGGAAGTGCAACACACTGACGCAACTGCACCGCCTACCAGACACTACAGAACACTGCACAGGCTCTCCACACACCCTGTGTGCATGCACACCCACACACACCATTCACACACCATTCACAACACATACACATCCATTCATACTAATTCACACTCATTCATGTCACATTTACACCCATTCACACTGGTTCACACCACACTCACATTCAATCACATCATATACAAACCACATTCACAACAATTCACTGCCATTCAAACCGCATTCACAAAAATTTCCACCACATTTACCCCCATTCACACCCAGGTCACATACACTCATACTACATTCACACTTATCCATAACCATACACACCATTTTAAACCACACTGACACAAAATTCACACCCAATTACACCACATCAACATCCATTCACCTCCATTACCACCAATTCACATCACATTCATACCACATTCACAGCAGTTTCACATCCGATTGACAACACATTCACACAACATTCAAACCACTATAACAACCATCACATCACATTCAACCACACTTTAACACATTCACACCTCATTCATTTCACATTAACAAATCATTGACTCAACAAGCTCAACACATCCACAGTCCAGTGGTTAGATTATAATCACACAGTGTTCAAACCCAATCAACAACCCCATTCACATCACATTCACAACCATTCAAACCACATTCAGGCTCATTCACAAAATACTCACGACACATCTGCACCCCATTTACACAACATTAACAGCACACTAACACCTGATGCAAACCACACTAACACCACATTCACCTACAGATTCACACCAAACTAAAAACACATCCACACACAGACATTCCCTTCACAAAACATTTGCACACCATGTACATTACATTCAAACACAATGAAACACAACACACCGTATGCAAAGCACAACATATAACATGTATTTTGTAGTTTTGTGTGTTTGGGGGGTTCAACAAGGAAACATAACGTTGCACAACACAAAACAAAAATCTTTTTTCTTAAGTTTTTGTCCTTTTTAAACAAGTAAACAAAACACAACACAAAACAACACCATAAGTCAAAACACAACATGTAACATCTATTTTTTTTTAAATGTTTTTGTCTTCTGAACAACACAACAAGACAAAACACAACGCAAGACAAGACAACATGTAACATCAAATTTTTGGTAGTTTTTGTCTTTTATAGACAGCTGAACAAAATACAACAAAACATAACACCACACGTCAAAACACAACATATAACATGTATTTTTTGTTTTTTTGTATTTTAAACACAATAACACAACAATACAACATCAGCCACAGCACAACATGTAACATGTATTTTTTTGTAGTTTTTTCTTGCTTTTAAACACAGACACACAACATGAAACATCTATTTTTATAGTTTTGTGTATTTTAAATAGAAGAACTGAACACAACGCAACCACACACAACATATAACATATTTTTTTTGTAGTTTTTATGTTTTTTTAAACACGACAACACAACAATACAACATCAGCCACAGCACAACATGTAACATGTATTTTTTTGTGTTTTTTGTGTTTTTTTTAACAGGTAAAGACAACATAACACAACACCTCACACAAGACCACAGCTAGCATCTATTATTGAAGACGCAGCACATTAGAGTCACAGCACAACACTGCAAGGGTTACATGTTTGCAGGGCGCTTCCTCATGGGGCGCCCTCAGGCTCTTCAGCACGTCTCTTCTGAGCGCCCGCTGGTCTGTGGAGTCAAGAGAGGAGGAAGAGGAGGGACAAGACTCAGAGGCACAGGGAGGAGTCTGAGGAGAGCCAGCAGGTAAAAGAGGAGACAACCGGATCAAGGACTGAGGAGGAGGAGTCAGAGGGTGGAGAGAAGAGTCAGAGTCAGTGAAAGAGTCCAAGGAGGAGATAGAGGAGCAGAGAGAGGACTCAGGGGTGTGAGGAGGAGACTGGGGAGATGGTGGATAACAGGAGGAGATAGGGAGTTAGAGCAGAAGGAAAAGAGTCATAGTCATAGTCATAGGGGTGAGAGGAAGACTCAAAGTTATAGGCCAGAGTTTGAGGAGAGTGAGGAGGAGACGGCTGGTTGATATAAAGTGCAGGAGTCAGAGGAGGAGGAGAGTCACAGTCAGAGTGAAAGCCAGAGGAGTCAGAGGAAGACTCCAGGATGTGTGGAGGAGTTTGAGGAGGGAGGACAAGCTCAGAGAAGGAGTTGGAAGACTCAGAGCAGACGGATAAGGGCCAGAGTCAGAGTCAGAGTCTGAGTCAGCAAAAAAGGAGGGAGGAAGAGACTGAGTGGATTGGGGAGGAGGCAAGGAGAAAAATGAGCACTTATAAAGTTCTCAAGGGCGAGTGTAGGATTTAAAGCATGGGAGAGGAGTCATAGGCATTGGAGGAGAGGAAGGAGTCAAAGTTGTGTGCAGGAGTCTGGGGAACTGAGGAGGAAAAAGCTGGTTGATATAGGGTGGAGGAGTCAGAGGAGGAGGGATAGTCACAGTCAGGGTGAAAGCCAGCTGAGTCAGAGGAGGTGAAAAAGGAGTGAGAAGAAGACTCAGAAAAGTGTGGTGGAGTCTGAGGAGGAAGAAGAGGCTGAGGAGGAGACAGCTGGCTGAAAGAAGGAGGTGGATGAGTCAGGTCGGGAGGAAAGGAGTCATAGAAACCAGACTCAGAAAAGTGTGGTGGAGTCTGAGGAGGAAGAAGAGGCTGAGGAGGAGACAGCTGGTTGGTATAGGGTGGAGGAGTCAGAGGAGGAGGGGGATAGTCACAGTCAGGGTGAAAGCCAGATGAGTAAAGGGAGGTGAAAAAGGAGTGAGAGGAAGACTCAGAAAAGTGTGGTGGAGTCTGAGGAGGAAGAAGAGGCTGAGGAGGAGACAGCGGACTGACAGGAGGAGGTGGAAGAGTCAGATCAAGAGGAAAGGAGTCATAGAAAGAAGAGTCAGAGTTGTGTGGAGGAGACTGAGGAGGAGATGACTGGCTAAAAGGAGGCAGTGGAAGAGTCAAAGTAGGCAGAGGAGAGTCAAGGAAGGAGTTATTGAAGGGTTCAAAAGCATGAGTATGAAGGGGAGGAGTCTGGGGAGGAAGAGGAGTTTGAGAGGGGGACAGCTGGTCCAAAGTAGGAGGTGGGATCATCATAGGAGGGGAAGAAGGAGTGGGGGAGAGGAAGGTAAGGAGAAAAGGTCCAGAGTTTGGGGGAGGAGGAAGAGGAGATGGAGGTGGGGAGGACTGGTGCCAAGAAGGGGTTGGAAGAGTCAGAGGAGGAGGAGGAGAAGAGTCAGAGAGGGAGACACTAGAGGGTGGAAAAGACTCAGAGGAAGATGGAAGAGTCTGAAAAACTGGAGAAGAAGGAGACAGCAGAGGAGGAGGAGAACTTCTCTGTGTAGAGCTCGAGGAGGAGCTCAAGGGAGAGCCTGGAGGGGTGGGCTTAATATTCCCACATCGGGGTCCAGTGGAGCAGCTGCTTGAGGGGGCCTGGACCTCAGTGACCTCCATGTCACCTGTAAAGTCCGACTCAAGGGGCTCCGTCTGGACCGATGTGGACTCACCTGTGTGCCCACAAGGGGCTGCTGGACTGGTCCTGGATCCCTGGGGGCTCTGGTCTTCTTCTTCTTCGGGATGGAGAATGGAGTTGGATCGAGGCTCTGAAGACAGAAACAAACCAAACGTCAGGATGTGAAGTTCAGAAACACGACATGACGTCAGCAAACTCACCAGAGAGACTTTAAGAAACACAAACACACAGCTGTGATTATCACAGCAGAGGTCAACAACAGGGACACACTGTTTGACATTTTTAACAAGACATCATATAATCACCTCTGAGTGACAACAGAATCAGATTCAGCTTTTACAAGATCACAGAATACCAAAATGCACATTATGAAACCCAAAAGCATTAATAACATTTAATAATCAATAATTGAACGCTGGAAAAAGAAACTTACGGCCCATCACTGCTTTGTTTTCATGCACAAATCAAGACTTTAGAAATAAATCCACTCTGAATGTCTTTTTCAATTAAAACACATGTAAGGGTCTCCTGACACTAAAATTTCAGTCATTAAAGATTATTGATGTCATCTCCCTGTATTTGTTTCTATTTCCTGGTTGTGATGCCTTTGACTTTAACAGCAACTCAGATTCAATTCATGGTAGATTGTTAGAATTTAATTGGCATTAAAAGAAAAATGAATGGGTTTGAATTGAGGGGATGACATTCATCTATTGTCCTCACTGAGAAAACCTAATCTAACATACAAACAGAGTGAAACTGTAAAGTTAGCTGAAGAAGTGTTGTGTCAGGAAAATGCAAACGCACTCAAGACAAAAACTTGGAGAAACAATCACTTGTACATACACACTCTTTTTATTAACCATAGATCAGAGGCAGGCAATAAAAATAGAAGTTTAATGGATTTATGCACTGATTTTATCTAACAATTCTGTTTAATTTTATTTCATGTTAAATGTTTGTCTAATTAATCTACAGTTGTACTTTTTATATTTATACTTTGCACTGCACCTCTGATGAGAACTGCATCTCGTTTTAATCGTGTACATGTATACACATTGAAAAATGTCAATAAAAGGAATCTGGAACCTTGAATTTGAAGTTTACCCTTCATCAAATCTTCCATTATCTATCCTGTTTGATCTATTATACATTTTCATGGGTTTGATAAGCATGATGTAAATATGTATGGTACAGGAATATTAGGCTGAGTCAGCAAAGGTCAAATCAACAGAGACCAAAGGTCACACAGACATTTAGAGGAGCTTAAAATGACATCAAATAAACAACCAAAATGTGAATAAAATAAACAGGACTGCTCCTGAAGATAAATCTATTTTAATAAAAATGTCCTATTTAGACCAACATTACAATCATGGTGTCATCGATGAGCATATTACAGCACAGATCTAACAGTGAACCATCTTTTTACTGAACATTAAGCCGGCTGTCTGTTTTTAAAGCACCTCTTATTTAACTTCATTGAAACAAAATAATCTTATGTGGTAAGTTGTCTGAAAATATATCTAGATTGTCTGAAAAAGTCAACATATTTCCAGTCCTGATACAGGCCAAACTCATTTAAAGCATTTCTTTATGGATTTCATCAAAGTCTGAATTATTACACCATCATAAATGATATTTCTATAACAGTAATTAGTCTAATGACTGATTAAGTGGAGTCAAATGTCAGGGCTGTAGCTTTGTCAGCATCTTTAAGAAGACAGAGACAGATAAACTCTTTAATTCTGATTTATTTTCTCCAGTCCACAGAGATTTCATCTGTTTCTATAATCTGCACATATCCGTGTTTTTACCTGAGATGGCGGTCGGACCTCAGTAACATCAAATTAAATAAGCCGGAGTTTTAGCTCCTGCTGAAATATGACGGTGGACAGATTGTGACACAAACTGGGACTTCAGTTAAGATGTCTCAGACTTCAGAGACCTCTGAAATACTAAAAAGATGTTCAAACAGAAAAGAAGAACAAAGTCTCATATAGCCTAGATTACAGCCTTTATCTGATCTTGTTTTTTGCTCATAAACATTTTCACTGCTCTGACATTTTGATTCAACTTTAAATATTCCCACAATATTTTGGTAAAATGCGATTATTTAACCCACACAGTGTCGTTTTGGGACATTTTATTGTGTTTGTCCGTTTGGTTTTTCACAGACGAGTGCTTCAGACTCTCCATGAAAGACGAAAAAAGTTTAATACAATCAAATATCTTACATTTGTCGAGCAAAGCTCACGTTTCTCCATTTTCACTGATGGTCGGTCGATAACTTCTCGCTGTGAACGACTTTTATTCCAAAAACTTTCTCAAAAAATCACTTTAAAGGTCTTAAATCCTGCGGACTGCGGACTCCCGTGATGATTTCAAGTTTGTTTTCACTCGAATGACTCGATGTTGTGATAGCAACCAACTCCTGCCGTCAATCATTTTTGACGTTGTCATTACGTCATCACGCAGCCCCGCTCTACTGTATTACTGTATATTAGACGGGTTTCTTGTGTACAAACAATAGTAGCTGCGCGCGCAGCCAGGGGGCAAAACACTGCTTCGACATCAACTGATATCTATTGTAGATGCTCTATTGTTCGTAAGTTTCCCCTGATGCAATAAATGTCATTTAACTGAAAATCTCTTTCTCTTTTATTGTAGCACAAATTAGAAAAAACTCTTTCTGAAAGGTCCATAAATTTCACGACATTTACCAGATTGTGATGGTTATTTTAGCTGGTAACATCAGTGACAGCTGACAAAGTTTTTTTTTTTTTTTTAATTGAAACCAGAACAATTACAAACATAAAAGAGAGTGACATACTCATTTCTGTCCATACGTACAGTTGTCACAAAAAAGAGAATCACACCTCCTACATGTTATATGAATCACAAAACATCTGAATGAATAAGGAAGAATAAAATAAAGTATAATTTAAAAAAACAAATAAATAAAATAATAACAATAATAGAAAAATAAATAAATAAATAATAATAATAGTAAATGGATAAAAAAGAAGAAAGGGTATAAGGGGTTCAACACAGATGAAGATTTTCTATAAGTGTGTACAGTTTCTCAGCTTGGGCATTATCAATTATTTGCAAACATTTTTCAAACAAAAGAAGTTCATTTTTAAGTGCAGACCATGAGGGGAAAGTTTTAGCACATCTGCATTTATGTATGTCAAATTTTGTTATTATAATTATGTTATTCACCAAAAATTCATCTTTTTTGTTTTTGAGGATAACACCAGTCCGAATGTCATTATAAGAGAGGAAATTCATATCCATAGAACTAGAGGACAGCAAATCATGAACACAACTCCATATGTCCTGGACAATTTCACAATCATAAAATAGATGTTCTGTCATTTCCACATTTTTATCACACATTTGACAATTTTCTACTTCAAATTTGAATCTTTTTTTATGAATTCATTTGAAGGATATATGTTATTAATACTTTTAAAATGTATCTCCTTGTATTTTGGAGGAAGTGGAAATTTCAGGAATTTCGTTCTTATCATTGATCTTTCAGATTTGTTGAAATCTTGAAGGATGAGTGTGCTCCTAGTTTTTCCCGGATATAGGGAGTCAACAAGGTGTTCTCTAAGAAATGTATTATTACATTTGCCATGCATAAAATCTATACACCCGATTTTAATTTTGGGCAATCTGGGTGCTGTTATGGCCAATGAGCTATTTTTCACTAACTGAATAAGAGCATTTTGTAAAAAAGGCCAGGACCCCCTCCCCCGACACACACACTCTCCTCAAGAGGTTTGACCAATCAGTGGCAAGGATCAGCGCACGAGCCCGTCATGCTCATCAGCTGCACTCTGACAGAGAGAGAGAGAGAGAGAGAGAGAGAGAGAGAGAGAGAGAGAGAGAGAGAGAGAGAGACTGCTGCAGCTGCTACGGATTCATCCTGTTTCTTTACACCTGTTTTGGGATTATTGTTGTGGCGTGTGTCTTCAGAAAACGTAAGTTCTGATTGTTTTATTGCTGTGGTGTATTCGGTTAACTTGTTATCAGTTTATGATAATTATAAGCAGCGCACGAGGCGCAGAAAGTTGGGATGTGTACTCGCTGCAGTAATGTTTATGAGTGACGCGGTATCCACCGCTATTTAATCATAAGATGTTTTTCTCTGTTGAATTGTGAGGCGTGAATGCCCGTGTAATTGAAGTTGTGCATAGATTGAGTCAGGAAGTTTTCTGACTGCTTAAGCTTTGACTTTATTGCTGTGTGCTGTGTGTGGCTGTGAGCTGGGACAGTTGAGTGCTTGTGGTCACGTGAGGCTGCTTGAGAGTGTTAAGAGGCGCATATCACGGCCCAGACTATAGTAGAGAGCTGAGTTAAGATTACTATTGTTTGTTGTTGCATTATTTCTCTTCCTCCTGTGATAATTGAGGTGGCTGTTAGCTTAAATATCTCCTGTTAGTTCTAATAGTGCTGAAGCATGGTGATTGTACATATAGTTAAATGCTCTTATTGTATGCATATACAGAGTGTATATGATTGCTATGTACATACAAATATGTAAGATATACAGAGGTCTATACTGTCTTTTTATGGACATGCCTTTATTGTTTCTGTATTGCAGAACCACATTTAACCTTCAATAAACCCACTTGGACTGTAACAACATCTGGTTAAGTTCTTATCGGACACCCTGCAAAAGTGGATAACTTAATAGACAGTTTTGTAATTTAAAAATCATGTTAGTAAAAAATGAATACCACCCATTTTATTGAATATAAATGAGGGTATATGAAAACCATATGTCCTCTCCATTCTTTAAGAAAGACTGGAGCCATTTAACTTTTAATACTCCATTCATCATTTCAAAGTCAATAGCCTTAAGTCCACCATCCTTATAGTCTTTCAGCAAATCCCCCTTTTTGATGTAGTGATGTTTATTTTTCCAAATAAAATTAAAGTTTATTCTATTCATCTCTTTAATTTGTCTTGGAGAAATGGCTAAAGAATATGCAGGATAAATTAATCTAGAAAGTAATTCAAGTTTAGTTAACATTGTTCTACCGAATAATGTTAGATCTCTCTGTAACCAATTGTTTAATGTTTTCCTGCATTTGTCAACATTGTTCTGAATATTCTTTTTAATACTGTTGTCGAGTCTTTAGAGATCCAAATACCTCGATATTTTACATCAGTCTTTACTGGTATATTGCATATTGAAGAGTCAGGGCATTCATGGATACTCATAAGTTCACACTTACTCAGATTCAATTTCAGACCAGATGCCTGAGAAAATGTCTCTATTATTTCTAAAGCCAATGGTATTTGTTCTTTATTTTTGAGGAATCTGGTCGTATCATCAGCTAACTGACTTATAATCAGTTTGTTATTATTGATGTTTAGCCCTTCAATGTTTGAGTTTGTAACAGCTATAGTTAATAGTTGTGTGACTATAATGAATAGAAGAGGTGAGATGCTGCATCCTTGTCTAATTCCTCCTTCTACACTAAATCTAGGACATGTACCTTCTGGAAGAGAAACACAACTGTTGATACCTGTACATAGCATTGTTATTATATCAATGAATTTATTTCCAAAACCAAAATGTTTGAAAGTATTAATAATAATGAAAGAATGTTCTACCGAATCAAATGCTTTATGGAAGTCCAGAAATAATATAAGAGCATCCTCCTCAATTAATTGATTATATTCAATAAGATCCAAAACCAGGCGGATGTTGTTATGTATAGATCTACCTTTGAGAAAGCCAGACTGTGTTGGGCTAATAAACTCAGATAAGCCTGTTTTTAATCTGGTTGCCAAAACTGTTGTTAGAATCTTGTAATCGGTGTTTAATAGTGTGATTGGTCTTAAATTGCTTAAAATCCTCTTGTCTTTTCCAGGTTTTGGTATTAGTTTAATTATACCTTGTTTCATTGTTACCATTAGTTCTTTATGGTTAATACATTCATTAATAGCTTGGAGCAACATTAGTTTTAGATCTTCCCAAAAGTGTTTAAAAAAATGAGTAGTTAAACCATCTGGTCCTGGAGAGCGATCAGATGCCATTCTTTTAATAGCACAATCAAGTTCTGTTATCTTTAATTCCTCATCGCATGTTTCTTTAAATTCTTTATCAATCATAGGAATCAGATTTTTAATTTTATTGAGGAAGGATGAGGCATTTTGTTCTGAATATGAGGACTTGTACAGATTACTGTAAAAGTTGAAAACTTCTTTTGCTATGTGGTTAGGTTCTGTGCATTCTATACCTTCAATCAATAGACTATCAGTTGAATTATATTCCTGTCTACGTTTTTCCATGTTACAAAAATAGGCCGTGTTCTTTTCTCCCTCTTCAATCCAACGGGCTCTGGATCTTATATATGCACCTTTAGCCCTAGAAATATACATCTCATCCAGTTTAGTTTGCAGTTTATTTATATTTTCTTTATCTTCTTCATTCCAAATTAAGTTTACTATAGAGCATCATAAGTTCTTTGACCACATATGTTTCCTTTGCTCTCTTTTCCATATTTAATTTTTTACTAAATGTTATTGAGTATTTCCTTATACTGAATTTAGCAAATTCCCATTTCAGGATCTGTGTGACAATAGTATGATCATTTTTTATATTCAGAATCAACTTTTTTATTCCATCACAGAATTCTGTGTTCTTTAACAACTGGGAGTTAAATTTCCAGTAGTCTTTTGGTTTTGTGTTATGGTTTCTTTTATTTAATTTAAGCTTAATAATGCAATGATCACTTAAAGGGGAATTAGCAATTGAGGATTCTGTAACATGTTCTAAAATTGAATCTGAGACAAGCCAGTAATCAATACGTGATTTACTTTGACCGTTTGGTTTAAAGCAGGTAAACTGTTTGACATCATTATGTAGAAGTCTCCAGATATCAACCAATTTGTTATTACTTCTGAACTTCTAAAATTGGATTTTTATATTCACTTGACAATTTTGAAGGCCATCTGTCTTTCCACTCATCAGGAGTTATATTGAAATCACCCCCAACCACTATGTGAGTAGTGTGAAATTTTGCATTAAATTCTGCTATAACAGTTGATATCTGATGGAATGACTTTCCAGTTTTTTGATGGTTGTTGTAGCCATAAATGTTGAAAATGATAATGGTATTATTATGAATTTCCAGTACACAGGCTACCCAGTGACCATCTTTATCCACTTTTCACGCAGGATCTTACCAGGACATTTGTTAAAGCATATTGCAGTTCCAGCCAATGATTAGTCCCATGGCTAAAGAGGATTTTATCCCCCATTGTTGTGTCCAGAATTTAACGTCGGATGAGTCTGAATGAGTCTCTTGAAGAAAAACACACTGTGCTTGTTGCCCTTACAAAATAAAAAGACAGCTTTTTAGTTTAACAGAGTCTTTGAGACCCCTTGTGTTAAAGGAAATGAAGGAAATGTCAGTTTTAAATGAAAAACAGAAGACATGAACGAATGAACAAGTGAACTTTGAAGAAAAGTTTTAGGGAGGTGGAGTAAAGAAACCTTGAGGTAGAAGTCCCATATTCAGAAATGTTCCACTGTAGCTTATTGCAAGTTCAAAATCTCAGCCCTTCATCTTCTTTCTATTCCGTGATGCGTCTGCCTTCAATGAATCCGAAAGGTCCTCTGAACCCCGCTTTGCCTTCTTTTCTTGCTTTCTCGATTTTCGCCACAAAGCCTGTCTTGCCTTCCAGTCCTCTTGTGTCAGATCCTCCATACGGATTCCCTCTTCCTTGCACACTGGGGAGGTTTTGGTTCGTCTCCATATCTCATCTCTAACTGCTCTTCTCGCAAATAAAATGATTATTTGCCTTTTCTTGTTTTCCATCATTCGACCCACTCTGTGTACTATATCAACTGCTTCATCCATCTTCTCTGCCAGGTCGGGTGCAGTCTTACTCAGAAGTTGAATCACCTCCTTTCTCACATTCTTCACCAGCATTTTCTTTTTTTCCCTTTGATGCACAGGCACCACCGTCTTTTGTATCTGTCATTGCTTACAACCTGGCTCTTCATGACCTCGTTTTCCTTTTGGAGTGTTTCAACTGTTTTCTCCAGGTGTTTTTATTTTTCGCCTTACATTCGCCTAACTCAGGGGTGGGCAACTTTAATGACCAAGAGGGCCACATAAAAACCATTTTTCCCATTTTTCTGAGGGCCACATTATTTACAAATTTTCAGGAACTCGAATGAGGAAAAAAATGTTGGATAAACATATGAGAATATAGATATCATAAAAATTAGCATACAAATATTCATATATTACAACATATATAAATAAGTTATTATGCATAATCAAATTAACTTGACATAGAATTCGCTTTAGCTAACATACATGGAATTAAAGCCAAAATTTCAAATTATATTATTATTAATATAATGTGTTATTAAAGCCAATTTAAAGCTTCAAAATTTTGGATTGCTGCATATTAAATTATAAATTAAAATAATATTAAACTTAAAAATGATTCACTATATTGCATAAAATATATTTTCTTAAAATATTATCATAAAAATAATCAGACATAAAAATTTAGGACACTATTATTGCAAATTTTCAACTCTCATGAATGTCTGGATATATAGAATTATTTCATATTGGATATCTCATCATATTACAACTGCATACGGTTAATCATAATATTTAACTTGAAGTTCGCATTTGGCCCCCTGGTTAGCCAATGGTTATTTTCCTTGGTCCCTTTGCATTTAGCTGCACCAAATCTAGTTGCTAATCTTCAATATAGCGCTTCATAATTTGAGCCGCGTGGTTCATCTTCAATATGCTCTAACACGCTTTTTTTTTCTTCTTGAGGCATACCTTAGTTTTTTTTTCTGCTGTTTTTTTTTTTCTCTAGGCCTTTTGTTCTCCCAGAGAGTTCTCCAGTCCATTTCCTCCATCCCGCTTGTCAGGGCTCTCGAGCAAGTGAATATTCCTCCTTGTTTTCGTGATTATCATAAAAAAAGCCTTCTCTGTTTTTCAAAAGAGACTTTTGGGTTTTCTTCATCTCACTTTGCTTTCTTAGCTCATTGGGCTGTTTGTTTTGGGTTTTTTTGTATTTAAATGCTTTTTTATTGTCGGTTTTTTTGTTGTTATTAGTCGAGAGATGATGTGGGTAGCTCATATGATGTTGATCTCAGATATGTCCAAATGGCCTGTTATTACTTGGCCCGACATATATAGTTACCTTATAGAGAAACCCAGTGTGTACACAAAAGACAATCTGCGTGCATACAAATCTTTACACGCGTATAATTATGTACTTTGGGGTCATGTACAAAACCTCAAGGTTTATGACACTGGGTCCGGTTTTTGCGCATTGAGGGCAGGTGTCCTGCCCAGCCAGAGACTGGGACTAAAGGTAAAACCATATGATGCTTGGGTGTACGTGCACAGGGATCTAGGGTACATCCTAACCGCCAACTGCACATGTATGGCAGGGTAAGTGTCGCAAAACAGATATTGTGAGCTCGTGATTTCACTTACTTTTGCTAAGAGATCTATCCATCGCACCAGTCTAGCTTCTTGTTGCAGTCACGCTGCTGCCATCATGTGCCAAGTCGAGCTGTCAGGACGCAGACGCACCGAGGATGAGGTCGCCTGCACGTCCCAAGCAAACGCTTGGAAAGACATGTTCTGAAAAAAGGTGGAGGCACAAAAGCTGAAGGATATTAACTTCAGCCGACCAAAGTGGCACCTGACAGAGTTGCCTCAGGTCCATCAAACACCAACACCCCAAAATATACCAGGTACATAACTGATAACTCTATGAATGAAAGAAAGTTTATTCGAACATGGAATAAAAGAAAAAAACCCAAAACAAAACAAGACTAAATTAGGCCTAAATATAATTCTAAATATCAAGCATCTTTAGAAAATCACAAGTTAACTCCCTCTGATGTGATCCTTACATTTCCTCCTTTTTCAGCAATTACAGCAGAAGATCTCCAGGCACTCAAAACATTAGTCCAGATGCTGCTATTTTTACATCAATTGACACAGCCAAAGACTCAGACACAGACACAGCATCAGAATCTGGGTCAGAACTACCTGAGCCTCTGACAGCAATGTACGACCCATCAGCTAGGGACCTTAAGTCAGCTGACCTGCAGGAGAAGTGCAACAAAAGCTATGGAAAGATGAGAGGGCAATACACAATCGACAGACTGGAATATCTACAGGATGTCACAAAAGAGCAGGCCAAGTGCACAACATGGGCACTCCACAGAGCAGGGCGCGTTAACAGGCAGCACTTTTCTCAGGGTTATTCATTGCAAAGACACCACTGTTGAAAATGTTCTAAAACAGATCATGCAATATGCAGCCACAGATCTGACTGTTCCAGCTGTCATGTGGGGGAGGCAAATGGAAGATACTGCACGTAATAATTATAAAACAGAAATGCAGAAAATCCACATAAACTTTGATGTAAAAGCAGTGGGTCTAACAGTGAGAGCAGATGAGCCATACCTGGCTGCTTCTCCTGATGGGGTATTTTCCTGTGACTGCTGTGGGACAGGCCTTCTAGAGATAAAGTGTCCATACAAATACAGGGAGGGGCTAGAGGGGTCAGAGTCTGACACATCCTTTTGCCTTGATGGAAACTATGATTTGAGACCCACTCACCCATACTACTCTCAGATTCAGTTACACATGCATGTTTTTCAAATGGATGTATGTGATTTCATGGTGTGGACGAAGACAAGCAGCATTATTTGTCGGCTACGGAGAGATGAGGCATTTCTAAAAGAAACTCTTCCCAAGGCTGAATCATTCTTCATGGACCATCTGCTTCCAGAACTTGTCTGCCGCCGCAGAGACCCTGACCTGGCGGAAGAGATCAAATGTCAGCACTGCAAAAAGCCAAGCTTTGGCAAAATGATCATCTGCACAGACTGCTGCCACCACTTTCACTATGCATGTGTAAACATTACTAGATATTCCAAAAAATGGAAATGTGGGTGCAAATCGACAGATCTAAGATGGATGAACACAGGACAACAGCACATGAGGTAAAACGAATGTATTGAACAAAAATGAATAGGTACAGCTCTCAAAATATTGATTTCCTTCCTGTTAACACAACAACAAAGAACACATCACACTCTTCAAGTGTTCATATTTTTACATTTACAGTTTTATGTTACAACAGTTGTAAGTTCAAATACTTTTACAGTACTTACACTTTGAAACATTTTAGTTCACAGAGTTAGATTTAGTTTTGGAATTAACTTCTTAAAAAATTCAAAATATTCAAATCATTTCAAACATTGTCAGTGCTATGTTAAAGAGACTGTGAGGAGTTTCTAAGTCATTACAAAAAAGTCTCACTTTTAGATATACACCTGATCAAAATACACACTTTAAGATGAGTTTTATAGCATCAAAATAAGTTATCTATAAATGCTATTCCTTAGCCTTTGGTCGGGTCGGACAGGGCTGGACTGGCCTGGATACTCAACTTCAGGAACAAGACAATTAAAACTAGAGCAAATGTATATTATTCGGACACGTCTTAGAGCACTGGGCTGTAAGTAGCAATATATAGCTGTCTAAAACTACGATGATAAGTTTTCCAAAACTTGCTTGTTGTCACTAGGGACGTAACGGTATGAGAATTTCATATCACGGTTATTGTGACCAAAATTATCACGGTTATCATTATTATCACGGTATTGTTGCATTGTGCTCAAAATGTTCAAAAAGTACTCTGGCACAGTCTTGAAATCATTTAACCCCTTTAATATTATATCTTTAGCAGTTCTCATGTCTTTTTGTCAGGAAATGTCCTTCAGGAATATTTATTTTTTATAAGAAATAAAAGTAAACAATTCTGACAAGTATTTGTCTTTATTATGTTATAAATGCTTAAACTGTGTAATACAAGAAAAGAAAAAAACAGATTAGTTCTTTGAACAGGTTTCTCTTCATAAACAATTTTAAATGAACATGTTCAAAGTTTTTAGATGGCCAAAAATAAATGTAACCTCTTTTACACTCACACGTTTGTTTGCCTACAGCATTAGTATCCATGTTACAGCTCGTTATATTAGACTATGTCCAGCCCTTTTTATATATTTATTTTTTGTTTTAACTAACGATAGTACCTGAAGCAGTTAGCCACTTTCACGACTCTTTTCTACTCTCCCCTTTCCATGGCAGATGTCCTCGAAATCTCCTTTAATACTTCCAAATTAGGCTTGATTAAATCCATAAAATTACAACAAAATACAGCGAAACACGGCGAACGAACGGCAAGAACACACTCCAGATAGATACTAATGCTGTTATTTACAACCTTTATACATTATTTACACAGAAAATACTGATAAACCGCCTTTAATTCACTCAGGTATGGTTAACTGAATCTCTCTCTCTCTGCTTGTTTACTCGAGGAGTTACAGCAGTTTTAATCACACACATTTTTGTCTTTCACCTTAGCTTCATGTTTTAGACAGGGTGACTGTCGTCAATCAGTTTCCCCCCGACATCCTTGTAAAATCTGAAGTTTGACCAGACTTTAGCCGTTTCGAGTGGGGAAACCTGCTAAGAGTCTGAGCGAGGCTCCGCTGCCACTAAACTTTCAGAGACTAAACAATGCTAACTGCGCATGCGCGCCTCTGTTTGTGAGACACACCTGCTTCATCGGGGGAAGACACACATAGTTCCTGCTTTTTGGGGCAAAGAGCAGCATCACCGTGCATTATAGACACAGTGTGGTGATCAAACTCGGTAATTCGGTCATTTTAATCGGACGCGGTAATGATTACTGTGGGAAATTTTATCGCTGTTTACCAGTTTACCGGTAACCGTTACATCCCTAGTTGTCACACATCAAAAACCACCGCTATGCAACTAGAAAGAGATACATTACCTCGTCGCTTTGCATCCTGTAAGTTGTTGAAAAAAGAAGTTGTAAAGCAATGCAGAGTTCTGAGGAAGGTCCAAGCTGCATTTATCACAACACACACTAACGTCTTTGGTGTGTGCCAGTTGTAGTCAGAAGTAGAAATTTCTGGGTTCTGAGTAGGGAACTGCAACTGGACGCCCCCTGAAGCCTGAATTTCCTACTGGGAACTCGGTGAAACCTCGCCAACCCTGATTTGACCATCAGAGATGGATGCCCCCAGTGTGAACAGTTATTTAGCTCCTGTAATAGTCAATTTATTTGCACTTCTGACTGGGGTGTGTCGCTCTAGATCAGCTGTATACATGGTATTGTTAGACTTATATTTGCAAAAATTCTGCCATAGTGATAATCACATTCTTCATGTGATATCTGTGAACAACAACGCAGGGCGTGCTAACAACAGCTAACAATAGCCTGGTAGATCAGCATGTTTTTTTCTGACTTCAACTGGAACGCCAATAAAGTGGGAGATGATGTCACTCCCAGTTCCGAGGTTACCGTAACGCAGCATTACGGCAGTCGGCGCGCATGCTCATGGGTAGCAGAGTCTTTATTTCGCCGCAAATAGATTCTCCTCATAGCATCTTTAATATTTAACTCTTCAGCTTTGAAAGCAGTTTATTCTAAATGTTTCCATGACTTTGGTTCTAAAATGGCCATTACCATAAATAAAATAGCTCTGTTGTGTGGTCTCAAAATTTCTCTAATCTTTATTACCCCTTTTGATCTCATAAGATTTAGTTATTTATAACTGTTCTTCTTACATTTTACAATTAGGGTATGGAGAGGCAGAGAGGAAGGAGTGAGTGGTCAATGTCCTCATTAGGCCTTAAAAGCCTGACACAATCATGGAATGTAATGTCCATGTTTTTGACTCTAAAAAACATGGACATGTTATCGCCGGGCCATGACAGTACCCCTGAGGTTTGTAAGACCAGCACAAAGGGTTAAAATGTCATCTAGCATGTCAACTTGGCTGATGGGTATGACAGTGTTCAGTATCTGAAAGGTTTTAAGCTGACCTATAACTCGTTCCACATGTATGCGGACTCTTGACAACTGCCGTGAAGTGTCAACACAAGAACCAGGCAGCTGAGATTTCCCCTTTGTAAAACTTGGGATTCTTAATGTCGCTCCAACACTGGCCAATTCCTCTCTAACAAGGAAGCCTCTATCTGCAAGGATCTCATCACCATGTTCAAGTTTACCCAAAAAGCCAGAATCTAAAGTTATTACCTTGTCAGAGGCACGACCACCCCACCCACTAGATAAAAAAGATCCTGCCGGTGTGATTCCAATTAGATATTTGATTGTGTTTTGGTGCTTATAATTTGACCAGGTTTCAGCCCTTGCTTTAAGATTGTCTGTTCTTTCTATAAAGATCTCAGTACAGTCAATAATACAACGACAATTCTTAAATTTGGTTTTAAAACACTTTGGCATGTTTGCTCTCACTGCATCCTTACTAGGCCAAATTAACAGAGGTTTCAGTATTGAGGATAACATAGGTATCCAGTCTCTTAATATTTTTGATACAGTTGAGAATGGAGGCCCAAATCTGTAGGACAGGTCCCTGTTAGTGAGTCCAAATCTGACCTTCATTAAAAACCAAAAGGAGATGGTTCTCCCAACTTAACCCACCCCTAAGCACAAGTGTGCTTCTTTTGACAATGTCCAGCAGCCACATAAACATTTGTACTGATTGTAAACCAGTAAAAAAAATATTTTTTGAGTTTTTTTTCTTTTACTGATTCAAATCCAAACTGTGACTTCTTACCCCCAATTTCCACCGCACGCGAAAGCGCTCTTGCTCCGAATCTCAAAACCCACTGGAAGCGGCGCGCTGCGGTGCGCCGCGGAGCTCAATCCGGAGGGGGAGGGCTGATCCCCCGAGAGCCACGGCTCTCATGAGAATAGCGATGTCACACGCTCATAAAACATGTTATAGACTGAGAAAAGCAATAAACAACACCTCACTTCACTTCTCTGAGGACCCTCTGCTGGTCCCAGCCACCCAGCTTCGTGAATTATTCAACTTCTGTCCGTCTATATCCGTGTAGAAAGACTATGGTGTCATGCATGCAGTGTTATATATTTCTGTACCTCTACAATTCACTTTTCTTTGTCCGTGGTGTCGTGTTGTCTCTGGGACCCTCTGACCGACTGCTGGCCTGAAGCTTGTGCTTCCGGTTTCGACGTAATGACAATTAATTGAGGAAAATTACGTGCAAAAGTCTGTGCATTGTGTTTTATTTTAAAACTTCCGGTTTGACTTCCTGTCTGGGGCTTTCTTAATGACTCTGAATTTACGAGGTTTGGAAGCGGCAGCAAAATAGTCCTGTAGCGTATCTCTCGCGCCTAGGCGCTTCAGGATCGCCGCCGCGTGCAGTGGAAATTGCCTGATAGACTACAATGGGAGCGAAGTGCTCCGCAGGACGCTGCGCGGCGCGGCGCTTTCGCGTCCGGTGGAAACTGGGGGTTAAGTTGCTCTTTCAGTTGATGGTTTTCCTCCTGTGTGGCATGCAGTTCTGCTTTCAGAGCTTCATGGTCATCTCTCAGCTGGTTGTACTGCAGATGAAGTTGATGCATGTCTTTGCTGGACACAAACTCAAAATTATCTACAATAAAAAAAAGATGAATTAACTCATGTGCAACACACCAGCTTTCAAACAGACATGCATACAACACACAGAATAGTTGTCTGTTTCCCTATCAGTCTACTCACACAAGCACCAACCAAGCAAGCAACACTAAAACACACTCAGTAGGGTGACTTCTCCTTACCTTCAGAACAATCGAGAAGATCTGCCTTAGGCTCGCTTCTGGGACAGGTTGCTTTATCTGCTTTAGCCTTATCTTCATCCTGTTTTTTCTTTCTTTCATATCTAGCATAAACAACAGAGTACAGTTAAGTAATAAAAAAATAAACATTATTGTTTAATATTATTATCACATTGGGAATATGCAATAACACAATAAAGACGACCATACAAATAAATCTTATTTGCTCAGATAGTTAACAAACTACTCATGAAGTAGAAAATACATGACATGATACTTACCTTGCCACCTTTCCTGGTGTCTCCGGTGCTGCTGGTGTGGGAAAACACTGATGGCACAAAATCTGGACTATCACAATCCATGGACGGTGCTCCTGATGACAGAAAGCAATAAGATTATCTTAACTTATTGCACAGTTTAACCTTTTTTAATGAAGTCAGCCAAAATGAAGACCAGTAGCACAAGCAGATATTACGTTGGAGTTAGGGATGTAACGGTTACCGGTAAAACGGTAAACCGCGGTAAAATTTCCCGCGTTAATCTTTACCGTGTCTTTTTAAAATTACCGTTTTACCGTGTTTGTTCACCACCCTGTGTCAATAACTCACAGTGATGCTGCTGTTTGCCTGGAAAAGCCGGACCTATGTCTCTGTCCTCGATTAAGCAGCCTGAACCGGTGTGAGCATGCGCAGTTTGCTTGCAGCTCGCATCTCGCGCTTTGCATTGTTTGGACTCTGGGCCTGAGAGCGAAGTTTGAGCCACAGCAGAGTTTTCTCGAAACAAACTCTGAAGTCTGGTTGAATTTTGGATTTTTACAAGGATGCTGAGGGGAAACTGATACATGACAGTCTCCCTGTCTGAACATGAAGCTGCAGCGAAAGAAAAAGACGTGCGTGATTTCAACGGCAGGAACTCTTCAAGTAGATGAACTGACGGATCCGAAGGGAGAGACAGAGAGAGAGAGAGAGGGGGAGGATTCAGTGAGCCATACCTGAGAGAATAACAGGTGACTTATCAGTAATTCTATCCAAAAATGTATAAATCTTATAAATAACAGAATTAGTATCATTCTGGACTGTGTTCTTGCCTTTGTTTTGCCGGGTATTCGTCGTATTTTGACATAGATCGTCTTTTTTCGTCAAAGTTCGTGTTTTATGGATTTCATCAATCGTTATTTGGAAATATTTAGAGGAGAAAATACTGAGGAGCTCGGCCGAGGAGAGGGGAGACCAGAGGAGAATCATGAAGGGGGTTAACTGCTTCAGGGACTATCGTCATTTTAAAAAACAGTCCTGGACATGGTCTAATATAATGAGCTGTATCATGGACACAAATGCTGTAGGCAAACAAAAATGTGTGAGTGTACGTAAAATAGTTTAAGCTCATTTTTTGTCATCTCAAAACTTTGCACATATTCATTTAAAATTGTTTATAAAGGGAATTCTGTTTAAAGTTCAAATCAGTTGTTTTATTTTCTTGTAATCACACCGTTAATAACATAATAATGACAAATACTTTCCAGGATTCTCTATTTTTATTTCTCATGAAAGAAGGATAAAAATGTACTCAAAGGGCATTTCTTGACACATTATTGATAAAAAAGACAAAAAAGAACCATTATGATAATAATATTGTAGGGGTTAAGTGATTAAATTGTGTGTAAAAGTACTTTTTGAACATTTTGAGCACACTGCAACAATACTGTGATAATAATGATAACCGTGATAATTTTGGTCACAATAACCGTGATACAAAATTTTCATATCGTTACATCCCTAGTTGGAGTTAAAGAAAGTCCTGCACTACATACACCATGTACCTTCGGCCACAGGTCGTTGTTGACGTTAAAACAGACAGCTAATATGAGGTTAGTTTAGCTATGATCTACTGAACCAAAATTAATATCGTCTCATCAACTGAGATAAAATCACACACAGTCCTAGCTAACTCATACCCAGCTCATATTGGCAAACAATAACATAGCGTTAACATACCGGACACGAAGTGCGCGCTGCATATGCTCTCGCTGCCTTTTGGACCTTCGGGACCCCAATCTGCCCTTCTTATAGTCAGAAGCCACAATCTCCTCTGGTTCTTCGCAAAAGGATGAGATCCTCTTGGAATATTGTATAATTTCCACCCATCCTTTTGCCGGTTGGTGCAGTTAACCGTGCAGCAACTCCTCGTCATTTTTGCTCCTCCAATGCTACTTGTAAAAGAAGTGCTTCGCTTTTCCCCCCTGGCTGCGTGCGCACATCGGCGATGACGTTGCACAGAAACCCGTCTATAGTGATCATAAAGTTGATTGTGAATGGCTCATGGGATGCTTCTGTTTAAAAGCAGTTTGAAGCTCTGCCCTGCTACTACAGAGGTTCTGATCATTTTTTTCAAACACAAAATCCACTTAACTGACGAGAGAAACAATTCATGTTACTTGACAGTTATTGTCTTTGACTAAGTCAGGCACTGATCTGTATGACGTGAAAAAAACAGCTGAAGACCACGATCCAAGTAATAAAGCAATGAAAGTCAAAGCTGCTTTTCTCTTAATCCAGCAGGGCACTTGTTTGACCAAAATAACAGAAACTCTGTAACCTGATATCTCTTCAGATTTCTGCTGCTACATGATTCCTGCCTGGTCCCTGGTATGTGCTCCACTTCAGACTGCACCTGCGGTGTTGCCAAGTCCGCTTATTATAAGCGACTTTGGGCTTGCTTTTCCATGAAGTTGCTTATTAATATGTGTAGTCGCGGTTTTCTTGGGCTTGTTTCTAAAGTGTAGTTGCTTATTTGGGCTTGTTCCCAGCTCCGTAATAAGTTGTCAAGCAGATAATTTCAATATGTTTTTTAAATGTAGGATAGCTTGTCCTGCCTGTTATTTTGCCTGTTTTCTCTGCCCCCAACACCCACCAGTGCCGCACGCACAATGTCAGACACACACACAGAGGAGACAGCACCCACAACCTGCTTCTAATTGGCTCTGATCCTGATTGCCACGAGTACTCGCCAATCAGAGCAGATGTCAGAATGAGCAGCAAGGCAGTCTTATTTCCTGTTATGGTAAACACACGTTGGAAAGTTAAAGCGAGAGAGCGCGGACGACTGCCGACCATGCCAGGCCCTGGGACGAAGTGGGCGAAATACAGAAAGAAACATAACAAAGACTGGGAGAAAGAGAGCGGGATAAAAGAATGGATTCAACCTGTGGTGGGAGACGATGCAAAAGCCCTGTGCAGAGTACGTAAAAGCGAAATACGTGCACACCACGCGGACCTGAAACAACATGCTAGCACTGAAAAACACAAAAAAAAATGCAGCGCCATTCTCCACAATGAGGCTGACAGACATCGGATTTACGGTCTCCACGCAGAATGAGTCAAGGCAGAGAGCTGAGCTGAAGGTAGCCACCTACATAGCTTGTCTCACATCCATTAAATCAGTGGACCACCTTGGGGAGTTAATTTGCTCAGCTTTTGACAAAGACATTAAAATGCACAGGACAAAATGCACAGCATTAATTAACCATGCCATTGCTCCATGCATGTTCTTGGAGCTTCAGAGGGATATTGGAGGTGCTGAATACTCCCTTGTTATCGATGAGAGCACAGACATTTCATCTGTCAAGCAGCTCTGTGTGGTAATCCGCTACTTCAGTAAGACACTGAACAAAGTTGTGTCCACCTTTCTGGGTCTGATAAACTTGGAGGGTGAAACAGCAGAGGCTATTGCCTCCACCCTGACCCATTTTCTACAGAGCATTGGACTGGACATTAAAAAGTGCATTGGTTTAGGTACAGATAGCTGCCGTGTCATGGTTGGAAAGAGAAATTCAGTGTACACTCACCTTCTCCAGAAAAACCCAAATCCCCAGCTGCTTAAGTGTGTGTGCCATTCCATACAGCTGTGTGTAAGCAAGGCAGTGGAGACACTCCCACGCAACCTGGAATACTTGGTCTCTCATTCCCACAACTGGTTTTCCCACAGTGCTCTTCGCCACGGCGAGTATGCAAAGATCCACAGCCTCATCAATCCTGGTGAAATGCCTTTGATGCTTGTACAAATGTCAGGTACACGGTGGCTTTCCATCTATGACTGCTGTTCTCGCATACTCAATCAGTGGGATGAGCTGAAGCTTCACTTTCAGCTAACCAAAGACCACCAGAGATGTTATGATGCTGAGATCCTGCACCAGATGTACAGTGATCCTGTGAACAAACTGTACCTGCTGTTTTTAATGCCCTTTCTACAAGAATTTAACAGGATCAACAAGCTGTTCCAGCAGGACAGGGGGAATCCATTCAAAATGTTGGAATGTCTGCTGATTTTCTTTCGCTCCCTCATCTCCAGAGTGGGGAGACCTGGAATGATCCCCACATCAGATGAACAACTACTTGTCATTGACATAACAGACCCCAGTGTTCTGTTACCTGTGGGTGCAATCAGTTATGGGGTCAACTTCATGATGGCATTGGATGAGGCAAGAATGGAGAGATATGGAAATCTATGGCTGTGTTCAGTCCGACTGTCATCCTTTCACAAACAAAACCACAGCTCAGTTCACTCTCACTGCTCAAACTCTACTCAGGAGATCTCGGAGTATTTGAAACACAGTATCAGTCTGTTGGATTCCTTTCATGGACCAACAAAGAGGACAGCCAGGCTGAGGCCTTCTGGGTTGAAGTGTTGAACTATAAGGACAGCAGTGGAGACAGTGCTTTCAAAGAACTTGCCCTCTTTTGTCTCTCATTGCTGGCAATGCCTCTGAGCAATGCAGATGTGGAAAGAGTTTTCTCACAAATGAGCCTAGTGAAGTCAAAACTCAGAAACAGAATGGGACAGGAGACCCTCAGCAACATACTGCACATTAAATATGGATTGAGAAAAAATGGCATGTGTTGCAAAGACTTTGTGCCGACCAAAGAGATGATCCAGCGCTTCGACTGTCACATGTACATGAGTGGAGCATCGGAGACGCCAGATGCAGATGAAGACAGTGAAGATGAATATTAAGGTATGCACTGTTACTGTATCTATTTTTGAAATGAAAGTCAGGTTATGATGCTAAGAAGAGAAGTGTTTCTGTTTTTTTTGTTTATTTCTCATTTGATATTCTTACCTCTTCTGTATACAGCACAAGCCCTGGCCTCTACACAAGAAGGAAACTGTCTACTCTGTACCCATCCCATGGAGTCGTAAGCTTCTATGCCACTTTAACATTTGACTTTGATTGACCCTCTTTGGGTCATCCCCCCCCTTCTCAACTAAACAAGTGGATGGTTAAATTGTTATTTCCCACACATTTTTTTGTTTGTTTGTTTTTTGTTTTTATTATTTGTATGGTTTTATTATTTATTATTTTGTATGTGGGCCATCAGTAATGTCTTGATATGCTGAAAGAAAGATATTTCATTTATTTATTATGTCATAGCTTCAGTTTGGACATTTTTTTGTTCTTATTTTTAATACGTTTAATTTGCACTTCACTACCTGAGCAACTTGAAATATAAGGTTAGTGTTATTCTTTATGTTCAGTATGAGGACAAAGTGTCATGAATGTCATGATAAATATGTTTTAGACCAAGCCTCATCCTCACCTGTTGAAAAGGTGTTGATTTTGTTTTCTTACAGTAAAGAATGTGAAAAGATGGTTTAACTCCCTCTTGTGGTCATTATCATGAAGCTCAGGAGAAGAAAAATAAATTGTACCATCGGTACAATTTTCCAAAACTGCCCACAGTTCATCAATCTGTCCATTTGAATGTACACTGGCAATCTATCCCACAGTTTTTCTCTCCCCAGAACCTAGGGGGCGTGGGCTCCATTGAAAAGGTTGCTTGTTTTGGGCTTGTTTTTAAATGCCTGGTTGCTTATTTGTTTCACGAGATCTGGCAACACTGTACACCTGCCTCAGGAGCCAACAAAAAATTGACCAGCAGATGGAAGCAGAGACTGTGACTTAATGCAAATAATTAAATTTAAAGATTTAATCATTTAAACATGTCATACGGAAGAGTATTAGGGCCACCCGTGAGAAAAACAAATGAGGGGGGGGGGATTTTTTTTTCATCATGCACTTCGAGGAAAAAGTTGAAATGTCGAGAATAAAGTCGAAATGTCGAGAATAAAGTCGGAATATAATGGCCAGAATAAAGTTGAAATATGTTGAGAATAAAGTGGACCTTTGAGACTAACAACCAGTGCACTGCTTCTACAAAATGCCGTCCAGTCAGTTAGATGAATTAGTGAAATTATACTTCGGACTCGGCTTTAATAAGAAAGAAATACTTTCTCTTTTAGCCCACTACGGAGCCCCGGAGGTGTCAGGGTGCAGAATATTTTATTAAGGTGAGAGAACGCCTTCTATAGTTTCGACACATGTTATTAAAGCGTTACCTCACGATAATAAAGTGAGGAAACGGGATAAATAAAGCGTTACCTCGCCATATTATAGTGAGCCGCAGCGGTAGCCGGAGTGAAATTTGCTTGAAAGACTAGAGTGGGAGCAAAGTGCTCTGCAGTACGTTTCATGCTGCATTGTTGAAGCACCGGCGCGCACCAAGGCGCTGAAGGTTTTCTGAGCGGCTGCTTCCAAGTCTTGTAAATTAGCTGTCGTTAAGAAAGCACCAAACCGATAGTCAAAGTGCGGAGCATCCGGAAGTTTCAAAATAAAATACAATGCAGGGACTCTCGAACTTAACTTTGCTCAATTCTTTGTCACTATGTCAAAACCGGAGGCACGAGCATCAGGTCAGCAGTCCATTAGAGGGTCCCAGAGGCAACACGACACCATCGACGAAGAACAGTGAATCATAGAGGTCCAGAAATATATAACACTGTATACACCAAACTTTTCTACAATGGTAGGCAGATAGAAGTTGAATAAATCACAAAGCTGTGTGGTTGGGACCAGCAAAGGGACCTTAGAGAAGCGAAGTTGGGTGTTGTTTATTTCTTTTCTCAGTCCATAACATGCTTTATGAGCGTTTGACATCGCTATTCTCATGAGTGCCAGTGACTCTTCGGGGATCAGCCCTCCACCACAAGGCTGAGCGCTGCGATGCTCCTCGGCGCGCAGCCTTCATTGTGGTTTGTCTGACAGAAAAAGACAGCGGCACGGCGCTTCCGCGTGCCGTGGAATTTGGGGGTGAGGCAGGTGGGGTAACAGCTGCTTGACATCTCCTTCACTTTATTATAGTGAGGTAATGCTTTAATAACGTGTGTCGACACTATAGAAGGCGTTCCCTCGCCTTAATAAAATATTCTGCACCCTGGCACCTCCGGGGCTCCGTAGTGGGCTAAAAGAGAAAGTATTTCTTTGTTATTAAAGCCGAGTCCAAAGTATAATTTCACTAATTCATCTAACTGACTGGACGGCATTATGTAGAAGCAGTGCGCTGGTTGTTAGTCTCAAAATAAAAATTGGAAAATATATCTACTCTTTGAGCTTTGTCCTACCTCTAACAACACGATACATATAGCATTTCAACACAGGTGGCCCATCTTAGTTGAAGGCCCACTCACCACGACAAGGTGCAGGCCATGAGTGGGGGACACAGGACAAGACAGACTTGGCGAACAGGACAAACTGTGACGGGACAAACATATAAATACATAAAAAAGTGCAAAGAGAAACTCAGAACTTTTCTGGAACAAAGAGAGCACACATAAAACACATATCAACTGAAGTAATGCAGCTGATATGTAAGTAAACACACTTTAAACATTTGAACATTTTTTTTCAGATGGTATTTTTTTTATTATTTATTTTTGGTTTGGTTTTAAAGCTATAATCCGAACTTGAAAGAGCAAACATGCTAACAGACTCCATTTGTAACAGAACAGTGAAACTACAACCCCCCTAAAAGCAGTATTTACAAACCATAACTTTTAGGAGTAAAACAATAGGGTATTACAAAACAGTAATAAAATACATTCAACCTATTTACATTACACTGCAGTAAGAAGTTTGTTTCCAGTGTATGAATCAGTCCTGTTTATGCGGACTGTGGTTATACAATGGTGGCCAAAATGACACTTTGCATATTTAAGAATTTGTCTATTAAAACACCCATAAAACAAATTAAATATCTACAAATTCCGAATAAAATTAGTCCTGAACACACGTTGGTCTTGGCAAAGGAGAAGAAGGGACTAACTGGGGAGAAATGGGCACAAATAGGGGCCCTTTTAGATGCTAGCTGGAGTTACCCCTGCATAGCCAAAGACTTGAGAGGCAGTCCAAGCACTACAAAGTACACTTTACTGCCACGATGCCACCAATTCATACCAGAACTGAAAGGCTAGAGGTTGACAAAATTTACCTTTTAGACAGACAAGTGAAGCGAATCAAAATTCTCATAAACCAAAGAAAGACCTAATGTTCTGGAGGCAAAAATGGGTCTATATTTCAAGAACTGTCAGGTGTTCTAATAATTTTGGCCACCACTGCAGGTCACAGTGATGCATGTTATTCACCATAAAAGTTAATTAATTTAGTCAGTCTTCTTCGTACACTCTTGCCATCTCTCGCCATCTCACTTTCCCTCTTTGCAAAGTGACTGAACCTGACTTTGCAATACCAGGAGGAGGCCATTTTCACCAGTACATGAATGTGGTTCACTTCAACACATGTGTCAGACATATGGCTGTGCAGATGTGGGAAAAGGTCTTTCTCGCCACAGTCTGCAAGAACCTGGATGACAATGGTTGATGTGATTCCACGCCCACAGGGAAGTTGACCTCCATTCATTCTGATCCTCCTCTGAATACTTTTCTCCGTGGTCAAACACACAGACACCATGCCTGGTGATGGCTTTTTGAGACCGCCTCTATCTTTTAGGTGAATAAAACTGTGTGCAGCGCCATCAGTTGTTAAAGCTTGTGAGCAAGGCAAGCAGGTGATTTTTTCTTTTATCTTCTTCACAACAAATCCTGCGATGTAGTTGATCACTGCCTCTTTGTATTCAGAGAGGCAGGGTACATCTGGGAGGTCAGGAATGGTGTCATCTTCCGGCACATCCACCTCTACCAACTGCACTTCCATTCTCCGTGCAATGTTTCCAGCTGCAGGTGTTGAGCTGAGAATGTGGGTGTTATCTCGAAGCAGTGGCAGCTCCTGAAAAATTTCTCAGGGGGGGCAACAGATGTGGTGCTGGCTACGATCACCCCTTCAATAGCTAATAATAATTTAAAAGTCTGATAGCTTACTTTACAGTGTTATATTACATTTGATTTGTTTTTCCTGTTGATGGCAACACCAGACATAACATGTACACACTGTACAGTATTTCTGTAAAGCTAAATCAAGTTAATGTCTAAAATGCTATACATGTGGTTCCACAGTACACACATACTTATTATGTGGTCCCAAATAACTCTTTGAATACTGTAATTATAACAGGCAGCCTGGTCTTTCTTTGTCAAAAAAAAGTCTAAAATGTCCATGTCCTTTCGACCAATTTTATTCACCCTATGTTCATAAGAAATAAATGTAAACAAGTCTGGCAAGTATTTGTCAGAATTATCTAATAAATGCTAAGTGTGTAATTACAAGAAAAGAAAGCTGATATGAATTTTCAACAGGTTTCTCTTTATAAAAATTGTACATGAACATGTAAAAACGTTTTTCAGATGATAAAAAAATATTAGCATGCACTTAAACATTCTGTTGACCTACAACATTTAGTGTCCATGTTACAGTTTGTTATATTAGACCATGTCCAGGTGTTTTTAACTGACAATAAGTTCTTGAAGCAGCTCCTGTCCAGATGAAGACAGAGTCCAAGTTTGTGGTCCTCACATCCATGTAGGGATTTTTCTGCACAGTTCACTGCTTCTCCCCCTTCCTCCCTCTGTCATTTCTCAATATGCTCTCTTTTATTGTTCTTTTAGGGAGTTTTTATCGATCCTCAACTGGAATTTGCTTTTATACCCGTCCTTAGTTTTAGTGTGTATGTTAACATGTGCACGTAACGGCGAATATACGGCAAAACACGGTAAAAACATGGCGAATATACGACAAAAACGGCAAATAAACGGCAAAACACGGCAAAAATTAGGCAAAAGAACAACAAGGAAACACCCCAGAGTTAAACTAATGCTATTATTTACAATACTTGTACACTATTTACTCAGAAAATACTGATAATCCACCGATAAATCACTCACATTAACTTTGAATCATAACTCTCGCATGCGCGCGCTGTGCGTCTCGTCCGAGCAGGCATCAGTCCGTATGACGTAATCTCGTTGGGGCAAGCCCTCCCTGAGCCCATTGAAATGCATTGTGAGGTCCAAAATTTGAAAAAAAGAGTCTCTCCATGTAAGTCTATGAGAGCGCCTGGGGCGATTTCGAGTCTGACTGAAATCGCCCCAAGGGGGCGGGGCTGCTGGTTGGACAGTGACATCGCAGCCACATTCAGGCTGCTGATTAATCAATAATATGAAGACTTAGACAGGAACAATCAAGGCACTATAAACTCTTTTCTTTCCATTTTTTTCACGTGGATTAAGGAGGGCGATGCACTATCGCCCACTATGGGCCAGCCGCCCCTGTCTCGAAGTAAACAGTTGCCCGTGCCTCTTTTCACTTGGTGCCTCACAAGTAGGCGTTTGTAGGCTCCCCTGAACTGCCTGGCATTGGGGTTGTTATTGTGCCCACCCCTAGCTCTTATGGCGGCAAAGAAGAGCTCCAAGTGGTCCTGACTCAGTTTGTAAGTAAGAAGATACCTGCATGAAGCATTGGCCCTCTCAACATGGTCATGATAGATGTTGAGTGCACTTCTGCCATTAGCAATGAAACCATATATGGCAGTCTTCTTTTTTGTTGTGTGAAGTGGCACCATCTTGTTGGACTGCTGGTCCTTCAAGCCGAGGAGGACATTTTCTGCCTGCTTCAAGATGTTCTCAGCACGATCTTTAGTTGTTGGTTTGATCGGTGCTTTGAAACCTCTTCCGAAGGGATTGTGGCTGTTGAGAACATCAATAGCTGCGTCTACAGTGCGCACAAACTGTACAGTTACAGTGCAACCCTTGAACTCCTCCAACTTCAAGCCTTGCTCACAGAACTCCATGGTGTCTGCCACACTGCAGCTGAAGAGCTGTGCTGCCAAATGAACTTTGATTTTTTGGTTCCCCCATTGTATGTGAGCCATCTTCAGCCTGTTACCAAGCTGTAGTCCCTCTTTTTCTTGGAGTTTATTGAGAGCTTCAAAGTACTTCCATTTTATCTTTGCCCCGTCTTCTGTCTCAAACTCCAGAGAAGATGCAAAGGCATTGCGAAGAAGCTTCAGCATGTGGCAAGCATCCAGGATGACATGTACTTTTTGCTCTGGTTTTTCAGGATGCAAAAAGTATGGCTTCATGTTGTTGATATCAAGGTCGGCTCCAAGTTCTTTTATCATGGCCAAATTGCTTGACGGGGCATCACAAGTAAGAGAAATAACTTGAACACCAACCTCATGAAGCCTGCTAAGGCTCTCCCTCACAACGTTTGCCTTCTCAGATCCATCCATACCTGTGATGAAAAAGTATGCAATGGGAATCTTCCAGGACTCATTGACAGCCACAACCATGAGGACCAAGGCCTGGGTGGCGAGGGTGTTGTCTATTTCCCCAGTACCTATGTCCACATAGCCATGGAACTGGTCCCCTGAAAATTCTGTCATCTTGTGGATGTGCATTTCATCCATCATGAGGGCACAGATGGTTCCTCTTCCCTTCTCTCTGTTTGCCTGCACATGACTTTTTAGCGCTGGAAAGGATGCTACAGTAAATCCAGGATGGGCTGAAATGCTGCTGTACCAAGTGCGGATGGTGTGACTGTGTGGAAGGGCTTTCTGAAAGTTGTCACGCATATAGTCATATGCCTTTGGGGAGTAAAAGTGCAGTGTGGTGGCAAACTGCTTCAGCTCCTCTGGGGATTTGGCTGACTTATCCACATTGTGTATCCTCCGCAGGATGTGTCTCGCAACTTCATCAATTGACTCAAGCAAAGATGCACATTGACTTGATATCAGAAGCTACTTCTTGACTTGTTTGATGGCAGCTTTCATAGTGCGGATCTTTTTCTTTAACCGCCTGGACTTTTGGCACTTTTTAGCTTATTCTTGTATTTATTTAGGATGTCCTCTGTGGCCTGATTTTTCTTTTTTCAAAGACTTTGGAGAGCCCAAACTGTAGCTGTGATCTTCTTCAACGCAGCCAAGTGGTGCACATATTGATGCTGGATAACTATGATCTGTGCTCTCCACTGTTACAGCAGTGTCAGCCTGACAGTTGTCAATGTCTCCTGCCTGCCTTGCCTCTGTGTCACTACTCACCAAAATCCTGCGTTTCACACCTGCCTGAGAAGAGCTCACCCGGTGATCTGGAAACAGGGTTGGGACAGCCGTTTTCTTCAGGCAACGCTTCCCCTGAAGAAAGACAGATAGAAATCATTTCAAATTAAACTGTTTGCTGTAGTAACATGCTCTGGAATGTGTTTAAATCATTGGCAAACCCTCCACAGATTCAATGAATGATAAATCTATTCAATTACAAATTGTTGAAATGATGAGGCAGACTGTAATGATAGTGCACATCACTGTCCTTTAGCTGATTTAACCTTTGAGTTCGTGACAAAGGCATGCTCTTCAAAATGAGCACTGCAAAGACGAGATGATGGTACAGGTTTCCAGTCCTTCCGTCTCATGTTGACCACCCACTGCCTCAGCCTGGCTGCGTCACTGCTACCTGGAGGAAAACTTTGGAAAAATGCAACAGTAGTTATTTATTTGTGTTATTTGTCAAGAGATGTATGATATGCAAAGTAAATGTCATATTTTGAGCATTAATTTATTTTCAATAACAGACTGTTTTGTTTCATCAGAGGTTTGAATCAGAACTCTAGAAAGTGGAATAAAATAACACAAGGTACTGAAGAGAAGGCATTCATAAAAAAATACAAAAAATAAACTAATAAAAATCCTACATTTAAAACATTTCGCATAAGATTCTTAATAAAATGATATATGAATGACCTATTAAAATGAGAATAATGATATAAATGAGTATAATAATTAATAGTTTTACTACTTGTTCTTTGGATCAAAGGACCGATTGTTCAGGTTGCTGTTAAGTGCTGGCTGCACTGGTTTCCCGTTGAGGGCTGATGACAGCGGGTGAATTGAAAAAAAACTAATCACCTACCTTTATAGTAAGGTAACTGTCGATTTTACGATTTTTCAACTCGTTTCAATAATTACAGATGAACTTTCTTTAACCTGTAATCCAGAGCCTCTCCTATCTTAAATTTCTCTTTTATTAAAATCCTTAGACGAGTGGCGGTATAGTCAATGATGTGAAGCCACTGATGGTGTAATATTTTACAACAGTCAGATGCTACAGAGTATGAACTGATATTACGATGATTACAGATTTTGATTAACGTTCAAGCACATAAACCTCAGGATAACATAAAGAATGAAAAGATAACTTAGAGCAGTAACTCCTTTGTATCAGTAATTCCTGATACCGCATTTAATTAGCTGTTTTTTAGCTGGCTAGTTAGCTTATGATTCAAACACATTATAACAGACAATATACAATTAACTTACCAAAAGAACTGCAGCGATCCATTAGATCCATCAGGGCGGTTAGTACAATTTACTGCGGAACAACTCATTTTTCTATTCAAGAACAAGATATAAATCGACGATGAAAATCAAGTAGCTTCGTGTCTCTCCAGCTTATCACATTCATTCGCTGTCCACTCTAAATACAGTCTACGTTCACAACGTATCTTGCGCAAGAACGGCAGCTGTCAATCATTGTGAAACTGCCGTAAACCGCGGTTATTTTTTAAACTCTAATAACTGATGAAAAAGAAACTTTTCAGAAAAAAGAGGACTTGGAAAAAACGCAGCCCAATAATACTTTCATATCAGCACAGCATACGGATGGGAGAAATATTTCTACGAGGTGTATTAATTTTTTGAAGTTTCACTACGGCCCCGTTTATGGTGTAAGAAAGCTGTCAAAAAAGACGTATGCATAACTAATGATTCGTATTTGTAATTTCAACCATTTTTGTGTCAAGAATGTTGTTTCACATAGTACGGATGCTTATATAAACAAACAAAGATAAAAAAAGAGATAATAAGTAGAACAATAGTAATAGTTTGTTATAAAAGGGAGAAAAGTCATTGAACAGTAGCAGCTGCAGTATAATGCTAGTAATTGTAAAGGTAAAACATAAATATATCATAGTAAACAAAATAAAAAAGAATGTGTTAGAATTATATACAAGCTAATGCTAACATTTGTCCAAAGATGTCATTTTATGCTAACAATCATTCAAACATATGTTAGGGCAGATCAATTCAAACATGTTTGTTCAGCAGGTCAGACGTTTTGCAAGTCATATAGGTGCCATTGTGGTTAGACAGAACCCTGGTTTCAGTTAAGGTCTGAGGGGGGCCAGTTTCCCCATTTCACATCCTGTAGTTGGTCCTGTGGTTTTGCAAAACTGCAAGAACTTTCGTTGAACTCTTGGTTGAACTTCTGCCTCAAGTCTGACCTTTATCCAGACATTATGTTTATCTTCTTGACAGACATAGCTTATGAAACCGGACATGATCTTACCACGTGATAAGTTGGTACTTCCCAAATCCTGATGTGTATAAGATCTTGTGTATGCTATTGTTCAATGCTCTTTTCCTGTACATCCCTGGTGAGGTGCAGAACTGAGCCCTCAGCAGCTGAGTATTTTTATTATTTTATGTATGGTCTCACATATTGTCAATAAATGGTTGGCTAACCGATCTAATCTGGACTTGTGCCTTCTTCCAAACTGAACATGAACTTCCTACAACTTGGTGACCCCGACGTGATTTGGCTGAAAGGCCTGTCCGTATTGAGGACAATGATCGGTGGACTCGGAGGAATTCTGCGCAGGCAATTAAGAAAGTGGCCACTGAAGGTAAGCAGAAAACCTTTTGATATACAGTATCAGAATTTCTGCAATTGACAATTCTAAATTCAAAATTGTCTGTGCTTGAATGTCCTACGAGTGAGTATAATAATTTGACCAAATTTATTCTTTTCTCTCTTTCTATCTCGAAAATGTACAGTATATTTTAATACACTGAGTAAAATATGTGAGGCCATACGGACAGAATCAACTCATACAAGACGGGTATAGCCGGGCGTTGTGTGTTTGAAGGAGTGTAACTGTGTGATAAGAGAATCAGGCCTGAGGTTACACAGATGTGTCCTGAGAAGCATCCTTGTAGTGTTAAATAACAGACACCAGTATCTCTTCTTCAATTGACACGTTTTAGGAGTCAGGGTTCTTTTTTTTGCAGGGATATCTGGGGGTCGGTAGTAATCTGGGTGTGGTACCCAGTCCTCAATGAAGGTGACGACTTTTGAGGTTGCCTAGTCTATAGTGTAAGACGTAATAAGAATGCGGTATTCGTCCTCCGATAAGTAGAAGGTGTGGTACCTTGAGGCTGTCACATGGGTGCAAATGTGTGGGTGGCTTTTCAATCAGTTTTGATACATTGAGGTCATTTGTGGAGAGTGGACTGGAGATTAGAGATCCACGAATTCCTCAAAGCAAACTGACTATCGACTGATTGCTCTGTGGGGTCTGGGTTGGGCATAGTTTTGGGGTCATTGTGTTAGGTTAGGGTGTGTGGTCTGAACTGAGAATAAAGGTGAATTCCGGAGGGCCATAGGTGAGACGCCTGGCTCCAGGAGCTAGGTAGAAGCTTGCTCACGCCTCCTGAAGGATCTGGTATTGCACCATTCAAGGGACAGGCCACTCACGTGTATAATATATTTGTGTGAACATGAATGGAGAATGACAGAGAAGCAAATAAGAGAATGGGGACAGGGTCCCACTAACAGGGTTCAAGTAAATGTCCATTAATTATGGGAGGACATGAAAGATGAACATGAACTAAAAAATCAGGAGGAAGCAGGAAAATTAGTGCACTAGATGACAGAATTGATGGTGGCAGGTAGTCTGTTAAAAGAAAGACTACACTATAAAAAAAATAAAAGAAAAGCTGTAAAAATACAATAACAGATTTGGCATATAAGTGTATTAATAGTATTACAAACAATACCTGTAAAAATACAGGATACATTTTTACAGTCAAAATCTATTAAAGAAAAAAAGAAAGGAATATTACTATCTATAAAAGTCCAGTACACAGTTAAAAGAAAAAGAAAAAACATTAGAATCAGATGGTTTAATCTCTGCAATACCAGGGAAGAATTTTGTTAATTTGGAAAACCAGCTTGATATATCTACAATATCTACCTACAGTAACTTCATGTTAAAATATTAATTTTTCCATGTACGATAACAAAGTTAAAACATATAAGCAGATTAGGCCCATGAAACTTAGTGAGTTATCTGTAATTGATCATTTTAGAGTATTAGTATAAAACAACAACAATAACATAATGTATATACAAAACGTGTACTTGAAAGTACTACAAATTGTCAAAAAAGACAAAGGAGGACATGAAGTAAAAATACACGATCGGGGGTGGTTTGACACATCTGTGATGTGACAGATCCTTACAGGACGCAAAATGCACAATAACAAATATGTTAGGTGAATTTTTAGAATAAAATGAGAAACACAAGACAAATATGAAACACAAAAACATAAAAGGCAGCTTGACTAAAACAGGATCATGACAAAAGGATTAGTAATATTTGGATTAAGGTCAAAGTAATTGCATTTATAACTATTTCTTGCAAATGGAGAAAATGTTAAAAATCAGTTTTGAATACATTCAATATGGACAATACATTGTGTGTTTCTTTAAGGTAGAAGTGAAATAAAGGACAAACATAGTCTGACTTATTCTTTGTAATAAGGAAAGAACTGGTAAATTTCTTTTGAATGTAAAACAACATGTTAAGTTGCCTTTAAAACATGATAATACAATCTTATTATGGTTAATATTTTGTAATTTTGAGTTATGTTTAAACTCTTGCTAGTATCTGTTAATTTACAGTTATTGGACAGTCCTATGGAAAATTGGTGGTAAACCTATAGAAAATTGTATGTAAAATTACAGTTAAAGATAAAAAATTACAATAAATTGCCATTGAAATCAGAATATACATATAATCTAGAGATATTTTTAATCGACTGTAATTTTAAACATTGAAAACCTAAAAATACTGAAAAAGTAAGATCATTGAAACTACTAGCGTATTAATGCTTTAATTTGAAAACAGGAAACATCTGTATAATATTACAGTATTGAGCAAATGCACACATTTTCGATTAGGTCTTTAAAGAAGTGAATCCATTAAGGTAATTGTGAATTTTATTTCAAATTGTGAGACTTTTTAAATTTAACTAAATTATAGCAAAAAAAATTGAGTCACGTCATTAACCCAATTAAATGTAAATAAATAGATGAATGTTTGAGGGACCTATTAAACACCTGGCTGAATTCCAGAATCATGAAATGATGTAGCCAGTACAATTAAAAGTTATGAATAATAATAGATCCTATTTAAAAGTGCCTTTCTGACCACTAAAGGATACTTTACAAAGTAATTGAAAACACAATTAAAATAAATAAAACAACAGAGAAGTGGTGATATTTGTGTTTGTCTGTCTGTTTGTCTAACCCCTCCCTTCTGTTTTCTTATTTTGTAACTAGATGGAACGTCCGTGGTTTTCATTCAGACATTACAGATGACACTTTGTGTGTCAAATTGAAAATTACATTGACCAATTTAACATCTCTGCAAACAGTTTTCTCAACAGGTGATCTCCATACTTATCAAGGAACAGGAAGAAGAGAGCTCCAACGTTAAATATGGCCAATATGTCTGGGGAGAGGGCTTCAGGTTTTACTGGAACCAACCTAAGTGGTCTGGTCTATGGTCTGTATGGTGGCAAAAATAACACCTTACTGCCTAAAAGTCTGGCTTAGTGTTGACGAACTGAGCCTGTGGATTCAAAAATCACTGCTCACTGAGCCACCTGACCATACACTGACTGAGGTGCACACTGACCTGACAGACCTACCTGACCCCTCTGAGGCTGTAGACTCAGAGTAAATTTTATATATCCTGTACTTTTACTGTTTCTTAACATTGTGGAAATAACCAACATTTCCTCCTTGCCTCTGGTGCCATGTGGGGCCTGCACCACTTGCGGTGCAGCCCTGGAACTATGATAACGTGTTCAATCTTGATTTCTCTTGCAGCTTTCCAACCCTGGCTGCGGTACTGGCTACTACTCCAGCATATCCTTTCAATGTTACTGCTCCCACCTTTACCCAGGTACAACCTTTGCCTTTTCCACGCTCACACTGCATGTTTCCCTGGCTGATGATGGAGAGGATGACAACATCCCTAATGTCTTACTCCATGCTGATGATGACATGGTGAAGATGCTCTTGGCCACCCCAATCTGCTACTGCTCACTAACTTGCAAATATCAGAGCCTGAAGAGGATGATGTTGAGTTTCCCTCCATCCACTGGTGTCGAGTGTCCCTCCACCTAAACACATTTCTTCTTCATTAACCTCTAAAGGGGGATTGATCCCTGCCACGTGATTGACAAATATGCCCACACATTGAAAATTGCCCCGATACACACCTGATACCCTATGATTAAGTTTCTTCTTATGCATTTCATTACCTGTGTTATATTATGATCCTCTCTTGTACTGATTTCACCCTGTCAGTGTGAGCTAATACTTTTAATCTATATTGTCTCCTTTATTTTTTACATTAGAGTTATTCTCAGAAGTGCGTAATGGTCTTATGATCTAAATTTAGTGGTACCGTGGCTGATACAGTTGTTATGCTAATGTGAAGATTTAGTTTATATTTTTAGATATGCCTTTATGCCTGTTCATTCATTTACTCATGTTCATTGTTGTTATGTTCTTTGTCTCCTGACAGTCATCCACCTGCTCCCTTAAGGAACTACATTTTGGCACTTTGTCATTCCCACTGTCCCTCTCATCTCTGCTCAGCTATGGAATGCAGATAATGCAAACGCCGGCGTGTCTGTGGGGAAGTGGCTCACCCCTCTCCTGATTCCACAGTGGTGAGACATGACTGTGGGCCCTGGTCAGTCACACAGGACGATGATTAAATTAATCTGTCTGATTGATTGACATGATATAGTCATGTCAAAAGGGGGAATTTAAAGAATTTGGATTAATTTAAAGTCTCAATTTGAGCATCAATTTTGGGTGTGGCTCTGACTGACTTCTTTGTTTGTGCATTGACAGTAAATTGTGTTCTGCTCTTTATCCATAAAAGGCCTGATGTGTCTCAGCAAACAGTGCTCCAGCACTGATGTACTTCCTCCTCAGACTGCTGCAGCTAAATATACACTGTTCTCTTTTTGACGCTCACACTGACAGGTTTCATTTGTGACCTAGGTGAATAAGATTTTTTGTTTTAAATGCTTAAAGCTATGATCTACGATTTGGAAGCTTTGTACATATTAATAACACCGTTTATAAGGCTGTTATGGTCCTATGGTCCTATCTACACAGTATAAAGACCAAAAAGAACGAAAAAAATCCATTCAGTATATCCGCTGAAAAGCTGCATACTAGCTGACCAATCAAGCCTTGAAGGCAGTAAGGTTCAATTGGTCCGTGAGTTGGTCCGTGAGTCCGTCCAATCCCCTGTCTCCCTCACTACGCAGCGTCATGCGTAGTGCGTCATGGTCCCGCCTCCTCCCCTCTACCTCCGGTGAGCAGCTAGCAGCGTTAGCTACTGAACTATCATGGAGCCGGAAAAGCCTAGCGCCGAAACCTGGAAGCCGCTTCCCTCTCCCGCGGGGCCCAACGGAGCTCTGCCCGCGGGTCGAGGCCTGTTAGCGGGCTAATGGCTAACGAATGGCCTCAGCCGGCCGTCATACCTTCAGCATCGGCCGTTTCGCCCCTGGTTGATCAGGTAATGGCTTTGTTTACTACAGTGGGAGATGTCTGCTGAATAACTCTGGTTAGTCTGTGCCTGGCCTGGCTAATGACTTGTAGCGGAGCGGGTTAGCCTGTTAGCCGCTAATCGTTAGCACTGTAAGCTGAGCTGTGGAGGACAGGCTGAGAAAGATAAATCCTCCCCCACAATCGGCTCCGCTCTGGCGGCGCCAGACCCGCATTGCCGCCGGTCCAATTGAAATGGCTACTGCTGTGTGTTACAAGGGGGATGTCTGTCGTGTTTGATACTTTCAGTTGAGCTGAGCTGTTTTTGATTGAGTTTGCTGCTGATATATTATGCTAGTCGCTCGTAGCTCAGTCCGAGGGGGCTTATATGAGGCGCCACGAGCTGGGGCGGGATCTTGGAACACGGAGGGGAGAGGTGAGGGAAGGGGGGGCAGGCTGCGGTTTCAAATCGTAGACCACAGCTTTAAGTTAACACACATCATTAATTACATCACATAGTTGCATCACAAAAAGACCCGACGTTCCTGAAGGATCCCCAAATACACCAGGCTATATATGTTGCTAAATGTTTGCTTTTAAATGTTTTGAGTGCTCATGTGCGGAGTTGTGGCCGGTCGAGTCTGAAGATGGTTTGAAGCTCCCAAGGACAACGGATTCTTGGCACAAAGATGGAAATGTCCTCCTGGTCAATAAAGTTATGCTTTTGCCTTTATTACTAGATTTTAGAGGGTGTGGGTACATTGCCAATGCAATGAAGAAATGCTTGCTCTTAAAGTTAAATACACTTACATGCACACTTTTAGTTAGTCTCACAATGTTTAGGGATTTCCACAATGTGCATAAGCTTGCTGGAATGTGCTCCTGAGATTGTGTCCCACTTTGGTTGTCACCCTAGGGGTGAAGGGGGCAAGGACAGACACTTTTGCCTCGCTAAGTTGTTATTTAGGCTTGTATGTTCTCATGTAGGCTTATTTAGCACCCGTGAGGTTTTCACTCTGTCTGACACAATATCATTTTAAAGGACACTCCGGCTTTATAGGCTTCACGCATACATATAGGTTTAAACCATTAAATGGTTTAAAAAGGGGGAAGTTGTTAGAATTATATACAAGCTAATGCTAACATTTGTCCAAAGATGTAATTTTATGCTAACAATTATTCAAACATATGTTAGGGCAGATCAATTCAAACATGTTTGTTCAACAGGTCAGACGTTTCGCAAGTCATATAGGTGCCATTGTGGTTAGACAGAACCGTGGTTTCAGTTAAGGTCTGAGGGGGGCCAGTTTCCCCATTTCACATCCTGTAGTTGGTCCTGTGGTTTTGCAAAACTGCAAGAACTTTCGTTGAACTCTTGGTTGAACTTCTGCCTCAAGTCTGACCTTTATCCAGACATTATGTTTATCTTCTTGACAGACATAGCTTATGAAACCAGACATGATCTTACCACGTGATAAGTTGGTACTTCCCAAATCCTGATGTGTATAAGATCTTGTGTATGCTATTGTTCAATGCTCTTTTCCTGTACATCCCTGGTGAGGTGCAGAACTGAGCCCTCAGCAGCTGAGTATTTTTATTATTTTATGTATGGTCTCACATATTGTCAATAAATGGTTGGCTAACCGATCTAATCTGGACTTGTGCCTTCTTCCAAACTGAACATGAACTTCCAACAAATGCATAAAAGAGTAATAAAAATAAACATTGGATGGAGTACTAATGAGAAGAGGAGAAACAACAACAGCATTAGCGGCAAGTGATATGGTGGTAGGGACAGGGAGGGATTGTCATTGGTGTGGCTGTGGTTGCATGGGGTGAAGCTGTAATGGGGGCAATAAGTAAAATATATTAAAATATGGGTAGAATGGTGTAAAGGAATAAAGAATAGATATATGAAAAGGAGAAAAGTATGTAGATGGTGATATAATAATTACAATAATATGAGAAGGGGATCAAGGAAATGAATGGACAAGTAAAAGAGTAAGTCTGATGAATAAGAAATAATAGTAATATAGTAATGGTAATAGCTGTTGCAACAACAGTAATATTATTCTAATTAATAATAATAATAAAATTAATAACAACAACAATAATAATAATTATCATTTTTACATTTTATTTTACATCATTTTTTAAATTACCATCGCTGTCACTATAGTATGTGCTAGTTATGGGTGAGGTATATTAAATGTTATGCTGTATCACAAAGACAGATGATTCAGCATATAAGTAAATGTATAAATTAATTAATTGTATATTTTTCATTTAAATGTCTCTTTCTCTCTCTCACAGACACACACACAATATCATGACCCTGTACACAAATAAATCAAGAATTTTTTCATATTTTTGTTTTGTGTGCTGTGAGTAATGTACTATTTCAGGCACAGGCTCATGTATGTGCGCTCGCACACACAAACCAGACATCTTATATAAATGATGTTGACATCCGTATTAAACTTTAAATACGTTTTTACTCAGCTGTGTTGGTATAAAACTAAAAAAAGCCATCTGCTTTCAATATTGAGCCGTTCACTGTCACTTTACGCTGCACAGAATACGAGCATAAATGCGTTCACTCCACTTGCTTCTGGTGCTAGACTGGAGTGAAGAGACCCCTCCAATATGGCGGCGCCGCTGGATTACGCTCCAGGCTGTCATGAGGCAGAGGAGATCAATTGCTTTCCCTGCGACCTGTGACCTCAGTGACATCATTTCAGCACTTTTCTATTCGTACCCGTAAGCTTGGATTTGTACTCACAGGGAAGAACTCGTAGTCGTAAAAAAGTGAGTTGTATTCATAAAACTTTGTACTCGTATAAAAACAACTGTAACCTGAACCCAATTTCACAGACTTACGTATATGACAGCAGATTTTTGTGAAACAACATTCTTGACACAAAAATGATTGAAATTACAAATACGAATCATTAGTTATGCATACGTCTTTTTTGACAGCTTTCTTACACCATACCCGTTCAGATGAATGGGGAGACGGAGAGTTGACCTATACTGCAGCCAGTCACCAGGGGGAGCAGTTTTTGTGGCCACTTCAATTCGAGCCCTGCGACATGACGGCCACATGACGGTTCACAAAGCTCTTCCTTTGTTTTTTATGGAGTCTGACAAGGGCTGGGCAATACAGTGTATCATTTGAGTAAATTAATTCAAATTGTTTTCTCCAGAAGATTTTAAATTAAAATTCAAGATTTTTTCTTCACTTACTTCAATTGTAAGTTGTTGCAATGTGAAAACATGAATACTGAAAAATAAGTTCTGATGATGGTTTCATGAAGCACCTTAACAGGCTTGTATTTGTTTTTAATGACATTAAATGTTAAGCAGAGAGTTCCATGTTGGGAGTGAAAATATCTCAGCTTTCTTTGTTTATGTAGACAAATCTGCCTATGTATGAACTGCAAATCACCATTTTATAACATGCAAATCAATTTAAGAGGGACATTCTGTTTGGTTTGGGATTATATTCTTACAACATGAAGGCAAAAATTTGATTTATGCATTTTTTTTGTCAGTTTTTGAAATTGTAAATTGAGTGTCATGCAGAAAAATCTTGGATTTTTGGGGCACATCGCCCCGCCCTAAGTCTGAGTGCAACACCAAAACCACCTCCATCAGCAACCTCCCTGCACTGAAGTGATCTCCAGTTCATTCACAGTTTTTGACGGAGAGATCAGAAACGAGCTTCCATGTTGGCTGTTGAGGCCCTCAGCAAAGCTGACCAGAGGCTTTAAAATAAAACAAAGAAGCAAACACTGAGAGTTTACAGGAACTTTATTATCAAACATAAAAAAGGACAACAAAAACAGGAACAATTAAATCCTGGCTCTGCTACAACTGTGATGGTTTCAGCTGCCGCCATCTTGACTTCTTGATGAAGGTAACAAGATGATGTCTAAAATCTAGAAGAAGGAATATTAAAAATTAATTGTAAAAAAGACCTTCTGTTAAAAAAGGAGATGTACATGTTTGAAGGAAAAACATATTGATTTTTGTTTATTAAGACAGAAATGTCTGACTTAATTAACCAGAAATGTTCTTGGTGGGTGAAGTTGGATATTACAGAGTGAAACTGAATGAAGGCAGTGTTTTTCTTTGAAATGTGCAAATATGTTTTTTTTTCTCGTCATTTTAAAAGTACATTTTGTTTTGTCTTTTTTGAACTAAATTTCAATTTAAACTAAACAAGCGAAATGAAAAAATCATCCTTCATACTTCTTTACAGGTAACAAACATCCAAACACTCAGACACTCAGTCGGTCGTAGCTGAAGTCCATCTCTGTAAAAATGAATCCACCTTCAGCTGCAGCGTTGACGTCATTTACTCCATCATGGAGGGGGGCTGTTCTCCCACAGCAGGGGGCAGTGGTTGATGGTTCAGGGCCTGTCCCTTTGTAGGACGTCCTGAACTGCATCTCTGGGGACCACTGCTGCTCCGAGATCCCCTGCAGTTTAGCCTGGGACTGCCAGAGACCCAGTTACCATGTGTGGCCACGAGGAGGCACTGCAGGGGTCTTGGTGGTGGAGAGTCTGTGAGCTGTTGGAGAAGATCTGAACATCTTCTCCTTCGTTCACTGTGTCAGAGGAAAGAGCAGCAGCTGTGAGCAGAGACACCAGCAGGAAGTGCAACACACTGACGCAACTGCACCACCTACCAGACACTACAGAACACTGCACAGGCTCTCCACACACCCTGTGTGCATGCACACCCACACACCCCATTCACACCCCATTCACACCACATACACACCCATTCACACCACATACACAATACATACACATCCATTCATACTAATTCACACTCATTCATGTCACATTCACACCCAGTTCACACTTAATCATGCCAAATTCATACCGCATTTACACCCATTCACACTGGTTCACACCACACTCACATTCAATCACATCATATACAAACCACATTCACAACAATTCACTGCCATTCAAACCGCATTCACAAAAATTTCCACCACATTTACCCCCATTCACACCCAGGTCACATACACTCATACTACATTCACACTTATCCATAACCATACACACCATTTTAAACCACACTGACACAAAATTCACACCCAATTACACCACATCAACATCCATTCACCTCCATTACCACCAATTCACATCACATTCATACCACATTCACAGCAGTTTCACATCCGATTGACAACACATTCACACAACATTCAAACCACTATAACAACCATCACATCACATTCAACCACACTTTAACACATTCACACCTCATTCATTTCACATTAACAAATCATTGACTCAACAAGCTCAACACATCCACAGTCCAGTGGTTAGATTATAATCACACAGTGTTCAAACCCAATCAACAACCCCATTCACATCACATTCACAACCATTCAAACCACATTCAGGCTCATTCACAAAATACTCACGACACATCTGCACCCCATTTACACAACATTAACAGCACACTAACACCTGATGCAAACCACACTAACACCACATTCACCTACAGATTCGGGGGGGGGGGGGGGGGGGGGTGTCAATAAGGAAACATAACGTTGCACAACACAAAACAAAAAATCTTTTTTCTTTAGTTTTGTCCTTTTTAAACAAGTAAACAAAACACAAAACAAAACAACACCATAAGTCAAAACACAACATGTAACATCTATTTTTTTAAATGTTTTTTCTTCTGAACAGGGAAACACAACAACACAAAACACAACGCAAGACAAGACAACATGTAACATCAAATTTTTTATAAACAGCTAAACAAAATACAACAAAACATAACACCACACATCAAAACACAACATGTAACATGCATTTTTTGTATTTTTTATGTTTTTTTTAAACACAATAACACAACAATACAACATCAGCCACAGCACAACATGTAACATTTTTTTTAAAAGGCAAAGACAACATAACACAACACCTCACACAAGACCACAGCTAGCATCTATTATTGAAGACGCAGCACATTAGAGTCACAGCACAACACTGCAAGGGTTACATGTTTGCAGGGCGCTTCCTCTTGGGGGCGCTCTCAGGCTCTTCAGCACGTCTCTTACGAGAGCGCCGCTGGTCTGTGGAGTCAAGAGAGGAGGAAGAGGAGGGACAAGACTCAGAGGCACAGGGAGGAGTCTGAGGAGAGCCAGCAGGTAAAAGAGGAGACAACCGGATCAAGGACTGAGGAGGAGGAGTCAGAGGGTGGAGAGAAGAGTCAGAGTCAGTGAAAGAGTCCAAGGAGGAGATAGAGGAGCAGAGAGAGGACTCAGGGGTGTGAGGAGGAGACTGGGGAGATGAGTGGATAACAGGAGGAGATCGAGGAGTTAGAGCAGAAGGAAAAGAGTCATAGTTATAGTCATAGGGGTGAGAGGAAGACTCAAAGTTATAGGCCAGAGTTTGAGGAGAGTGAGGAGGAGACGGCTGGTTGATATAAAGTGCAGGAGTCAGAGGAGGAGGGGGAGAGACACAGTCAGAGTGAAAGCCAGAGGAGTCAGAGGAGTCAGAGGAAGACTCCAGGATGTGTGGAGGAGTTTGAGGAGGGGAGGACAAGCTCAGAGAAGGAGTTGGAAGACTCAGAGCAGACGGATAAGGGCCAGAGTCAGAGTCAGAGTCTGAGTCAGCAAAAAAGGAGGGAGGAAGAGACTGAGTGGATTGGGGAGGAGGCAAAGGAGAAAAATGAGCACTTATAAAGTTCTCAAGGGCGAGTGTAGGATTTAAAGCATGGGGAGAGGAGTCATAGGCATTGGAGGAGAGGAAGGAGTCAAAGTTGTATGCAGGAGTCTGGGGAAACTGAGGAGGAAAAAGCTGGTTGATATAGGGTGGAGGAGTCAGAGGAGGAGGGGGATAGTCACAGTCAGGGTGAAAGCCAGCTGAGTCAGAGGAGGTGAAAAAGGAGTGAGAAGAAGACTCAGAAAAGTGTGGTGGAGTCTGAGGAGGAAGAAGAGGCTGAGGAGGAGACAGCTGGCTGAAAGAAGGAGGTGGATGAGTCAGGTCGGGAGGAAAGGAGTCATAGAAACCAGACTCAGAAAAGTGTAGGGGAGGCTGAGGAGGAAGAAGAGGCTGAGGAGGAGACAGCTGGTTGGTATAGGGTGGAAGAGTCAGAGGAGGAGGGGGATAGTCACAGTCAGGGTGAAAGCCAGATGAGTAAAGGGAGGTGAAAAAGGAGTGAGAGGAAGACTCAGAAAAGTGTGGTGGAGTCTGAGGAGGAAGAAGAGGCTGAGGAGGAGACAGCTGGCTGACAGGAGGTTGTGGAAGAGTCAGATCAAGAGGAAAGGAGTCATAGAAAGAAGAGTCAGAGATGTGAGGAGGAGATGACTGGCTAAAAGGAGGCGGTGGAAGAGTCAAAGTAGGCAGAGGAGAGTCAAGGAAGGAGTTATTAAAGGGTACAAAAGCATGAGTATGAAGGGGAGGAGTCTGGGGAGGAAGAGGAGTTTGAGAGGGGGACAACTGGTCCAAAGTAGGAGGTGGGATCATCATAGGAGGGGAAGAAGGAGTGGGGGAGAGGAAGGTAAGGAGAAAAGGTCCAGAGTTTGGGGGAGGAGGAAGAGGAGGAAGAGGAGGAAGAGGAGATGGAGGTGGGGAGGACTGGTGCCAAGAAGCGGTTGGAAGAGTCAGAGGAGGAGGAGAAGAGTCAGAGAGGGAGACACTAGAGGGTGGAAAAGACTCAGAGGAAGACGGAGTCTGAAAAACTGGAGAAGAAGGAGACAGCAGAGGAGAAGGAGAACTTCGCTGTGAAGACCTGGAGGAGGAGCTCAAGGGAGAGCCTGGAGGGGTGGGCTTAATATTCCCACATCGGGGTCCAGTGGAGCAGCAGCTTGAGGGGGCCTGGACCTCAGTGACCTCCATGTCACCTGTAAAGTCCGACTCAAGGGGCTCCGTCTGGACCGATGTGGACTCACCTGTGTGCCCACAAGGGGGGCTGCTGGACTGGTCCTGGATCCCTGGGGGGCTCTGGTCTTCTTCTTCTTCCGGGATGGAGAATGGAGTTGGATCGAGGCTCTGAAGACAGAAACAAACCAAACGTCAGGATGTGAAGTTCAGAAACACGACATGACGTCAGCAAACTCACCAGAGAGACTTTAAGAAACACAAACACACAGCTGTGATTATCACAGCAGAGGTCAACAACAGGGACACACTGTTTGACATTTTTAACAAGACATCATATAATCACCTCTGAGTGACAACAGAATCAGATTCAGCTTTTACAAGATCACAGAAGACCAAAATGCACATTATGAAACCCAAAAGCATGAATAACATTTAATAATCAATAATTGAAGCGCTGGAAAAAGAAACTTACGGACCCATCACTGCTTTGTTTTCATGCACAAATCAAGACTTTAGAAATAAATCCACTCTGAATGTCTTTTTCAATTAAAACACATATAAGGGTCTCCTGACACTAAAATTTCAGTCATTAAAGATTATTGATGTCATCTCCCTGTATTTGTTTCTATTTCCTGGTTGTGATGCCTTTGACTTTAACAGCAACTCAGATTCAATTCATGGTAGATTGTTAGAATTTAATTGGCATTAAAAGAAAAATGAATGGGTTTGAATTGAGGGGATGACATTCATCTATTTTCCTCACTGAGAAAACCTAATCTAACATACAAACACAGAGTGAAACTGTAAAGTTAGCTGAAGAAGTGTTGTGTCAGGAAAATGCAAACGCACTCAAGACAAAAACTTTGAGAAACAATCACTTGTACATACACACTCTTTTTATTAAACATAGATCAGAGGCAGGCAATAAAAATAGAAGTTTAATGGATTTATGCACTGATTTTACCTAACAATTCTGTTTAATTTTATTTCATGTTAAATGTTTGTCTAATTAATCTACAGTTGTACTTTTTATATTTATACTTTGCACTGCACCTCTGATGAGAACTGCATCTCGTTTTAATCGTGTACATGTATACACATTGAAAAATGTCAATAAAAGGAATCTGGAACCTTGAATTTGAAGTTTACCCTTCATCAAATCTTCCATTATCTATCCTGTTTGATCTATTATACATTTTCATGGGTTTGATAAGCATGATGTAAATATGTATGGTACAGGAATATTAGGCTGAGTCAGCAAAGGTCAAATCAACAGAGACCAAAGGTCACACAGACATTTAGAGGAGCTTAAAATGACATCAAATAAACAACCAAAATGTGAATAAAATAAACAGGACTGCTCCTGAAGATAAATCTATTTTAATAAAAATGTCCTATTTAGACCAACATTATGGGGAAATCATGGTGTCATCGATGAGCATATTACAGCACAGATCTAACAGTGAACCATCTTTTTACTGAACATTAAGCCGGCTGTCTGCTTTTAAAGCACCTCTTATTTAACTTCATTGAAACAAAATAATCTTATGTGGTAAGTTGTCTGAAAATATATCTAGATTGTCTGAAAAAGTCAACATATTTCCAGTCCTGATACAGGCCAAACTCATTTAAAGCATTTCTTTATGGATTTCATCAAAGTCTGAATTATTACACCATCATAAATGATATTTCTATAACAGTAATTAGTCTAATGACTGATTAAGTTGAGTCAAATGTCAGGGCTGTAGCTTTGTCAGCATCTTTAAGAAGACAGAGACAGATAAACTCTTTAATTCTGATTTATTTTCTCCAGTCCACAGAGATTTCATCTGTTTCTATAATCTGCACATATCCGTGTTTTTACCTGAGATGGCGGTCGGACCTCAGTAACATCAAATTAAATAAGCCGGAGTTTTAGCTCCTGCTGAAATATGAGGTGGACAGATTGTGACACAAACTGGGACTTCAGTTAAGATGTCTCAGACTTCAGAGACCTCTGAAATACTAAAAAGATGTTCAACCAGAAAAGAGGAACAAAGTCTCATATAGCCCAGATTACAGCCTTTATCTGATCTTGTTTGTGCTCATAAACATTTTCACTGCTCTGACATTTTGATTCAACTTTAAATATTCCCACAATATTTTGGTAAAATGCGATTATTTAACCCACACAGTGTCGTTTTGGGACATTTTATTGTGTTTGTCCGTTTGGTTTTTCACAGACGAGTGCTTCAGACTCTCCATGAAACACGAAAAAAGTTTAATACAATCAAATATCTTACATTTGTCGAGCAAAGCTCACGTTTCTCCATTTTCACTGATGGTCGGTCGATAACTTCTCGCTGTGAACGACTTTTATTCCGAAAACTTTCTCAAAAAATCACTTTAAAGGTCTTAAATCCTGCGGACTGCGGACTCCCGTGATGATTTCAAGTTTGTTATCACTCGAATGACACGATGTTGTTATAGCAACCAACTCCTGCCGTCAGTCATTTTTGACGTTGTCATTACGTCATCACGTAGCCCCGCTCTACTGTATTACTGTATAATAGAGAGGCAGGTAGAACGATGGATTAATAGAAAGATATTAATCCCTCTGGGGGAATTCAGGAGTAATAATAGCATGAATATGTATCTATTTATTTTGAACACATTCGTTTCGTTGAACAATTTCTTTCTATGTTGTTATGTTATTGAAAAGGCACGAGCATTAAAGACAAAAACTTTGAGAAACAGTTGGGGAGGGGCAGTAATAATACAAGTTAAGTGGATTTGTGCACCAATTTTATCTAACAATTCTGTTTAATTTTATTTCATGTTAAATGTTTATCTAATTAATCTACAGTTGTACTTTTTATATTTATCCTTTGCACTGCACCTCTGATGAGAACTGCATCTGGTTTTAATCGTGTACATGTATACAGATTGAAAAATGTCAATAAAAGGAATCTGGAACCTTGAATTTGAAGTTTACCCTTCATCAAATCTTCCATTATCTATCCTGTTTGATCTATTATACATTTTCATGGGTTTGAAAAGCATGATGTAAATATGTAAGCCTCAAAACTACAATTATAAACATGACACATAGTTGGCCATTTTATTAGGAACACTTCATTCCCATTATCATTATAGCTGTTCATGTAGATATTAGCATGATCTCCATATCCATGATCAATACATCTACAGTATCTACTTTTTAATTACCACATAGGCATGAGGTCCCTCTGAAAATGGGATGTCACATCTCAAGAGGCCTTTAACAAATTTATACTTCACGGAGACAAATATGGTAGGGATGCACTTGTGGTCTGGGCACCCATGAGTTCGTCACTACCATAAATTCTTATTTTCAGTAAGAATATCATTGATTATACTTCTATAAAATGATCACCACAACCATTCAGACATGAGGACCCCCTGAAAATGAGATGTAGCATCTCAATAGGCTAACCTCTAATAAATCAGATGACAGGTCTATGGTTCATGGATCTGTCCCTAACAACTTTACCGGTCTCAGAATTTGATGATTTTTTTCCTTCTTTGAGAATATATATGTGGCCAAATAATTTGTAAGTATTTTAGTTGTACAGCAACTGTAAGTTGGTCAGACACATCTCTAAAGAATTGAATTTGTCGAAAAAATCATAAAAAAACCCTATTTTTTTTCCAGTTAAAATTCAATAACTTCTTTCAATTGTAATACTTAGCTTTACATTTGATTTCAAAAGATGAACCAGACTTCAGTGAAGGTGATTTGACCCAATTTGATGATTTATTATTTGTGTTTGGGTAAGTTTTGGGGTAAAGTGTGCACCCTGGCTCACACCCATGGCAATGATCATAAAATAGGTCATTGTACAGGCCCTGGATGACTTTTGGATTTTCTAACGGTATATTCTTGGCAGTCTCTGGGTGTACTACAAATACCACACAATAAACAAAAAATTGGGCTGTGGGCTGTAAATTACATGTATTGTGAAAGAGGTCCTTTAATCCATATCCCTTGTAAGAAGATAATATCCTGTCCTAATGCAACTAATCTGAAACTTGCTGTGCTCAATGTTAGATCCCTGTCCAACAAATCATTTTTAATTAATAATTTGATCACCTCTTATAAACTTGATTTTATGTTTTTAACTGAAACATGGCTTGACAAAAACACAGGTAATGCAGTTTTAATGGAATCAACTCCACCCAACTTCAAATTTGAGTCAGAAACTTGAGAAAACAAAAAGGATGGAGGTGTCTGTGCAGTATTTAGAGATCATATGGTTACGCACAGGTTGTCATTTGGGGTGTTTTCATCATTTGAGTATGTGTCCTTTAAAATGGAGATAAGACTATCCCCGTCCATACTCTATATAGTTCTATACAAGCCCCCCCAACACTATAAAAGTTTAATTGATGATTTTACTGGGATGCTTTCAATTGTATGCACAGATTTTGATAGTTTGGTGATTTTAATATACATGTGGATAATGTCTGTGACAGAAATGCTAAAGAGCTCAGTGCTGTCCTTGAAACCTTTGGCCTGACTCAGCATGTGTGTGAGCCCACCCATAACAGAGCACAGCACACTCTGGACCTGCTCATTACAAAAGGGGTTAATATTTTAAATGTCAATGTGGTTGATGTTGCCCAGTCTGATCATTTCTGTGTCTTCTTGGACCTGTCTGTTTCTCCCACACCACCGGCTGGTCCTGCAGTAGTACAGAGGAAACACGTAAATAACAGTACAGGTGCTCTGTTCCTGGAAATGATTAACTTTGAAAATGTTTCATTTTCTAATGTTGATGATTTGCTGAGCTCTGTTACTTCAAGTGTTTTGAATGTTCTGGACACCATAGCCCCTGTGAAAGTTAAAATGGTTAAAAATAAGCAGAAGTCGCCATGGAGGAATGACGACTCGGTCAGGGCTCAGAAAAGGGAGTGCCGGAGGGCCGAGCGGAAATGGCGAAAGTCAAAACTCCATGTTCATTTTGAAATTTATAAAGAAAAGTTGTACATGTTCAATCAGATCTTACATAGAACAAGGGAGATGTACTTTTCTGAAATTATTGGAAACTGCAGTAACAACTCGCATGTCTTATTTGCAACAGTGAACAGATTAACAAACCCTCCAGCTCAACTGCCATTAGAATTAATCTCCACATCTAAGTGTAATGAGTTTGCAGTCTTCTTTTGCAACAAGGTTCAGACTATTAAAAATTCCATCAATTTCACAGCACCAATAACAACCCTGCAGCCACCTAAACACTTCGAGCTGACTCATTTTGCACCTGTAACTGACAAAACTGTCCAAGAGATCATCACCAGTCTGAGTTCATCCACATGCTGCCTCGATGTGTTACCCACTAGATTTCTGAAGTCTGTGCTGAGCAGTTTGTTACCACCACTCGCTCAGATAGATAACATGTCACTACAATCTGGAACATTCCCAAAGGCCTTGAAAACTGCGGTCATAAAGCCTCTCCTAAAGAAGAGCAGTCTTGATGTTACAGTACTGAACAACTACCGGCCCATCTCAAATCTGCCGTTCTTAGGCAAAGTCCTTGAAAAAGTTGTTTACCAACAGCTCACTGACTTTCTCCTAATGAACAACTCATTCGATGTTTTCCAGTCAGGTTTTAGACCACATCACAGCACTGAGACCGCTCTTATCAAGGTGACAAATGACATCCGCCTGAACACTGACGCAGGCAAAGTCTCCGTCTTAGTCCTACTAGATCTGAGCGCTGCTTTTGACACTGTCGATCATGAGATCCTTTTACAGAGACTAAAGGACTGGGTGGGCATCTCGGGGACTGCCCTACATTGGTTGAAGTCCCATCTAGAAGACAGGAAGTACTTTGTAGAAATTAGTAACTGTGTCTCAGACCACATGGCCTTGACTTGTGGGGTGCCCCAGGGGTCAATCCTGGGACCCCTCCTGTTCAATCTCTACATGCTGCCTTTAGGCCAGTTAATCCAAAGTACTAATGTGTCCTACCACAATTATGCAGATGACACTCAGATCTATGTCTCACTGACAGCAGGTGAATATGGACCAGTGGATTCACTCTGTCACTGCATCCAACAGGTCAGTGTGTGGATGCAGAACAACTTTCTCCAGCTAAATTCAGACAAGAGTGAATTCATCGTGCTTGGTCCACAGAAACAAAGAGAAAGTGTCGGCAGTCACCTCCGGTCTCTCTCTCTAAAACCTACAAATCAGGTTAGAAATCTCGGGGTAATAATGGACTCAGACTTGAACTTTGGCAGCCATATGAAATCAATAACATCAGCAGCCTTTTACCATCTAAAAAACATGGCCAAAATCAGAGGTATAGTGTCTAAACCTGACCTAGAGATACTTATCCATGCATTTGTCTCTAGTAGGTTAGATTACTGTAACGGCCTGCTCACCGGCCTCTCCAAAAGAGCCATAACACAGCTGCAGTACATCCAGAATGCTGCTGCTCGGGTCCTGACCAGAACCAGGAAGTAAGAACACATTAGTCCTGTGCTCAGGTCCCTACACTGGCTTCCTGTGGCTCAGAGAATAGACTTTAAAGCAGCTCTGCTTGTGTACAAATCTCTCCATGGCCTACCACCAAAGTACATCTCTGACATGTTAGTGCCATATGAACCATCTCGGACTATGAGGACCTCAGGGGCCGGCCTTCTGCTGGTACCTAGAGTCCGGACTAAACATGGGGAATCAGGGTTCCAGTTTTATGCAGCTAAAATCTGGAACAGTCTTTCTGAAGATGTGAGACAGGCCTCTACTCTGCCAATGTTCAAATCTAGGCTTAAAACAGCTCTATTTAACTGTGCATATGACTGAAAGGATCTTATCTGCACTCTTCTTTTTACATTTATTTTATAGTGATTAATGTTGATTCTATTTTGTATTGTGATTTTTTAAAGTCATTTTATAATGATTAATGTTGATTCTATTTTGTATTGTGATTTTAATGCATTTTCTTGTTCTGTAAAGCACTTTGAATTGCCTTGTGTATGAATTGTGCTCTACAAATAAACTTGCCTTGCCTTGCCTTGCCTTATTACTCTAATTCCTAAGCCTGGCAAGGACCCAAAATTAATTGACAATCTCTGACCAATTACCCTACTTAACAACGATTATAAGATAATAACACATATATATGCTAATAGACTCAAGACAGGAATCACAGATATTATCTCAGATCCTCAATCCGGTTTTATTAAGGGACGTTCAGTTCATAACAATATACAGCTCATCTTTGACTTAATAGGCTATAAAGATCTAATTGAGGATGAGGGCTTCATTCTATTTTTGGACTTCTTTAAGGCCTTTGACATGATGAACATAATTTTATGTTTAGGACTATAGAACTTCTTGGCTTTGGTGATACATTTTTAGACTTTGTTAAATTAATTAATAAGGATATTAACAGCTCGGTTCTATTACCACAAGGCACCTCCCCAAGATTCTTAATAGGTAAAGGAATAAAACAGGGCTGCCCGATTTCCCCCTTATTATTTATTGCTGCAGCAGAAATGCTTTCTATTCTAATTAAAAAATCTGATTTTGATAAACTAACAGTACTAGGGAAACATCTGACTATTAGCCAACTGGCTGATGACACAGCCATATTCATGAAAGACTATGATCAACTTCCTAAAATCCTCAACGCTATAGATTTTTTCACTAAAGCGTTTGGACTAAAATTAAACCTTGGAAAATGTGAATTACTACCTATTCATGATTGCAATTTAACAACTATTCACAACATTCCTGTCAAAACAACAGTAAAATATCTGGGTATTCATATCACTTAAGATGTAGACCAATTAGCCAAACTTAATATATGGAATTGCCTTGAAAAAACTAAAACACTCTTAAACTCTTGGTCACAGAGAGACATTTCTATCCTTGGAAGAACCTTTCTCACAAAAATGGAATGCATCTCTCGATTCATTTATCCAGCTTATTCATTATCAATACCCAAAGATGCAATTAAAGCAATTAATCAAACTAATTTCAACTACATCTGGAAGGGGAAAACGCACTATATTAAAAAGGGCACTATGATTGGAGAGTATGAAGAAGGTGGTGTTAAGGCTATTGACCTTGAATGCATCAACGGCACTGTCAAAATAAACTGGTTGAGGCAATTTCTTAAACAACCCAAACAATTCTGGTTTCATATTCCCAGTGAAATTTTCTCCAAACTAGGAGGTATCGAATTCCTTCTCAGATGTGACTATGACCTAAACAAACTTCCCTGTAAATTTTCCTCACTTCATCAGCAGGTTTTACTTTATTGGAGACTGATTTACAAGCATAATTTTAGCCCTCACATGACCCCTCTGTGGAACTGTAGATACGTTTTAGATAAACGCAGATCTATATTTCTGCAAAATTGGTTAGATAAGGGGGTTTGGTCTGTGCTACATTTACTGGACTGTAGAGGAAACATTTTAACATTTGAACAATTTAGTACTAAATATAACATTTCTGATGAACGTCAGTACAAACAGGTGGTTAAAGCGATACCTCAGGCAGTTTTGTTACTGGCTTCTGGTTTATGTAGAAATGGGGCACGATCAAATCTCCCATATATTCTAATAACTCGTCACAACATTTGTGATTCTAAACTGACAAATGTTGCAATCAGAAATACTTTTAATAAAGAAGTATTCCCAGTCTCATTACCTAAAGTTCCAATAATTAATTTTTTCTCCAAAAAAACAACTCAAATTTTAAGGTCTGTATTCCTAAAATTTCCTGTCGCACCTAGACTGAAAGAGATTCAATTCAAAATTCTCAGTGGTATTTATCCTTCTGCGGATTTTCTAAGTAAACTTTGGCTTTGAAACAAATAATTGTTCCTTTTGTAATGACCATATTGAAACTACAGAACATGTATTTTTTGAATGTGTGTATTCAAATGCATTTTGGGATGATTTACATCACTGGTTGTCAAAAAATGTACCAACTCCTGATTTTAAGAGTGAAAATATTTTGTACGGCTTCATAATTAAGAACTCCTTGCATGATCTTTCAATTAATACTATTATAATCTTAGGGAAGTTCTTTATTCATAAAAACAGATTTCTGAAATGCAAACCAAACTTTAATGTATTTCATAAAGATCTGTGTTCTTTTTTCTCATCTCTGAAACACATGAAAAAACGGACTGCTATGAAGCTTCTCAACATGGTAGAAGAGGCAAGACTCATGGACAACTCCTAGCCATTTCAAAATAAACAGAATTTCTTTTTTTATTCACTATATATATATATATATGTATGTATATATATATGTATATACATATATATATGTATATATATATGTATATAAATATATATATGTATATATATATACATATATATATATCCGTCTCCGTCCGTCTTCTTCCGCTTATCCGTGGTCGGGTCGTGGGGGCAGCAGCCTAAGCAGGGAAGCCCAGACCTCCCTCTCCCCGGCCACCCCGTCCAGCCCTTCCCGGGGGATCCCGAGGCGTTCCCAGGCCAGTTGAGAGACATAGTCTCTCCAGCGAGTCCTGGGTCTTCCACGGGGCCGCCTACCGGTGGGACATCCCCGGAACACCTCACCAGGGAGGCGTCCAGGAGGCATCCTGACCAGATGCCCGAGCCACCTCATCTGGCTCCTCTCAGCAGCGTGAAGCAGCGACTCTACTCCGAGCTCCTCCGTAATGGAACTTCTCACCCTATCTCTAAAGGAGAGCCCAGCCACCCCTGCGAAGGAAGCCCATTTCGGCCGCTTGTACTCGCGATCTCGTTTTTCTCAGTCACGACCCAGAGCTTCGTGACCCGTATATGAGATAGGGGTGAAGATCGACCGATAAATCGAGAGCTTCTTACGGCTCAGCTCCTTTTTACCACAACAGACCGGTACAGAGCCCGCATTACTGCTGAGGCTGCACCGATCCGCCTATTGATCTCCTGATCCACCTTCCTCCGCTTATATATATATATATATATATATATATATATATATATATATATATATATATATATATATATATATATATATATATATATATATATATATATTTTGTATGTCCGTACCTCTTGTACGATTGTTGACATTTTGAAACTGATCTCGGTCATGACCCAGAGCTCGTGACCGTATATGAGGATAGGGGTGAAGATCGACCGATAAATCGAGAGCTTCGCCTTACGGCTCAGCTCCCTTTTTACCATGACAGACCGGTACAGAGCCCGCATTACTGCTGAGGCTGCACCGATCCGCCTATCGATCTCGATCCACCCTTCCTCCGCTCATATATATATATATATATATATATATATATATATATATATATATATATATATATATATATACACACACACACACACATATATATATATATAAATAAATATATATATATGTATATGTATATGTATATATATATATATGTATATATATATGTATAAATGTATATATATATATATATATATATATATATATATATATATATATATATATATATATATATATATATATATATATATATTTTGTATGTCCGCATTACCTCTTATGCGATTGTTGACATTTTGAAACTGATCTCGGTCATGACCCAGAGCTCGTGACCGTATATGAGGATAGGGGTGAAGATCGACCGATAAATCGAGAGCTTAAGCCTTCTGGCTCAACTCCTTTTACCATGACAGACCGGTACAGAGCCCGCATTACTGCTGAGGCTGCACCGATCCGCCTATCGATCTCCCGAACCACCCTTCCTCCGCTTATATATATATATATATGTATATACACATATAAATATATATACACACACATATATATATATATACCTCTTATACCTCTTGTACGATTGATGACATTTTGAAACTGATCTCTCTTTGTATTAACTGAGTGATTTAATTTAAAAAAAAAAAAAAAAAGTTTCTCTATCTCACTAGGCCCAACCCCCATCATGTTATACATCCTCGTTTTCAACATTTCATTGGCTACACAGCCCGTCAGTCAAGAGCCCATCTGCTTGTGACTGGCTCAGGCATTAGGGGCTGGGATTGAGGATGGACCCTTGCTTGCCATGTATGGATATATTGCTGTACTTTGGACCAAATCTTGGATTTGGATCGATTTTTGGACTTCTGGGGAATATACCAATGCAAAGTATGCTGGTTGTAGTACATCCAGTGATAATCAGAGGACTACAAATGTCAGTAATACCATTGTCATTACAGCGGTATTGTTTGTAGTTGATCCAGCATTTAAGCCACTCAGTGTTTGCTGTTATAAGTTTACCCCATACTGGTTTTATGGCTGAAATCGCGGGAATCATAGCTTTAAAATGATGTATTACACTTGTAATTTGAATACAGGGGGGCCATGGTATTTTTCTTCTTGCGATGAGACAACCCCCTGGTGCCCCCCAGCGGCCCCCGTGGACATGGAAGGGGAAGACAGAGACAGATAAACTGTTTAATTCTGATTTATTTTCTTCAGTCCACAGAGATTTCATCTGTTTCTATAATCTGCACATATCCGTGTTTTTACCTGAGATGGCGGTCGGACCTCAGTAACATCAAATTAAACTAGAGAATTTGCATTTCCATGCAGGAAATGCGTTGAAATGCTGAGTGTGACTGCTGAAACTGTGAAATGAAATTGCTAAAAGTAATGCAAAGAAAGTTGAAAATGTGACATGAATAGTTGTAAGCAGTAAATCAGGGCTGAAAATGTGTGAAATGTGCAATAAAAATGTTTGGAGAAAATTATAGATACTGGAGCTCAGGTATGCAGGTCATGTGACCACGCTCTAACTTCAGAGAAAAGTGCAAAAGTTGATGCTGCTTCAACAGTCATATCTTAGAAACTGTAGCAGATAGTGAAAAGTGCACTAAAAACTGTCTGCAGTTGTGAAAGAAAGCAGAAAATGAATGAATGTTTTGTAACATGGTTAAATGTGTTGATATCTGTAGATGTACCTAATAAAGTGGCCAGTCAGTGTAATGCGTCCAAAATAAGGCTGAGAGTGGAAGGACAAGCATGATTACGCTATTGTAATGAAGAATCTGTACTAGATGGAAAGAAAAATCCATCTGCCTCAACCAGGATTTGAAACCGGGCCTCTCGCTCCCGGTCCGCTGCTCTAGCCTTTCAACCAACGAGTTATATGTGCTGACTTGTGGAAAGCACGGTACTTATGCTCTTTGTCTCATATAGCACTGTAATAACGCTCGGTACTTCCGGCTAAACGAACGGTCGCTGTGCGAAAACCGTGGTAGATATCAGAAAAGGGATTGCACCGTGAGCATCCCAAGAACATGCTGAAGCCATGGGTATAAGTTTCATGTCCATAAAGTAGAAAACATTGACATAGTGGCAAGTTAAAAACGGGCTCCAAAGTGAAGCACTCGACTGTCCCAAGGTAAAGAACTACATTACCGCAGATAGAAGATTTTGCAGCATGCCGCAAAAGCTGAAGCTCACTGAGACAAAACAATGTCAGATTAAACTTTGAAGCGGATTTCACGTGTAAGAGGAGCAGTGAGTCGACGTTTTGATGCATAAATCATGTCTGTGGAGGACGTTTTGACGAAGTTATGACAAGATAATTCTGCTGAACTTTTTGTCTGTGTGAAGGAGGGCTTCGGTCTAATCTGTCACGTGACACGCACAGTCCAGAGCAATCCGCAAAACTTGGTGTTGCTCAAAAATTTATATTGAAAAAACCGTAGACGCCAGCAAAAAACTGAAGATATGTAAAAATGGCTGAGAAGTCAGTGCAGCTTTTAAAGCACGAATGACGTCTGTAGGTGAAAGCATGCCCAATCTGTGGAGCTTCAAAGTTGCTGAAGTTTTCAGCAGACCTGCGGAAATGTCCCATTGATTTCAATGTAAAAATACATGCAGAAATTATTTTTTACTGTAAAAAGTATAACTGTTAAACCTGTGAAAAATACAAGCGCACTTCTCCTGAACATGCTGTATATGTCAATTTTTTTCTGTGAAAATCTGTGCAAATTTGAAGCCTGTGAAAGGTGCCAAAATCTCAAGGAATAAGACGAAGAAGAAAAAGACGAAAAAGAAGAATACATTTTGATGACTCAGCATTTCAACATAATAAGCCGGAGTTTTAGCTCCTGCTGAAATCTGACGGTGGACAGATTGTGACACAAACTGGGACTTCAGTTAAGATGTCTTAGACTTCAGAGACCGTTGAAATACTAAAAAGATGTTCAAACAGAAAAGAAGAAAAAAGTCTCATATAGCCTAGATTACAGCCTTTAGCTGATCTTGTTTTGTGCTCATAAACATTTTCACTGTTTCGACATTTTGATTCAACTTTAAATATTCCCACAATATTTTGGTTAAATGCGATTATTTAACCCACACAGTGTCGTTTTGGGACATTTTATTGTGTTTGTCCGTTTGGTTTTTCACAGACGAGTGCTTCAGACTCTCCATGAAAAGGCGAAAAAAGTTTAATACAATCAAATATCTTACATTTGTCGAGCAAAGCTCACGTTTCTCCATTTTCACTGATGGTTGGTCGATAACTTCTCGCTGTGAACGACTTTTATTCCGAAAACTTTCTCAAAAAATCACTTTAAAGATCTTAAATCCTGCGTACTGCGGACTCCCGTGATGATTTCAAGTTTGTTATCACTCGAATGACACGATGTTGTTATAGCAACCAACTCCTGCCGTCAATCATTTTTGTCGTTGTCATTACGTCATCACGTAGCCCGCTCTACTGTATTACTGTATAATAGAGAGGCAGGTAGAACGATGGATTAATAGAAAGATATTAATCCCTCTGGGGAATTCAGGAGTAATAATAGCCTGAATATGTATCTATTTATTTTGAACACATTCGTTTCGTTGAACAATTTCTTTCTATGTTGTTATGTTATTGAAAAGGCACGAGTAATAAAGACAAAAACTTTGAAAAACAGTTGGGGAGGGGCAGTACTAATACAAGTTAAGTGGATTTGTGCACCAATTTTATCTAACAATTCTGTTTAATTTTATTTCATGTTAAATGTTTATCTAATTAATCTGCAGTTGTACTTTTTATATTTATCCTTTGCACTGCACCTCTGATGAGAACTGCATCTCGTTTTAATCGTGTACATGTACACACATTGAAAAATGTCAATAAAAGGAATCTGGAACCTTGAATTTGAAATTTACTCTTCATCAAATCTTCCATTATCTATCCTGTTTTTTCTATTATACATTTTCATGGGTTTGATAAGCATGATGTAAATATGTATGGTACAGGAATATTAGGCTGAGTCAGCAAAGGTCAAATCAACAGAGACCAAAGGTCACACAGACATTTAGAGGAGCTTAAAATGACATCAAATAAACAACCAAAATGTGAATAAAATAAACAGGACTGCTCCTGAAGATAAATCTATTTTAATAAAAATGTCCTATTTAGACCAACATTATGGGGAAATCATGGTGTCATCGATGAGCATATTACAGCACAGATCTAACAGTGAACCATCTTTTTACTGAACATTAAGCCGGCTGTCTGCTTTTAAAGCACCTCTTATTTAACTTCATTGAAACAAAATAATCTTATGTGGTAAGTTGTCTGAAAATATATCTAGATTGTCTGAAAAAGTCAACATATTTCCAGTCCTGATACAGGCCAAACTCATTTAAAGCATTTCTTTATGGATTTCATCAAAGTCTGAATTATTACACCATCATAAATGATATTTCTATAACAGTAATTAGTCTAATGACTGATTAAGTTGAGTCAAATGTCAGGGCTGTAGCTTTGTCAGTATCTTTAAGAAGACAGAGACAGATAAAGTCTTTAACTCTGATTTATTTTCTCCAGTTCACAGAGACTTCGGGCTCTAATTTCGTAGACCAGGCGCAAGCGCAGGCGCACCTGCCTGCGCCTTCGCCGCGCGGACTGGGAGTGACCTGCGCACTTTGCAAGTTTCCTGCAGTGCCAAGAGAGGCGCACTCATGGCGCACAGGGTCTGCCTCTCCACGCAAATGTCAGAATAGGAGGAGAATAGACGTGAGTGGGATTATCACAGCCGATCGCTGTCTTCACCAATCAAATGAGCGCCTCTCCTCGCCTTTAAATGCGCTGCGGCTGAGGCGCAGCATCTGATTGGTCTGAATGATCCCCGCCACCGCGGAAACAGTGTGCTGGAAAGACCCAGCAGTGGAGACGCTGTCCCTTCAGCATGAGAATGGACAGCGGGGCGCGTCACCGTGTGGGCCAGCTCCCGGGACAGATGTAATCTGTTCCTTTGTCATTAACAGGAGTAAAAAAAAATAAGAGACAGTTACACCACAGCTGGCTTATCCATTCATAATGCTTGTGATCCACCTTCACTCCTGGTTTGTCATCGCCAAATAGCAGAGCCTTTAGTGATAAACTGTATACTCTCTCAGTGTCTTCTCCTCATCCTCCTTGCAATAATGCTCTCCATCTTTTTAGATCACGTTAAAAATAAAGACTAAAATAGAGGAATATGGGAAATCACGGGTAAATCCTGAGTGACATACATTTATTTTCTCTCCTTTTTCTCCGTCTTTTTTCCCCTTTTTACTTTGAATTTAATGAAATGAGAGAAGCCAGATATTTACTCAGTATCAGATGTTAAGGCTGTTTATTGTTGACTTGTAAGATGTGCATCAAACTTCCAGCTGCCATCAGGTTAAGTTTCCATGATGACTGTTATGTCCCTAGTCTAGGGGAACCATGAACACAACATGATATGCTCTTGACTCAGTCACTCTCAATGAAGTCAGCCTGAAAACTTCTCAAAGGTGTACAACAAGGTTTATTTTCTCAAACCGAGTAACAAAGTTAACATAAAATTCCCAGTAACATAAAATTCTAATTTATAAATCAAACGATAAACTGGGGTTCCTAGAATAACAACAACAATTAACACAAAACTCTTAACAAACTGGGCTGCCAGCCCCTAACACAAATCACTCTCAAAGTCTATCACAAAGCACGAAGCACAAAGACAACTGGCTGCAGGCTGCTTCACTGAAGGTGGCTGGATCAGGAGAGAGTGAGCAGGTTTCAGCAGCTGGTATTTGTAGCTTCCAGGCAGGCTCTCAGGTGGCAGCAATCCCAGCAGTCCAATCAGCCTCTGTCTGCACCAGGATCTAATCACTGCTGCAGATCTACAGACACAGACACTGACACTGCTGGCCACACCCACTCACATGCACACACACTCACAGGAGGAGGAGAGGAGACAAAATTTCTTCAACATAAAAATACACAACAAAATATGACCCAGGGTCATCACAATGACAAATGGCTTTAATCCGACATCAGATGTGACGGGAAGGTTGACATAGATACAAATGTATATGCTGGTTTAGACGGGGACATTAAATAGTGATTGCTGTGATTGTTTATTGCATTAAAATGTGCCTGACACTTTGGAAACCTGCCTCTGAGGCGTGCGCTTGTCACCAAATTACAGCTGCGGAGTGTGCGCTCCGCCCTGCGCCGAGGTTAGACCAGGTTGCAGCAGGCGAGCTTCCAGCGCACTTTCTGCACTGTTTTTGGCACGAAATTGTCACTGCGCCAACATGAATCTGCCGACACCTCCCCCTGGTGCGCCATCACCTCCCCTTGGTGCGCCATCACACCCACCTCTGCACAGACGGTCTACCAAATTGTCAAATTGGCAGCGCACGGCGGTGCGCCGAACGAAATTAACACTGCGCGGGGTGCGCCAGGCTTGCGCCCCCTGCGCTGCGCCATGAAACTAGAGCCCTCCATCTGTTTCTATAATCTGCACATATCCGTGTTTTTACCTGAGATGGCGGTGTCGTGCCAATGTAGTTATCTCTGCCAGAAAGTGTATCCCCTGGCCCGGGAGCGCGCATGCATTCAGTGAAGGTGGAGCCACAGCACTGCACTTTAGTTTACGCAAGTAAATTAAAACAAACAGTTGTATTGTTTAGTTCAGTGTTTTGGTGTTGTAATTACCTACGATACACCAATATAAATTATTTTGTAGGTCGTACCCTCGTACGTAAGGAAAAACCAAGGCAATATTTTCCTTGTGTGTTTTGACATTTTATACGCTGTAATTCTAGTCTTATGTGAAAATTCTGTCGAATTAAATAAATCTTGATTTCCAAACTCAAGATCACTGTGACTGTTTACTGGATTGATTATTAGGTCTACTTAACTTGAATAAACGAAAATGGACAGATAAGCCTGACCATATGAGTAGCTTTAAAAGACATAGGGGGTGGTGGTGGGACGGAGAACTTATGACGACTGGTCATCCCCTGTGCCAGCATTTGTTTCCCACTCCCTTAAATGGACAGATAAAGCCTGATCATAAAATTGTTTATTTTATAAGGACCGCAGATACTACTCTGCTCTATTACCCCTTTAAGTATGAACAAGTTCCAGTTTTTCTGGACAAGAAATGGGGGGGGGATACAAATTATTTCAGACTGTTTTTCCCCTCTGCCAAGATTTGTATCCCCCTGCCTGAATGGACAGGTAAAGCCTGACAATCATAAGAATTATTTTAAAAGTACTTCAGATACTCCTCTATAACCCCTGTGATTATGAACAAGTTTCTTCTTTTGTAGCCAAAAATAAGTGGGTGGCACAAACTATTTTAGACTGTTTTCCCCCCCTCTGCTAGAAATGGATGAAGCATAACACAAGGATTCATTGAACTTTATTTACCTATATAGAGATAATATAATTAAATCACTCAAGCACACACACACCCCACCCCACCCCTTAAAATGGACAAATGAAGCCTGACCGTGAAATGATTTGTTTTACCGGTACTTCAGATACTTTTCTGTAACCCCTTCTCCTGTTCTAGCTAGTGTATGTGTGTATGTGTGTGTGTGTGTGTGTGTGTGTGTGTGTGTTGGGGGGGGACTCTTTTCTACTTGCTGTATGGAGAACTGTGGTTCCTTCAATTACTTATGCTAATTAGGCAGGGTCAACTGGGTGTGAACAGGGGTCAGAGACATGTGCACAGTTTTGCAGGTAGTCACGGGTGAACAGATCATTGCGTTTCTGATTTACAATGGAGCCTAAAGAGTATCAAAAGATTGTCAACTACATACTTCGACGGCAGTACCCGGAGAATGTCTCTAGAGAGAAATTTCTGCTTCGGAGGAAAGCGTCTTTGTATGTCGTTGAAGGTGAGATAAGATAAAAAAAAAAATCACAACACTAAGGAGATGCTGGTATCCCCGTTTGTACAACGAAGCCTGCTTTACGTTGTCATGCATTACAGTATTACGTTTTAGACTGTATACTCAAAGTTCCCACCTCATTAATTTAACACAGCATTGACGTAAAATTACTCATTTGCAGGGATTCAGACGAGGCTGAAGTTGGCATCCAATAAGCTGGTATCTGTCCACCTTAAAAATGTCAAATCGCCAGAGAAAAACCACAAGATTAAAAAAGACTTCAAACCTGGACTGAATTAATCTCTAGAGCCTAAGCATTCATAAAAACAAAGTCTCTGATTTGTGAAACCTTTATTCTATTGGTGAAAATGCAAAAAAGGCACATTCCACTGATTTTTGTCACATCCAGACCACATTAGACCAGGTCCAGGACCAGAACCACTACACTAAGACTCCTCAAACCTGGACTGAACTACTCATCAGAGCCTAAGCATTCATTCAGTCTAAGTGTAGTGGTTCTGGACCTGGACATGGTCTAATGGATGCCAACTCCAGCGTCGTGGGATTCAGACTGACTTACATAATAAATAAACAGCGCACAAGTCAAAGAGTTTTGGAACCAATGGTTTAATCTCTTAATAATGCAGTGGAACTAATTGGATCTTGATTAGTGTTTGAAAAATCTTTACCTGAAACTTAACCAAGTTGTCGAATAAAAGCAGTGGGGTGGAAAGTACATTGTTTCCCTATGATATGTTGCAGAGTGGATTTGTAAAAGTACCATTAAATGTAAAAAGGTACAAGAACTTTACAAATATAACATGAGTAAATGTACATACTGTTTTCAGTGCTTCTTGTTGGTTTAGTAATGTATCAGAGAAATGTGATAACAGCATGGTTATTTCAAAGAAATTGTCTTGGTATCAATAGTCTTGAGATGTAATGTATATCATTTCTTGCTAATCTAACTGGTTGTTTTTTTTCTCCTATCTAGGAGAAAAGCTTTACTACAGGTGATACAAAGACACAGCCAGTACTATAAAAACCCAAGTGGTTTGTGGTGCTGATGAAGCCAACAAGATTTTCAGGGAGTTTCATGATAGCCCTATTGGGGCACACACTGGCCGGAGAAAAGAAAAGAAAAAGCATCTCCAAAAGATTTTACTGGCCAGGATTGTCTGTAGACATCAACAAGTGGGTAAGTCCGTAATATGCCCATATCATATATAATTATTCTATGATGAAGCTTGTGATTGAATTTAAAGGGACCTTTCCCTTTTTTCATCTTTACCTTGGTATTTATATTACATGTGTTCCTTAATAAGTTGCTTTTGCCTCGTATATAACATGTTATCATCAGGTTTCCCAATGTACATCGTGCCAAGCTGGCGGGTGTCATTAAAAAACCATCGAATATACCCCAATAAAGGTTAGTTCATCTGAACTGCAAAAATGTATGTAAATGGTACAAGACTTGTGATTCATTTTAAAAAGTGTTCAAAAGATGCACTGACTGCCTTTTACATTAAATATTTTTACAGATTAGAAGTCTCTCAAGTGTGTATTTAAACTATATTTTATGAATTCATCAGTGTTTCTGGAAGTAATCTATTTTAATGTGAAAATTTCTTTCTATTTAAGGTTTCACAGCCATTTGAACTGGTTGGGATGGACCTTATTGGGAAACTTCCATGCACAGAAAATGGACATCAGTACATCTGTGTGATGGTGGACTATTTCACAAAATGGCCACAGGCTTACCCTCTAAAAACAAAGTCTGCCAAAGAGGTCACACAGTGCATTGTCAAATTTGTCCACCAGTTTGAAGCCCCCAAAAGGATCTTGACTGATCAAGGAAAAGAGTTTGTAAATGCTGTAAGTATTTATGTCAAAGGTAGAAATTGGCTACATGTTGTTACTAGAATAAATACTCTCATTTGGAAGTAGTGAAGCGGAAGTGAAGAAGAAAGGCAGAACAGAAAGAGTGAGAAGGCAGTAAAGGAAAGGTTGAGAGGAAGTGAAGTAAAAAAACGGTGTAGAAAATGAAGACAAGGAGTGGATAAAGAGAGTGGATAGAGTTGGAAATGTAAATAAGCCTATAAAGTCAAAACATAACAAATAAAAATACAAGAAAGTTTAAACAGTGAAATCTCAAAAAATGTAAAGGAAAACAGAAATCTATGACTAATGTGTAAATAGTATAAAGTCTTGTGACCAGTTTGATGTGTGAACAGAGTGTGCAAGTTAAAGTATGCAGAAGAAGCAGCTGAAGTTGAAAGAGTTTAAGTGAATGAGCACATTTTTCTGTCTCTGTTTACATTGGTAAAATGTTTATTATAAAGTTTAATCATTTAAAAGTAAATGGGGTCGAGTGCTGTAGAACTTGTGTTGAGATTAAGATAGCACCTCATTTTCATTCTGACATCTTGATAATTTAGTTCTGGCAATATGTATGGAAAATAACAGTAGTGAAGTTTTTGGAACTGTTCATTTTTCTTCAGTGTTCCTATATGATTTCAGATAAACGAGGGAGTATGCAAAATTTTTGATATCAAAAGAAGCCTCTGCTCCCCGTATCATCCTCAAACCAATGGATTGGTTGAGCGTCTGAATGGGACAATTCAGAGGTGAACCCTTTGTCATCACACAAATATTTTTTAGTTGTCATTTAATGCATTTTTTTAATATTTCTTTTTCAGTGTGCCTCTCCATCTAAAAATTATAAGGAGTAACAATTTGGAAATATTACTGTAATCACATGTATCAATATTTTGAAATTTACTTTGTTCTCAGAGCCCTGAGCAAGGTAGTTGGCCTGCACACAAATACATGGGACCAATATTTGGATGCAGTGATGTTTGGGCTGCGAACCAAAAAACAAGTCACTACAAAACACTCTCCATATTATTTAATGTTTGGGAGAGAGGCCCGTTATCCCACACAGAGTCCTGAACTCTATGAGGTTAGTTTGTTGTCTGTCAAGGCATTACAGGTGCAACACTCAGATTTACATAAGTGTTCAATTATAACATAATTAAAACAGCAAATGTGTTTGTTCAACAGCAATGTGGAGGATGTAGTGGCTCAAGAGGACCTGTCACAGGACATCAAAAGACAGCAAGAGGTCCTGGAACTGGTCAAAGGAAATGTTGTCAAAGAACAGGAAAAAACAAGAGCCACAGTGAACTCTAGGTAAGTTAAACATGAAAGAAGAAATGTTACAGAATAGGGAAAGAAATGCATCAATGTTAAATAATTATTATTATTATTATTAATAACAACAACAACAACAACAACAACAACAACAACAACAATAATAATAATAATAATAATAGTAGTAGTAGTAGTAGTAGTAGTAGTAGTAGTAGTAGTATGAAATGGAAAATTAGTGTCATCTTGTTTTTATTGTCCTCTGTATCATGAGCTATATAAGAAATAAGTTGTAAGAAATTGGATTTGATGTAGTGAAATGATGTAGACAATGCCCTGCAGAAAGATTTTAAGAGGGCTTGGAAAAAAACAACATATCTGTGATGTCATTGGTGATTTAATTAATTAATTTATTCATTCTTTCTAGTGGCAAACAACCGTGTTCAAAGTTGGAGACAAAGTTTGGAGACAGAATATTAGGAGCCAACAAAGGAAGGGGGGTAAGTTGGACGCCAACTTTTTGGGACCATTCAGGATTGTGGCAATCCAGGGAAAAAGTGTTGATCTTATGGATGACAAAGGGGCAGTCTTCCCAAAAATTAACATTGATCAGTTGAAGCTCCACATACCTGACACATCCAGAGTGCCACACTGGGAGGATAAGAAGCAGAAAAAAGCTTCAGTGGTTGCATCATCATTTGCATCCCCTGCACCATCATCCGCATCCCGTGCAGCCCTTTCACCTGCAGCCCCTTCATCTCTAGCTCCCTCACCTGCAGCCCAATCACCTGAAGCATCGCCACCTGCAGCACCGTCACCTAAAGCACCGTCACCTGAACCATCATCCTCATCCCCTGCACCACCATCACCCGCAGCACCACAATCACTTGCAGCCACGTCACCTGCACCACCCTCAGCAACCCAGTATACTCGAGCTGTTGCAGAGAAATGTGCGTTTTCTTTATTGTAGACACACACAATAACATCCACACACACACATGCACACAATTGTGCGTGCGTGTGTGTGTGCGTGTTTGTGTGTGCTTCATCATCAAAATGATTTTCTGTCTGATTTTAATTCCACTTCAATTTACTAGATTCTTTTATCATTATTTTATCATTTCTTGCAGATGTAAAAGATGCCTGGCTGGAAAGAATGTCCATGTCTTTCTCTCAAAAATAGGGGCCTATAAAATCTTTTACTGGGATATTTACCAATCCGTCCAAACATGGAGATGGAAAGTGAGGTATAGTGTTCTTATTTTAACATTATTTACATTTGCATGTAGGGTTGACTATTTTGTAAGACTGCTATAGAGCTAGCATGTTTTTTTCCTGTAAAATAATATATTATGTTTATTTTCTCTTAAGGCATTCAATGCATACCTCTCTGTCATGGTCAGGGAATATAACGGCGTGAATACAGGAAAAGCTGCATTCATCGATTCTTATGCCATGACCAAAATGTGGAACAGAGGCACTCAGAGACTCAAGGTATATTGAGTATGAATCTGATATAAGGATTTTTATTTTATTGGAATGAAATATTGATATTTTAAGCGAGCTATTTCATGTCTTGTAGAGACTTACATTCTCAAAACATTTTTTGTTTTAGATGAAATCCCAGGAGTAAGACATAATTGTGGGGATCATAAATGAGCATCAAAATGATTATCATAGAATTCTGCAACTGCATTATATCACTGAAGAAAGATTCAGTGCATATGTTTCATAACACACTTAAGTAAAGAAACAACATGCAATTTTATTTTATTTTTTTATAGGTCATCTACCCCAGAGATAGGAAGACCCTCTTCTTGGATCCACTAGGGGAGTCCAAGATAGACATGTAGACATGTTTGGAAATAACAAGGTATGGACAGCTGTAATAAAAATTTCGATGTGTAAGTATGTTCAGTATGTGTCGTCGAAAATAGACAAAGTTTTTGTTACATACAAAAATGTGTGTGTCCTGCTTGCATTATCATCAAAGGCAAAAAAAAGTGTTGTTCTCTGTGTGACAGAATTTCTGTAATATTTTATCATTATTGCTGTCTTCAGGGCATTCGTGCGAAGAAAGGGATGCAATGTCTCACGGTGGAGGTGTGGGACTGTCCCACATCCCAGACAAAGTGGTGCAACTTCTTGTGGAGTTTTTGCTCTAAAGGTATGCTATCCAGAGCAGAGGGGGGAAAAACAGTCTAAAATAGTTTGTGCCACCCACTTATTTTTGGCTACAAAAGAAGAAACTTGTTCATAATCACAGGGGTTATAGAGGAGTATTTGAAGTATTTATAAAATAATTCTTATGATTGTCAGGCTTTACCTGTCCATTCAGGCAGGGGGATACAAATTTTGGCAGAGGGGAAACAGTCTGAAATAATTTGTAACCGCCCCTCCTATTTCTTGTCTAGAAAAACTGGAACTTGTTCATACTTAAAGGGGTAATAGAGCAGTATCTGCGGTCCTTATAAAATAAACAATTTTATGATCAGGCTTTATCTGTCCATTTAAGGGGGTGGGAAACAAATGCTGGCACAGGGGATGACCAGTCGTCATAAGTTCTCCACCCCACCCCCATCCCCTTTGTCTTTAAAAGCTACTCATATGGTCAGGCTTATCTGTCCATTTTCGTTTATTCAAGCTAATTAGACCTAATAATCCAGTAAACAGTCACAGTGATCTTGAGTTTGGAAATCAAGATTTATTTAATTCGACAGAATTCACATAAGACTAGAATTACAGCATATAAAATGTCAAAACACATGAGGAAAATATTGCCTTGGTTTTTCCTTACGTACGAGGGTACGACCTACAAAATAATTTATATTGGTGTGTCGTAGGTAATTACAACACCAAAACACTGAACTAAACAATACAACTGTTTGTTTTAATTTACTTGCGTAAATCAAAGTGCAGTGCTGTGGCTCCACCTTCACTGAAGGCATGCGCGCTCCCGGGCCAAGGGATACACTTTCTGGCAGGGATAACTACATTGGCACGACACCTGTTGGTGCAGTTAACCCCGCAGCAACTCCTTGTGTTTTTGCTCCTCCAATGCTACTTGCAAAAGAAGTGCTTCGCTTTCTGCCCCCTGGCTGCGCGCGCACATCGGCGATGACGTTGCACAGAAACCCGTCTATAGTGATCATGAAGTTGATTGTGAATGGCTCATGGGACGCTTCTGTTTAAAAGCAGTTTGAAGCTCTGCCCTGCTACTCCAGAGATTCTGATCACTTTTTTCAAACAAAATCCACTTAACTGACGAGAGAAACAATTCATGTTACTTGACAATTATTATCTTTGACTAAGTCAGGCACTGATCTGTATGACATGAAAAACAGCTGAAGACCACGATCCAAGTAATAAAGCAATGAAAGTCAAAGCTGCTTTTCTCTTAATCCAGCAGGGCACTTGTTTGACCAAAAGATCAGAAAGTCTGTAACCTGATATCTCTTCAGATTTCTGCTGCTACATGATTCCTGCCTGGTCCCCGGTATGTGCTCCACTTCAGACTGCACCTGCCTCAGGAGCTAACAAAAAATTGACCAGCAGATGGAAGCAGAGACTGAGACTTCATGCAAATAATTAAATTTGAATATTTAATCATTTAAACATGTCAATACATGAAGAGTATTAGGGCCATCTGTGAGAAAAAAAATGAGGGAGGGTAGAATTTTTTTTTTCATCATGCACTTCGAGAAAAAAGTCGAAATCTCGAGAAAAAAGTCGAAATGTCAAGAAAAAAGACGTAACGTCGAGAATACAGTCGAAATGTCGAGAATAAAGTCGGAATATAATGGCGAGAATAAAGTTGAAATATGTTGAGAATAAAGTTGACCTTTGAGACTAACAACCAGCGCACTGCTTCTACAAAATGCCGTCCAGTCAGTTAGATGAATTAGTGAAATTATACTTCGGATTCGGCTTTAATAACAAAGAAATACTTTCTCTTTTAGCCCACTACGGAGCCCTGGAGGTGTCAGGGTGCAGAATATTTTATTAAGGTGAGAGAACGCCTTCTACGGAAGCCCTAAAAGGTCACGTTTTTTCACGTTTTTTTAACACCGTTTTGTCGTGATAACGACCTAATTTCAGTCGATTTCCCGAGATCTCGAGTTATTTATGTCGTTATCTCGGGATAACGAAGCTTGTTTTCTCGAGATCTCGACTTATTTATGTCGTTATCCCGTGATAACGACTTATTTATGTCGAGATCTCGAGAGAACAAACATTACAACTGGCCAAAGAGAAGGGAGGATGGGGCCTGCCATCCCTGAGGGATTACTTTCAGGCGGCACAGATGAAGGCATTGATAAACTGGTGTGACATTTCATATAATGCCCAGTGGAAAAATATAGAGGAGAAAACCTTTCCTTTTCCAATACAAGCCACTCTCGCTGATGGAGAGATTCAAAAACATATTGACGCTGCAGATAACCCTTGGGTTAAATGCACACTTTCTGTTTGGAAAAATGCGGTTAAAGAATATAAACTGGAAAAAGATATTAGGTTGTTAAAATGGTTTGCTTATGATTCTGATTTTCCACCAAATAAACTGGATTCACGATTCAAAATCTGGGCATCTAAAGGGATAATAACCCTGAACAAGTTCATTAAAGATGGCACAGTAATTAGCTTTGAAACACTTCAAAATAAATATGCTCTGGAGAAGCAAGATTTTTATCGATATTTACAAATACGTCATTATATAGACACAAAGATAGAGGCGGTGTCAGAGGTTAATAGGACTTTTTGAAATTGTTCACAAATTCATTAGATGGGAAAACTAATAAGAAGATTATTTCAAGTTTTTATAAAAGTCTGATGGATCATAAAGCTCATTCAACTGAATATGTAAAGACAATGTGGGAGAAAGAAGGAGGGATGAATATATCAGAGGAAGAATGGACTGCAATATGGAAACTCCAGTGCACAAACGTGCAGAGATGGAAGGAATATGGATGGAAAACTGTGAGAAGATACTTTATCACCCCATGTCAGAAAACTCACTACGATCGAATGCCTCCTAACTGCTGGAGAAAGTGTGGAGAACAACGAGCAAACCATTTCCATATTCTCTGGAACTGCCCAATTATTAGACAGTATTGGAGAGACATTCATGTATCATTCCAGATATTTTTAAATGTGTCTTTCCTTTTGGTATGAAAACTGTTTATTTTGGATGTTTACCACAGGAACGGAAAAGAAAGGATAATGGTCTGCTAAGTATTTTGTTAGTTGCAAGTAAAAAATCTATAACTAAGAGATGGTTATCACTCACCCACCATATCAGATTGGTGGAATACAACTCTTGAGATTTATAGAATGGAACAGATGACGGCATTTATAAATCAAAAACAAGACCAGTTTCTACCAGTTTGGGAAAAATGGGTGGTATTTATTAAAAATAAGAAGCCTGTTTAATTTTAAGTTAGAACATCTTAAATCATTGTGTTGGTCACTCCCAAAGGTTCTTAAAGGTTTATTCCCTTTTGTCCTTTGTTGTTTTGATCTGATGGGAATATACTTCCTAAAAGGAAAACAATGATAAACCAGTGCACATGTTTGGCACAATTGAATTGTATTCATCATTGAAAAATGTTAAAATTGACAAATAAAGAATTAAAAAAAAAAAAAAGAATCAATGTCAGAGTAGGGGAGAGTGGGGTAAACTGAGCCAGTGGGTAAGTTGACCCAGCCCCTGTTTCTGGGAAACAGTAAATAATTCTTGTCATGAGGCCCTAAATTCAGAAAGCCCTGATCATTTCACCCTGTCTACGTTGAAGAGAAGCACCTGGTACAAACAGTTGGTACTTTTAACACAAAAATCTCTTTTGGTGTGTCAGAGTAAATTTACAGCATGTCTTTGAGCTTTTTTTTTTTATCAGTTCCAATTTATCCTGGTCTAAAATGGTGTAATGTACATATTTGTTAATTACCCATGTATAAAACTGTATGACTCATTTGGCTACGGATGAGCCTGTAGTTTGTGTTGAATCGTAGTGGGATGGTTGTTAAAAACTGAGTGTTGCACAGTACTGCCCCACCAAGAATATTTTTCACCAGCCGCCACTGTTCTTGACATATTTCAACTTTTTTCTCGCCATTTCGACCTTTTTCTCGAAGTGCATGATGAAAAAAAAATTCTACCCCTTCTCATTTTTTTTCTCACTGGTGGCCCTAATACTCTTCTGTACTTCCGTAATGTCAAGCTCAGGTTTATACATTTTATCTTATGACTCTTTGTTGCTGACTGAACTTAAAAATAGCACACTGTTTAATGTACATTCATTTTATGACCTTAAGGGTAACAGATAGAGATTCATTATGTATTGAAACACATCCCATAATAACAACATATTAAATAAAATAATATAATATAGCTATGATGTCTATATTACACCACAAATTATACAGAGCGCTCAGGTATCAAACTGCAGCTCCTTATTCTCTCCACCATGTGTTTATTTTTACTTGCCCTTTGACCACTGTTGACTGTTTTTGTTCTGAATTTTTTTCTCATGTGGCTATTTAAACAAAAATTGAAAAATATATCTACTCTTTGAGCTTTGTCCTATCTCTAACAACACGATACATATAACGAGCATTTCAACACAGGTGGCCCATCTTAGTTGAAGGCCCACTCACCACGACAAGGTGCAGGCCATGAGTGGGGACACAGGACAAGACAGACTTGGCGAACAGGACAAACTGTGACGGGACAAACATATAAATACATAAAAAAGTGCAAAGAGAAACTCAGAACTTTTCTGGAACAAAGAGAGCACACATAAAACACATATCAACTGAAGTAATGCAGCTGATATGTAAGTAAACACACTTTAAACATTTGACTGAACATTTTTTTCCAGATGGTATTTTTTTACTTATTTATTTTTGGTTTGGTTTTAAAGCTATAATCTGAACTTGAAAGAGCAAACATGCTAACAGACTCCATTTGTAACAGAACAGTCAAACTACAACCCCCCTAAAAGCAGTATTTACAAACCATAACTTTTAGAAGTAAAACAATAGGGTATTACAAAACAGTAATAAAACACATTCAACCTATTTACATTACACTGCAGTAAGAAGTTTGTTTCCAGTGTATGAATCAGTCCTGTTTATGCGGACTGTAAATCATACCAGCAGCAACGACAGTTCGTGAGAGGATCAGTGGAGGACCAGGCATCTTCAGTGTATGAATCAGTCCTGTTTATGCGGACTGTGGTTATACAATGGTGGCCAAAATGACACTTTGCATATTTAAGAATTTGTCTATTAAAACACCCATAAAACAAATTAAATATCTACAAATTCAGAATAAAATTAGTCCTGAACACACGTTGGTCTTGGCAAAGGAGAAGAAGGGACTAACTGGGGAGAAATGGGCACAAATAGGGGCCCTTTTAGATGCTAGCTGGAGTTACCCCTGCATAGCCAAAGACTTGAGAGGCAGTCCAAGCACTACAAAGTACACTTTACTGCCACGATGCCACCAATTCATGCCAGAACTGAACGGCTAGAGGTTGACAAAATTTACCTTTTATACAGACAAGTGAAGCGAATCAAAATTCTCATAAACCAAAGAAAGACCTAATGTTCTGGAGGCAAAAATGGGTCTATATTTCAAGAACTGTCAGGTGTTCTAATAATTTTCCCACCACTGCAGGTCACAGTGATGTTATTCACCATAAAAGTTAATTTATTTAGTCAGTCTTCTTCGTACACTCTTGCCATCTCTCGCCATCTCACTTTCCCTCTTTGCAAAGTGACTGAACCTGACTTTGCAATACCAGGAGGAGGCCATTTTCACCAGTACATGAATGTGGTTCACTTCAACGCATGTGTCAGACATATGGCTGTGCAGATGTGGGAAAAGGTCTTTCTCGCCACAGTCTGCAAGAACCTGGGTGACAATGGTTGATGTGATTCACGCCCACAGGGAAGTTGACCTCCATTCATTCTGATCCTCCTCTGAATACTTTTCTCCGTGGTCAAACACACAGACACCATGCCTAGTGATGGCTTTTTGAGACCGCCTCTATCTTTTAGGTGAATAAAACTGTGTGCAGTGCCGTCAGTTGTTAAAGCTTGTGAGCAAGGCAAGCAGGTGATTTTTTCTTTTATCTTCTTCACAACAAATCCTGCGATGTAGTTGATCACTGCCTCTTTGTATTCAGAGAGGCAGGGTACATCTGGGAGGTCAGGAATGGTGTCATCTTCCAGCACATCCACCTCTACCAACTGCACTTCCATTCTCCGTGCAATGTTTCCAGCTGCAGGTGTTGAGCTGAGAATGTGGGTGTTATCTCGAAGTAAACAGTTGCCCGTGCCTCTTTTCACTTGGTGCCTCACAAGTAGGCGTTTGTAGGCTCCCCTGAACTGCCTGGCATTGGGGTTGTTATTGTGCCCACCCCTAGCTCTTATGGCGGCAAAGAAGAGCTCCAAGTGGTCCTGACTCAGTTTGTAAGTAAGAAGATACCTGCATGAAGCATTGGCCCTCTCAACAAGGTCATGATAGATGTTGAGTGCACTTCTGCCATTAGCAATGAAGCCATATATGGCAGTCTTCTTTTTTGTTGTGTGAAGTGGCACCATCTTGTTGGACTCCTGGTCCTTCAAGCCGAGGAGGACATTTTCTGCCTGCTTCAAGATGGTCTCAGCACGATCTTTAGTTGTTGGTTTGATCGGTGCTTTGAAACCTCTTCCGAAGGGATTGTGGCCGTTGAGAACATCAATAGCTGCGTCTACAGTGCGCACAAACTGAACAGTTGCAGCGCAACCTTTGAACTCCTCCAACTTCAAGCCTTGCTCACAGAACTCCATGGTGTCTGCCACACTGCAGCAGAAGAGCTGTGCTGCCAAATGAACTTTGATTTTTTTGTTCCTCCATTGTATGTGAGCCATCTTCAGCTTGTTACCAAGCCGTAGTCCCCCTTTTTCTTGGAGTTTATTGAGAGCTTCAAAGTACTTCCATTTTATCTTTGCCCCGTCTTCTGTCTCAAACTCCAGAGAAGATGCAAAGGCATTGCGAAGAAGCTTCAGCGTGTGGCAAGCATCCAGGATGACATGTACTTTTTGCTCTGGTTTTTCAGGATGCAAAAAGTATGGCTTCATGTTGTTGATATCAAGGTCGGCTCCAAGTTCTTTTATCATGGCCAAATTGCTTGACAGGGCATCACAAGTAAGAGAAATAACTTGAACACCAACCTCATGAAGCCTGCTAAGGCTCTCCCTCACAATGTTTGCCTTCTCAGATCCATCCATACCTGTGATGAAAAAGTATGCAATGGGAATCTTCCAGGACTCATTGACAGCCACAACCATGAGGACCAAGGCCTGGGTGGTGAGGGTGTTGTCTATTTCCCCAGTACCTATGTCCACATAGCCATGGAACTGGTCCCCTGAAAATTCTGTCATCTTGTGGATGTGCATTTCATCCATCATGAGGGCACAGATGGTTCCTCTTCGCTTCTCTCTGTTTGCCTGCACATGACTTTTTAGCGCTGGAAAGGATGCTACAGTAAATCCAGGATGGGCTGAAATGCTGCTGTACCAAGTGCGGATGGTGTGACTGTGTGGAAGGGCTTTCTGAAAGTTGTCACGTACATAGTCATATGCCTTTGGGGAGTAAAAGTGCAGTGTGGTGGCAAACTGCTTCAGCTCCTCTGGGGATTTGGCTGACTTATCCACATTGTGTATCCTCCGCAGGATGTGTCTCGGTACTTCATCAACTGACTCAAGCAAAGATGCACATTGACTTGATATCAAAAGCTTCTTCTTGACTTGTTTGATGGCATCTTTCATGGTGCAGATCTTTTTCTTTAACCGCCTGGACTTTTGGCACTGCCCTTTTAGCTTATTCTTGTATTTATTTAGGATGTCCTCTGTGGCCTGATTTTTCTTTTTCAAAGACTTTGGAGAGCCCAAACTGTAGCTGTGATCTTCTTCAACGCAGCCAAGTGGTGCACATATTGATGCTGGATAACTATGATCTGTGCTCTCCACTGTTACAGCAGTGTCAGCCTGACAGTTGTCAATGTCTCCTGCCTGCCTTGCCTCTGTGTCACTACTCACCCAAATCCTGCGTTTCACACCTGCCTGAGAAGAGCTCACCCGGTGATCTGGAAACAGGGTTGGGACAGCTGTTTTCTTCAGGCAACGCTTCCCCTGAAGAAAGACAGATAGAAATCATTTCAAATTAAACTGTTTGCTGTAGTAACATGCTCTGGAATGTGTTTAAATCATTGGCAAACCCTCCACAGATTCAATGAATGATAAATCTATTCAATTACAAATTGTTGAAATGATGAGGCAGACTGTAATGATAGTGCACATCACTGTCCTTTAGCTGATTTAACCTTTGAGTTCGTGACAAAGGCATGCTCTTCAAAATGAGCACTGCAAAGACGAGATGATGGTACAGGTTTCCAGTCCTTCCGTCTAATGTTGACCACCCACTGCCTCAGCCTGGCTGCGTCACAGCTACCTGGAGGAAAACTTTGGAAAAATGCAGCAGTAGTTATTTTTTATTTGTGTTATTTGTCAAGGGATGTATGCTATGCAAAGTAAATGTCATATTTTGAGCATTAATTTATTTTCAATAACAGACTGTTTTGTTTCATCAGAGGTTTGAATCAGAACTCTAGAAAGTGGAATAAAATAACACAAGGTACTGAAGAGAAGGCATTCATAAAAAAAATACAAAAAATAAACTAATAAAAATCCTACATTTAAAACATTTCGCATAAGATTCTTAATAAAATGATATATGAATGACCTATTAAAATAAGAATAATGATATAAATGAGTATAATAATGAACAGTTTTACTTCTTGTTCTTTGGATGGAAGGACCGATTGTTCAGGTTGCTGTTAAGTGCTGGCTGCACTGGTTTCCCGTTGAGGGCTGATGACAGCGGGTGAATTGAAAAAAAACTAATCACCTACCTTTATAGTAAGGTAACTGTCGATTTTACGATTTTTCAGCTCGTTTCAATTATTACAGATGAACTTTCTTTAACTTGTAATCCAGAGCCTCTCCTATCTTAAATTTCTCTTTTATTAAAATCCTTAGACGAGTGGCGGTATAGTCAATGATGTGAAGCCATTAACGGTGTAATATTTTACAACAGTCAGATGCTACAGAGTATGAACTGATATTACGATGATTACAGATTTTTATTAACGTTCAAGCACATAAACCTCAGGATAATATAAACAAAGAATGAAAAGATAACTTAGAGCAGTAACTCCTTTGTATCAGTAATTCCTGATACCACATTTAATTAGCTATTTTTTTAGCTGGCTAGTTAGCTTATGATTCAAACACATTATAACAGACAATATACAATTAACTTACCGAAAGAACTGCAGCGATCCATTAGATCCATCAGGGCGGTTAGTACAATTTACTGCGGAACAACTCATTTTTCTATTCAAGAACAAGATATAAATTGACCATGAAAATCAAGTAGCTTCGTGTCACTCCAGCGATCACATTCATTCGCGCTGTCCACTCTAAATACAGTCTACGTTCACAACGTATCTTGCGCAAGAACGGCAGCTGTCAATCATTGTGAAACTGCCGGTTATTTTTTAAACTCTAATAACTGATGAAAAAGAAACTTTTCAGAAAAAAGAGGACTTGTAAAAAACGCAGCCCAATAATACTTTCATATCAGCACAGCATACGGATGGGAGAAATATTTCTACGAGGTGTATTAATTTTTTGAAGTTTCACTACGGCCCCGTTTATGGTGTAAGAAAGCTGTTAAAAAAGACGTATGCATAACTAATGATTCGTATTTGTAATTTCAACCATTTTTGTGTCAAGAATGTTGTTTCACATAGTACGGATGCTTATATAAACAAACAAAGATAAAAAAAGAGATAATAAGTAGAACAATAGTAATAGTTTGTTATAAAAGGGAGAAAAGTCATTTAACAATAGCAGCTGCAGTATAATGCTAGTAATTGTAAAGGTAATACATAAATATATCATAGTAAACAAAATAAAAAAGAATGCATAAAAGAGTAATAAAAATAAACATTGGATGGAGTACTAATGAGAAGAGGAGAAACAACAACAGCATTAGCGGCAAGTGATATGGTGGTAGGGACAGGGAGGGATTGTCATTGGTGTGGCTGTGGTTGCATGGGGTGAAGCTGTAAGGGGGGCAATAAGTAAAATATATTAAAATATGGGTAGAATGGTGTAAAGGAATAAAGAATAGATATATGAAAAGGGGAAAAGTATGTAGATGGTGATATAATAATTACAATAATATGAGAAGGGGATCAAGGAAATGAATGGACAAGTAAATGAGGAAGTCTGATGAATAAGAAATAATAGTAATATAGTAATGGTAATAGTTGTTACAACAACAGTTATATTATTCTAATTAATAATAATAAAATTAATAACAACAACAATAATAATAATAATTATAATTATCATTTTTACATTTTATTTTACATCATTTTTTTAAATTGCCATCGCTGTCACTATAGTATGTGCTAGTTATGGGTGAGGTATATTAAATGTTATGCTGTATCACAAAGACAGATGATTCAGCATATAAGTAAATGTATAAATTAATTAATTGTATATTTTTCATTTGAATGTCTCTCTTCCTCTCTCTCACAGACACACACACAATATCATGACCCTGTACACAAATAAAACAAGAATTTTTTCATATTTTTGTTTTGTGTGCTGTGAGTAATGTACTATTTCAGGCACAGGCTCATGTATGTGCGCTCGCACACACAAACCAGACATCTTATATAAATGATGTTGACATCCGTATTAAACTTTAAATACGTTTTTACTCAGCTGTGTTGGTATAAAACTAAAAAAAGCCATCTGCTTTCAATATTGAGCCGTTTACTGTCACTTTACGCTGCACAGAATACGAGCATAAATGCGTTCACTCCACTTGCTTCTGGTGCTAGACTGGAGTGAAGAGACCCCTCCAATATGGCGGCGCCGCTGGATTACGCTCCAGGCCGTCATGAGGCAGAGGAGATCAATTGCTTTCCCTGCGACCTGTGACCTCAGTGACATCATTTCAGCACTTTTCTATTCGTACCCGTAAGCTTGGATTTGTACTCACAGGGAAGAACTCGTAGTCGTAAAAAAGTGAGTTGTATTCATAAAACTTTGTACTCGTATAAAAACAACTGTAACCTGAACCCAATTTCACAGACTTACGTATATGACAGCAGATTTTTGTGAAACAACATTCTTGACACAAAAATGATTGAAAATTACAAATATGAATCATTAGTTATGCATACATCTTTTTTGACAGCTTTCTTACACCATACCCGTTCAGATGAATGGGGAGACGGAGAGTTGACCTATACTGCAGCCAGTCACCAGGGGGAGCAGTTTTTGTGGCCACTTCAATTCGAGCCCTGCGACATGACGGCCACAAAGCTCTTCCTTTGTTTTTTATGGAGTCTGACAAGGGCTGGGCAATACAGTGTATCATTTGAGTAAATTAATTCAAATTGTTTTCTCCAGAAGATTTTAAATTAAAATTCAAGATTTTTTCTTCACTTACTTCAATTGTAAGTTGTTGCAATGTGAAAACATGAATACTGAAAAATAAGTTCTGATGATGGTTTCATGAAGCACCTTAACAGGCTTGTATTTGTTTTTAATGACATTAAATGTTAAGCAGAGAGTTCCATGTTGGGAGTGAAAATATCTCAGCTTTCTTTGTTTATGTAGACAAATCTGCCTATGTATGAACTGCAAATCACCATTTTATGACATGCAAATCAATTTAAGAGGGACATTCTGTTTGGTTTGGGATTATATTCTTACAACATGAAGGCAAAAATTTGATTCATGCATTTTTTTTGTCAGTTTTTGAAATTGTAAATTGAGTGTCATGCAGAAAAATCTTGGATTTTTGGGGCACATCGCCCAGCCCTAAGTCTGAGTGCAACACCAAAACCACCTCCATCAGCAACCTCCCTGCACTGAAGTGATCTCCAGTTCATTCACAGTTTTTGACGGAGAGATCAGAAACGAGCTTCCATGTTGGCTGTTGAGGCCCTCGGCAAAGCTGACCAGAGGCTTTAAAATAAAACAAAGAAGCAAACACTGAGAGTTTACAGGAACTTTATTATCAAACATAAAAAAGGACAACAAAAACAGGAACAATTAAATCCTGGCTCTGCTACAACTGTGATGGTTTCAGCTGCCGCCATCTTGACTTCTTGATGAAGGTAACAAGATGATGTCTAAAATCTAGAAGAGGAATATTAAAATTAATTGTAAAAAAACCTTCTGTTAAAAAAGGAGATGTACATGTTTGGAGGAAAAACATATTGAGTTTTGTTTATTAAGACAGAAATGTCTGACTTAATTAACCAGAAATGTTCTTGGTGGGTGAAGTTGGATATTACAGAGTGAAACTGAATGAAGGCAGTGTTTTTCTTTGAAACGTGCAAATATGTTTTTTTCTCGTCATTTTAAAAGTACATTTTGTTTTGTCTATTTTGAACTAAATTTCAATTTAAACTAAACAAGCTAAATGAAAAATCATCCTTCATACTTCTTTACAGGTAACAAACATCCAAACACTCAGACACTCAGTCGGTCGTGAGCTGAAGTCCATCTCTGTAAAAAATGAATCCACCTTCAGCTGCAGCGTTGACGTCATTTACTCCATCATGGAGGGGGGCTGTTCTCCCACAGCAGGGGGCAGTGGTTGATGGTTCAGGGCCTGTCCCTTTGTAGGACGTCCTGAACTGCATCTCTGGGGACCACTGCTGCTCCGAGATCCCCTGCAGTTTAGCCTGGGACTGCCAGAGACCCAGTTACCATGTGTGGCCACAAGGAGGCACTGCAGGGGTCTTGGTGGTGGAGAGTCTGTGAGCTGTTGGAGAAGATCTGAACATCTTCTCCTTCGTTCACTGTGTCAGAGGAAAGAGCCGCAGCTGTGAGCAGAGACACCAGCAGGAAGTGCAACACACTGACGCAACTGCACCGCCTACCAGACACTACAGAACACTGCACAGGCTCTCCACACACCCTGTGTGCATGCACACCCACACACACCATTCACACCCCATTCACACCACATACACACCCATTCACACCACATACAGACCACATTCACACCACATTCACAACACATACACATCCATTCATACTAATTCACACTCATTCATGTCACATTCACACCCAGTTCACACTTAATCATGCCAAATTCATACCGCATTTACACCCATTCACACTGGTTCACACCACACTCACATTCAATCACATCATATACAAACCACATTCACAACAATTCACAGCCATTCACACCGCATTCACAAAAATTTCCACCACATTTACCCCCATTCACACCCAGGTCACATACACTCATACTACATTCACACTTATCCATAACCATACACACCATTTTAAACCACACTGACACAAAATTCACACCCAATTACACCACATCAACATCCATTCACCTCCATTACCACCAATTCACATCACATTCATACCACATTCACAGCAGTTTCACATCCGATTGACAACACATTCACACAACATTCAAACCACTATAACAACCATCACATCACATTCAACCACACTTTAACACATTCACACCTCATTCATTTCACATTAACAAATCATTGACTCAACAAGCTCAACACATCCACAGTCCAGTGGTTAGATTATAATCACACAGTGTTCAAACCCAATCAACAACCCCATTCACATCACATTCACAACCATTCAAACCACATTCAGGCTCATTCACAAAATACTCACGACACATCTGCACCCCATTTACACAACATTAACAGCACACTAACACCTGATGCAAACCACACTAACACCACATTCACCTACAGATTCACACCAAACTAAAAACACATCCACACACAGACACTCCCTTCACAAAACATTTGCACACCATGTACATTACATTCACAACACAATGAAACACAACACCATATGCAAAGCACAACATGTGCTTCGCATAAATAACATATATGCAATATATATAACATGTATTTTGTAGTTTTGTGTGTTTGTGTGTGTGTGTGTGTGTGTGGGGGGGGTTCAATAAGGAAACATAACGTTGCACAACACAAAACAAAAATCTTTTTTCTTTAGTTTTTGTCCTTTTTAAACAAGTAAACAAAACACAACACAAAACAACACCAGAAGTCAAAACACAACATGTAACATCTATTTTTTAAAATGTTTTTGTCTTCTGAACAGGGAAACACAACAAGACAAAACACAACGCAAGACAAGACAACATGTAACATCAAATTTTTTGTAGTTTTTGTCTTTTATAAACAGCTGAACAAAATACAACAAAACATAACACCACACGTCAAAACACAACATGTAACATGTATTTTTTGTTTTTTTTGTATTTTTTAAACACAATAACACAACAATACAACATCAGCCACAGCACAACATGTAACATGTATTTTTTTGTAGTTTTTCTCTTGCTTTTTAAACACAGACACACAACATGAAACATCTATTTTTATAGTTTTGTCTATTTTAAATAGAAGAACTGAACACAACGCAACCACACACAACATATAACATATTTTTTTGTAGTTTTATGTTTTTTAAACACGACAACACAACAATACAACATCAGCCACAGCACAACATGTAACATGTATTTTTTTGTATTTTTTGTGTTTTTTAACAGGTAAAGACAACATAACACAACACCTCACACAAGACCACAGCTAGCATCTATTATTGAAGACGCAGCACATTAGAGTCACAGCACAACACTGCAAGGGTTACATGTTTGCAGGGCGCTTCCTCATGGGGCGCCTCAGGCTCTTCAGCACGTCTCTTCTGAGGCGCCCGCTGGTCTGTGGAGTCAAGAGAGGAGGAAGAGGAGGGACAAGACTCAGAGGCACAGGGAGGAGTCTGAGGAGAGCCAGCAGGTAAAAGAGGAGTCTTCCCCTCGTATAACTGAGGATGAGGAGTCAGAGGGTGGAGAGAAGAGTCAGAGTCAGTGAAAGAGTCCAAGGAGGAGATAGAGGAGCAGAGAGAGGACTCAGGGGTGTGAGGAGGAGACTGGGGAGATGAGTGGATAACAGGAGGAGATAGAGGAGTCAGAGCAGAAGGAAAAGAGTCATAGTTATAGTCATAGGGGTGAGAGGAAGACTCAAAGTTATAGGCCAGAGTTTGAGGAGAGTGAGGAGGAGACGGCTGGTTGATATAAAGTGCAGGAGTCAGAGGAGGAGGGGGAGAGTCACAGTCAGAGTGAAAGCCAGAGGAGTCAGAGGAGTCAGAGGAAGACTCCAGGATGTGTGGAGGAGTTTGAGGAGGGGAGGACAAGCTCAGAGAAGGAGTTGGAAGACTCAGAGCAGACGGATAAGGGCCAGAGTCAGAGTCAGAGTCTGAGTCAGCAAAAAGGAGGGAGGAAGAGACTGAGTGGATTGGGGAGGAGGCAAAGGAGAAAAATGAGCACTTATAAAGTTCTCAAGGGCGAGTGTAGGATTTAAAGCATGGGGAGAGGAGTCATAGGCATTGGAGGAGAGGAAGGAGTCAAAGTTGTATGCAGGAGTCTGGGGGAACTGAGGAGGAAAAAGCTGGTTGATATAGGGTGGAGGAGTCAGAGGAGGAGGGGGATAGTCACAGTCAGGGTGAAAGCCAGCTGAGTCAGAGGAGGTGAAAAGGAGGAGAAGACTCAGAAAAGTGTGGTGGAGTCTGAGGAGGAAGAAGAGGCTGAGGAGGAGACAGCTGGCTGAAAGAGGGAGGTGGAAGAGTCAGGTCGGGAGGAAAGGAGTCATAGAAACCAGACTCAGAAAAGTGTAGGGGAGGCTGTGGAGGAAGAAGAGGCTGAGGAGGAGACAGCTGGTTGGTATAGGGTGGAGGAGTCAGAGGAGGAGGGGGATAGTCACAGTCAGGGTGAAAGCCAGATGAGTAAAGGGAGGTGAAAAAGGAGTGAGAGGAAGACTCAGAAAAGTGTGGTGGAGTCTGAGGAGGAAGAAGAGGCTGAGGAGAAGACAGCTGGCTGACAGGAGGAGGTGGAAGAGTCAGATCAAGAGGAAAGGAGTCATAGAAAGAAGAGTCAGAGATGTGTGGAGGAGACTGAGGAGGAGATGACTGGCTAAAAGGAGGCGGTGGAAGAGTCAAAGTAGGCAGCGGAGAGTCAAGGAAGGAGTTACTGAAGGGTACAAAAGGATGAGTATGAAGGGGAGGAGTCTGGGGAGGAAGAGGAGTTTGAGAGGGGGACAGCTGGTCCAAAGTAGGAGGTGGGCTCATCATAGGAGGGGAAGAAGGAGTGGGGGAGTGGAAGGTAAGGAGAAAAGGTCCAGAGTTTGGGGGCGGAGTCTGAGGAGGAAGAGGAGATGGAGGTGGGGAGGACTGGTGCCAAGAAGGGGTTGGAAGAGTCAGAGGAGGAGGAGGAGAAGAGTCAGAGAGGGAGACACTAGAGGGTGGAAAAGACTCAGAGGAAGACGGAGGAGTCTGAAAAACTGGAGAAGGAGGAGACAGCAGAGGAGGAGGAGAACTTCTCTGTGAAGAGCTCGAGGAGGAGCTCAAGGGAGAGCCTGGAGGGGTGGGCTTAATATTCCCACATCGGGGTCCAGTGGAGCAGCAGCTTGAGGGGGCCTGGACCTCAGTGACCTCCATGTCACCTGTAAAGTCCGACTCAAGGGGCTCCGTCTGGACCGATGTGGACTCACCTGTGTGCCCACAAGGGGGGCTGCTGGACTGGTCCTGGATCCCTGGGGGGCTCTGGTCTTCTTCTTCTTCCGGGATGGAGAATGGAGTTGGATCGAGGCTCTGAAGACAGAAACAAACCAAACGTCAGGATGTGAAGTTCAGAAACACGACATGACGTCAGCAAACTCACCAGAGAGACTTTAAGAAACACAAACACACAGCTGTGATTATCACAGCAGAGGTCAACAACAGGGACACACTGTTTGACATTTTTAACAAGACATCATATAATCACCTCTGAGTGACAACAGAATCAGATTCAGCTTTTACAAGATCACAGAAGACCAAAATGCACATTATGAAACCCAAAAGCATTAATAACATTTAATAATCAATAATTGAACGCTGGAAAAGAAACTTACGGCCCATCACTGCTTTGTTTTCATGCACAAATCAAGACTTTAGAAATAAATCCACTCTGAATGTCTTTTTCAATTAAAACACATAGAAGGGTCTCCTGACACTAAAATTTCAGTCATTAAAGATTATTGATGTCATCTCCCTGTATTTGTTTCTATTTCCTGATTGTGATGCCTTTGACTTTAACAGCAACTCAGATTCAATTCGTGGTAGATTGTTAGAATTTAATTGGCATTAAAAGAACAATGAATGGGTTTGAATTGACGTGATGACATTCATCTATTTTCCTCACTGAGAAAACCTAATCTAACATACAAACACAGAGTGAAACTGTAAAGTTAGCTGAAGAAGTGTTGTGTCAGGAAAATGCAAACGCACTCAAGACAAAAACTTGGAGAAACAATCACTTGTACATACACACTCTTTTTATTAAACATAGATCAGAGGCAGGCAATAAAAATAGAAGTTTAATGGATTTATGCACTGATTTTACCTAACAATTCTGTTTAATTTTATTTCATGTTAAATGTTTGTCTAATTAATCTACAGTTGTACTTTTTATATTTATCCTTTGCACTGCACCTCTGATGAGAACTGCATCTGGTTTTAATCGTGTACATGTATACACATTGAAAAATGTCAATAAAAGGAATCTGGAACCTTGAATTTGAAGTTTACCCTTCATCAAATCTTCCATTATCTATCCTGTTTTATCTATTATACATTTTCATGGGTTTGATAAGCATGATGTAAATATGTATGGTACAGGAATATTAGGCTGAGTCAGCAAAGGTCAAATCAACAGAGACCAAAGGTCACACAGACATTTAGAGGAGCTTAAAATGACATCAAATAAACAACCAAAATGTGAATAAAATAAACAGGACTGCTCCTGAAGATAAATCTATTTTAATAAAAATGTCCTATTTAGACCAACATTATGGGGAAATCATGGTGTCATCGATGAGCATATTACAGCACAGATCTAACAGTGAACCATCTTTTTACTGAACATTAAGCCGGCTGTCTGCTTTTAAAGCACCTCTTATTTAACTTCATTGAAACAAAATAATCTTATGTGGTAAGTTGTCTGAAAATATATCTAGATTGTCTGAAAAAGTCAACATATTTCCAGTCCTGATACAGGCCAAACTCATTTAAAGCATTTCTTTATGGATTTCATCAAAGTCTGAATTATTACACCATCATAAATGATATTTCTATAACAGTAATTAGTCTAATGACTGATTAAGTTGAGTCAAATGTCAGGGCTGTAGCTTTGTCAGTATCTTTAAGAAGACAGAGACAGATAAACTGTTTAATTCTGATTTATTTTCTCCAGTCCACAGAGATTTCATCTGTTTCTATAATCTGCACATATCCGTGTTTTTACCTGAGATGGCGGTCGGACCTCAGTAACATCAAATTAAATAAGCCGGAGTTTTAGCTCCTGCTGAAATATGACGGTGGACAGATTGTGACACAAACTGGGACTTCAGTTAAGATGTCTCAGACTTCAGAGACCTCTGAAATACTAAAAAGATGTTCAAACAGAAAAGAAGAACAAAGTCTCATATAGCCTAGATTACAGCCTTTATCTGATCTTGTTTTGTGCTCATAAACATTTTCACTGCTCTGACATTTTGATTCAACTTTAAATATTCCCTCAATATTTTGGTAAAATGCGATTATTTAACCCACACAGTGTCGTTTTGGGACATTTTATTGTGTTTGTCCGTTTGGTTTTTCACAGACGAGTGCTTCAGACTCTCCATGAAAGACGAAAAAAGTTTAATACAATCAAATATCTTACATTTGTCGAGCAAAGCTCACGTTTCTCCATTTTCGCTGATGGTCGGTCGATAACTTCTCGCTGTGAACGACTTTTATTCCGAAAACTTTCTCAAAAAATCACTTTAAAGGTCTTAAATCCTGCGGACTGCGGACTCCCGTGATGATTTCAAGTTTGTTATCACTCGAATGACTCGATGTTGTGATAGCAACCAACTCCTGCCGTCAATCATTTTTGACGTTGTCATTACGTCATCACGCAGCCCCGCTCTCCTGTATTACTGTATAATAGAGAGACAGGTCGAACGATGGATTGATAGATAGATATTAATTCCTCTGGGGGAATTCAGGAGTAATAATAGCTTGAATACATATCTATTTAAAAAATAAAAAAATCAAATTTCAAGAGGAGGTTAAAAAGATGAAGACCTTCAACTCTGATACAGTTATTGAGAACCGAATCGAAATATTGAGAAAATATTGAATATTTTTGACTTTTTTTCAAGACTTTCCATTTTTCCTCCACATTTCTACTTTTACTTTCAACAATCAATGTGGCTGGTATGTTTAACATTTTTGTATCGTATTTTCTTTTTGATGGGGCATATTAAAAACTCTTCCTCCTCATTAGGCTATTTCTGTCTCCCTCACCTGCTTGTGTGTTTCAGGTAAACGACATTCCTCTTTGGGTCTTCTTGAATGAAATTTTAACTTTTCTCAAAAATCATTCATTTCACTCCAGATCACAAAGATTGTGATGTTTTGATTGGAATTTTGACATTATTACTAGAGTGATCTCTCTGTTTGTGGATGAATTGATTCTATAACCTTAGTATATCTTTCTAACCATATAGACATAATGTCCCTCTTTAAAATGATATACCACATCTCAAGGGGTTACCTTTAATAAATTTGTTTTAAACAAATATGTTGCTATAGAATTAAAGATTGACTGATTGGTTTGTTTACAGCAGGAACCAATTCAAATTTCAGAAAGGGTATCAATTCAATTCAGCCTGAAGAGCTTGACTGGCTTGATTGTGGACATTATTGCCAAAGCATTTGAGTAAAAACTAGAAAAGCACTTGGATAGCGCAGACCTTCACCAGGGCCACAGTTACTCACCCATATTGTGATTTTCACCTTAAATATCAGTCCTGCCTATCATCATTTGTTCCTTGTCCCAATACGGACATTTCCTTAAAATTTCATCAAAATCCATCCATAAATTTTTGAGTTATTTTAACAGAGAAACAAACTAACAAACACAAAAACTAACAAAAAAACAAAAAGACACCAGCAATAGCATGACCTCCTGGTGGAGGTTATGAAAGTTAAAATAAAAATACTAATACAAATACTTATAAATAAAAGGACCAGCCCACCTCATTCATAACAGTGTAAAAATACAAATTTGGTCACTTCAAACAAATCAGTCTAAAATTTTGAGTTTTGCACATTAGCATTGGACATCAAATTAATAAAATATGACAAAGCTTCTGACATCTGTTATTTAAAAAAGATGAAGAAACTTGGTGAACTCAAATTCTGTCCAGTTTGAATAATATTAATAAAGATAATGATAATAAAGTGTTGAAATCAACAGTAGCCTGTAAAATTAAATTTTCTAACTTAAGCTGTCATTGAGTTATTGGGATATGTTCAAGCTCAGCTCAGGGAGGAGACTGAATTTAAAGAAACTGCCTTCATGATGTGTGTAAAGGTAACGTCAAAAGAAAGGGAAAACATTTTTCTTGAAAACCCTTACTTTCTTTCCGTTTTTAAATATTTCAGTTCCGAATCATCTTTTTTTGTTTTGTGGTAAAAGTGAACAAGTACACACACTCAAATGTATGCTGGTGATATAATCATTAAAGGAGACATATCATGCTTGTTTCTCCTTTTCACTATGCCAGACTAGGATGCCTGTAAAGCATTTCTGCCCTCAGTACAAGTCATTTAGTTCCTTCATTGCCCCACAATAGCGTTCTCAAAATCCTCATTTTAGGCCATTATTAAGCTCTCGTTGAAACACGAGGATCTCAGGATGATCTACAGTTACTTGCAACGTCACAGCCCTTTGTGCTCTGATTGGTCAGTTCTATCGGGGGTAGAGCCAGCCTGTCCTTCTTCTTCTACTGTATTTTCCGGCAGGCTCAAAGCAGCGCCCGCATATTGAGTCCCCCTAAAGGCCAGAGCTGGTAATGAGTGAGTGTGAGCTAGGGATCTATATACTGCTGCTGGACGAATGTGTTCCTCGGTGATGGTTTTGTGGCTAACGGACATCACAGAGGAGGAAGTGTTTATCAGATTACTCCAGTAAAAAGAAAGGTACCTCGTGTCGTCACGACGATTTAAATCTCGCGGACATCTCGCAATGACCTATTTTCAGAGGCATCAAATCTCGTTCTAGGATATCAGAAAAAAATGCAATATCTCATTTTTTGAAAATTAAGGGGGTGTAAGGTCTTGTTTTCAAATTTATTATATTATATGTAAGTATTAAATCATGCATCAGCGTGATATGCAAGGTTGCCAACCCTCCCGATTTTCCCGGGAGAGTCCCCTATTTCGGTGCCCCTCCCGAAAGTCTCCTGAGCCCACAATTCTCATGAATTTCTCCCGATTTTCCACCCGGACAACAATATTGCTACACCATCCTTCTCTTCTGACTCATGGATGTATTATTTTGACTGGGCGCTGTTTCCGGTCGGACATTAATGACGGTTACACCTCGGCTCGAAGTCAAGCGCGGCAAACAGAACAGAAGAAGAAGAAGAAGCAGAAGAAGAAATGAGTAAGAAGAGAAAGTACTCGTGTAAATTTCAAAATGAGTGGAAAAGAGAATTCCCGTTTATCCGGGACAGCACGAAGGGGACGGGATATGCTACGTGCACATTTTGTATGTACAATATATGCCATTATGTTTGTATTTTTATTTATTGAGCATACATTGCATAGATTAACCACCAATCTATGCAATGTATGCCATTTTTGTTTGTATTTTTATTTATTGAGCATACATTGCGTAGATTAACCACCAATCTATGCAATGTATGCCTTTTTTTGGTTTTATTTATTTATTTATTTAATTAAGACATTTTTTTATTTACCATCTTTTGCATGGGTACTGTGGGCAGCTATTAAATTTGCTATGTGACTTTACTTTGTTACTGTGGACTGTTATTTTCTTTGTCCAATAAATGAACTCTGTGAAATTCAAGTATTTCATTGTTCTTGTTTTGTTTGTATATGTGTAGTAAAACAAATTTAGCTTTTTTATCTGAGCAACAACTTTTCATCTGACCCCATACAAACAAAACAAAATACAGTTATAAAGAATAAGATAAACTAAACTGATATAAAATAGTTTTATAAAACCTTCTTCCATGTTTTCAAAAATGAAAGAACCAGTGGTCAGTTGAAATCAAAGATGGGAATTTAAAGTATTTTTAGGGGTCACAGAACAGGCAGAACTGATTTCTGCACTAGAGGGTGCTCTCCTGCAAGATATAACTGCATATGTGATGTGGAAGAAAAGACTGAACACGCCCCAGAAGAGTTATTTAATGAACAGAAACATTCAATTCTAAATGATCAATTTTTCATGTAAGGCCATATTAAAGTAAACATGACAGATTTCCTAAGTCAAAATGTTTCTTCTTGTTATCTTTCAGGGCTTACCTGCAATAAGAGAGTGGCTGTCCTGACTTTAATTCACAATTTTACTCTGAAAGTTCCTGATTTATACGTAGACCCACCCCTCTTTACCCCCAAATGAACTGCAGCTTCATGAAGCCTCGACAGTACAGAGTCATCTGGTGTCGTCACAGTGAAGTGAGCGTAGGCAAGAAAAGAGAAACGCAGGCAGTGATGGTCCCCCCGCCTCTCAGTCCAGGAAGCACGCACATCAGCGTCTGCTGTCACTGCTTACGTCTGAGGGGCTTCAAACTGTGGTTTTCCTAATTTGGTTTACACAGGATACATGTACTGGGAAGTTCTAGAGAAGTAAAACATTTAATAATAGATTATACTGTAATATTTGTCCTAAACTGAGTCTGTCAAAAGGATAAGAGTGAACTGCATATATTCTGACGGGCTCAGTTCTTACAATATGTATCATACACGTTTCTAAACGAAATTACTTTTGATCTCACATGAGAAACAAACAGCCTAACTGCTATCAAACTGTATCATCCTACTATTTACATCTGTAAGCTCAAAAGCACATTTTTATGAGTGCAAGACAAATGGAAAATTTGAAAGTATTTCAACTGTTTTTCAATGCCATAGACATCATATTTCATCATATTTACTGGACATTTTAGCATTTAGTTTCTTGACAAGTGGACTTAATAAGAGGTCAATGAGAAAAGTAACAGCAGGAAACCACTCTGATATCTTGCAAAAAAATAAAGAATAAAAACGTGGATACATACCAGAAATCAGTGATTTTACTTGAATATTTGTATTTTTTGGTTTTCATGGCTCATCTGTCCAATTTTTTTCATGTGCATGCTCAATTCAATCAATCTGTCAGTTTTTATTTGTATATCGCCAGTTCACAACAAGTGTTGCCTCACAGCACTTTACAATAAAGCAGGCCAAAGCCATACACATACGAATTTATGATAGCAACAAACCCATGGACGCCCAGATCTTTTAAATGTATTTTTTGGGCATTTTGCCTTTATTGATAGGAGAGAGACAGTGGATAGGCTTGTGAAAGGGGGAGAGAGAATAGGGGAAGACATTCTGCAAACTGGTCACAGGTGGGATTTGAACCTGGACCGGCAGAAGCATGTACATGGGGTGCCTGGTTGCTAACCACTCCGCTAAACCAGCACCCCCGCCCAGATCTTTTAGAGTTCAACAATCAATCTTTGTTTTATAGCACAATGTGAGGATTCACCCTCGTCTCCAGTTTTTCTCTGCTCCTTCCCCCCTCCCCTCTCGGGCTCTCCTCTCTCCTGGTTGCTGCAGCAGGGGCGTGGCCTGGAGCAGACCTGCGGTGGATCCTCACCTGTTTCCTGTTGCCCTGATCACCTTCCCTATTTAAGCCGGGAGCTTCACTTGCTGAGCGCCGGCTGGTTGCACTTCATTTGTGGTTCGTCCAACCTCAAGCCAACTCTCAAGACTCACCTGCTCTTTCTTTGTCTTTTAGGTCTCAGCGAGCCCCCGCTACCGCCATCACCACCTTTGTATATACTCACCTGCTTTAAACCTTTGTTTTGAACTGTTGAAGAACTGTTGGAGAACAATAAATCCTGAGTTAACCCTTTTTTGATCGTCTGACTCAGCTCTGGGTCCAACTTTAAAAAACACATCCTCACACACAATATATGATGATTACAAATGAATTAAAAGCAACCCTTTTGAATGTATTTTGAATGCATCTCATTTTCAAGATGGACCACATGTCATGTGGTTGTAAAAATAGTTATTATGGATGAAGAATCAATTCAACCATGGATAGAAATTAACCAAATATTATAATTAATATTTTAAATGAATATAAATTAGAGAGGAATGATGTTGATTGATACAGCAGCATCTGGCTGAGCTGCCATTACAATGTGTTTTGACTGGCCTAAAGTTATGAATTTGAATCCTAACCTGTACCCGGTCTACGAAATTAGAGCCCTTTGTGTTAAATGATAGCATTTATTTTGATGGTTAGAGCACCACTAATGTCTGAAAGTTGCCTTGACGGCTTCCTTTGAGTAGAGGAAGATGCTATTTGACCACAGGTGTATTAAAACGTGCAAACTTGATAGGGTGCGCAAAGCTTATCTACTAACAGGGTGCACCCAGGATTGCGTCTGTCAGATATGCAAAATAGCATGTTCTGTCCATTTAGCGTGTTTATCTTCATGAATATGCAAAATACATGCAGATCATCAGAATGCGCAAAATACTGAGAGGGGAAGATGCAAATGTGATCATTTAGCACCCACAATATGATTTATCAAGCCCACAAATTATAGAAATATGGCATGAGGGAAAAGGGACGAGCTTGTCTGTCAAAATGACATGTGGAGAAAAAATACTGCAAGGGTGTTTGCCTCAAACTCCGTGGCTTCGAACTTCATATTTCATTTACGGCCTCTTTGCTCTCCCAAACTCTCCATGGTGACAGCCGATAGCACACGCAAAATCCTCCTTTAAAGAGGGCAGTCCACACCGCTTTTGCTCCTGTTGTCAATTGTGCACGCAGATAGTAGATCACCCACAACACGTCCACTAATAGCACGTGCAATTTTTTAGTTTGCACATGCAATTTAGCACCCGTTATTTTTGATCTTAGTAGATCAGGCTCTAGGTATACTTTATAAGGTCATTTTAAGTTTACAGAAGGACACTTTCAAGTAAAAAACAAGTGTCACATCCATATTCTACTTGTGTACTCCGTATATTCTTCTAGTCCACGTTTTGGTTTATAGACGTATGCTTTAGGTATATTTTTATAAACTAAGAAATACATTTTTTTCTATTCTATTAGTTTACTTGTTATGCTTCAAGTATATATATGTAAGTTCTACTTTTATTCAGAGATCAAACAAAAAAGTTCTGTATCACAGTCAAAACTATGACAGACTAAAGAAAATAAAGCAGTGCTGTATGCTTGAATGATGATACATTTTGTTTGATTAATTTAATTTTTTCTGGCACTGACTCTTTCTGGAGTTAAGACATGCGGAATTAGTCATGACTTTAAATTCACTTTTAAAAACGGACTTGAAGACTCACTTTCATTTGTTGTTGCACCTTTTAGCTCTTATCATTTTAGCTCCTTTTGGTCATGCCACTATTGTCTTCTTTATGATATTTCTTGAAATTAAAGCATTAAAAAAAAAGATCTTTATTTTTCAAATAAAATAGCAGAAGAACAACACTGAACAACAACGATGTAGGACTGTAAGGGACAAAAATAGCCCTGTCCTATTCCCTAATTCCCTAATACTGGGTCTTCAACAAACATTTAACCAGACAATCAAGCAAATAGCTATACAGTCACAACAAAATAAATGAATAAACATAATACTAATACTGATACTGATACTATGGGGCAACTCCAAACAGTGAAACTAGTGTAGAGGGGTCACTTTCTTCCCTTTTTTATTGCCTTTCTTTTTCTAACTGACTTCATGTTCAGTTTTTATGTTGGTCCTCATGGTCTCATTTTATGTTGTTAGGTTGATGTAATGTCTGAGTTCTTAGGATAATGGGCAGGGCCTTTGATTCTTAGGCTGTGAGTCTGGTCTCTGGTGTTTTTGACCCTGTGGGTTGGGGGCCTTCTGTATCGGTGTGTGTGTGTGTAAGATGACTGGGCCTGGATTGTTGTGCCCCCTTTTTGGGTTCTAGGTTTTCCTCAGGTTCCATGAAACTTTCTCCATTGCCTCAACATAGTTAGTTAGAGGAAAACCAGAAGTGCAGATGCTCTCCTGTTAGGCTCTTATCATGCTTGGGTCTATTTTGCCTTTTAGTGTTTGTCTGTAAGGGTTCTTGTATGAATTTGAACTTGTTTGCTATTTCCTTTTGTGCTGAAGTTCTTGTGCTTTGTCCATCAAAGCACTTTGCAAACCTCTGATTTAAAAGTGCAACAATGTTTTGATGATTATTATTATTGCTGTTGTTCTACTTATTGTTGTTATTCTAATTATTATTTTGCAAGGAGGTCATTGAATTTTTATGTGAACACTTCTGGTAAATGCAACTTAACAGAAGAAAAACTATGTAATGAAAAAAAAAACCCTCAGTGGATTCCTAAACTTGAAAAGCAGTCAGAGAGCGCAGACCTCCGCCAAGTAGCTCAGTTCCATCAGTGACTTTTCCACAACCCCTGTGAAAGATACAATCCTGGATCCCCAGATTCAGAATAGAGCCAGGATCCAGACCAAACTCAGCACATATATGAAGGGTGTTGTCTTGTATGAACACAAGTTTTGGGAACATCACTTTTAATATTTGCATTTTATATGAATTATTGAGCATTGTCAATGGGATTTCTCATTATGAAGTTCAGTGTTTTTTGTGACATCAACCAGATGAAAATTTCCCTGATGATTGAGTCATAGGCCCCATATTATCTCATAAAATTGGAAGCGAATCTGTTGAGAAATGGCAGAGATATGATTTGTTTAAATTCCTCCCAAGAGTAACCTATAGGATTTCTTAAAATTTTGGGCAGTATTCAAACCACCATCTGTATCACCACCAGAATTTAATGGCAATTTAATGACAAACAGACAGACCCTGACAAAAACATAATGTCCTTGGCGGAGGTAGAAAGGCAATTCCAAAGACACGACTGGAGCACAGGAGCCACATAAGGTATTTTATTCAGGTACAAAGGACTGATGTTTGGACGTTCCCTGTGTCTTCATTAGAGTAAAATCCTGTTTTGGTGATCTATTAAAGTGTTTTTTTTAAATGTTCTGGTCCTGTTCTGTGAGCTTTGACCTCTAGATTACTTCTAAAAATATGGTTATATTTAAATACATGTGAAAACTGAAATGACTGAGGTCTGCATACTGGAAGAATCTGTGTGTTTATGGGTTTAATATTTAAACCAGACCTGCTTGAGAAAAAGTGCCATTCATTCTTAATCCCCTGCTTCTCTCCTCTCTCAGCACGTGGTCACTTGTGTGACGTATGGTGCTGCGTAAGCGCTGAGCTGGAGTCGATAAGGGATGTCAAACCATTACAGAAACACGCCCCTCCTCTTATGTGAAGGAGAGCAGGAAACAGCACGCTAAGATGACCTAGCCCTCAGCACTAACACACAGAGAGACACTGAATATAAAGACAGAGCTTGATTCTCTTTCAGGAGTGTTAATGTAGAGTAAATGTTTGCACACCACAGCCCAGACAGACCCGGAGAGCTGAGAGTGATTAAAAGTCTCGAGGGGTTTCCTGGCTGCAGAGGGCAGGGGCTTTAAAAACCGCAGCTCCTGTTTACATTATTCAGTTTTTAATCTGTATCCTCAACTCAGGGGGACAAGAAATTAGCCTCTTGTTATCTCCCTCACACAGGTAGGCAGGGTTCGTACAAGTCAAATGAGAGGTCAGGGGTCAAAAGGGAGGAACATCCAGGACCAGAACAGTTAGGTCAACATTGCCTCACATTATGCCAAAACCTGCCTTTGGCTACATTTGTGTGGATTTAAAACAAAAGAGATGAAGCTGCAGCGTCATCATTGTGTCAGGGGAGGATGATTGATGTCATGGACCCCCCCCCCCCCCCACACACACACACACACACACACAGAGTGAAAATTATTCTTTAACTTCAGTTTGAACACAGTGCACAGCTTGACACACAATGCAAATAAGCAATAATACTTGCACTAGCAAGGGTCTCATTATTAAAAGTAAAGGTGTTATTTATAAATAGCAGCAGTAGATCCAAGGCATGTCTTAGGAAGGGCCCATTTACGCTACAATGATGTCACCAGGTCAAAGGTTTTTCCACATTCACATGGAGACAGTGTGAAAACATTTTGCACTCACGGGGATCTGTGAGAATGACTGAAAACTTGGTAGCGTGCCAGGCCAGTAGTTTGAGATGTGAGTTAGTCCTTGAAAATATAATGCATCTCTGCTGGTCAGAGTAAATCCACCTTTTGTTGGAGGAGCTATAACAACTGAACACAGCAAGCAGCACATGTTGCATGGTAGCTGTTGTTGTTCTCCTTTATCTAAACTGTCTAAACTATCTTTAACTGCACTTGCGCTGCACGTCACCATTTCCCTGACAACTCTGACTCCTGTTTAGAGGGAGATTGATATGAAAACGTTTCAAAACTTTTCACTCTGGACCCCTATTTCAAAAGTTTGTGGATTCAGGCACTCCTGGGCACCGTTCTTGTGTAACTGAAGGCACAAACGCAGCAAAAACTCCTCTTTCATTATAGTGTAAACTGGGTCTAAAGATGCTCACAAACTCGGGCACACTGTGTGTCAGGATCTGTGCTTTGCCAAGTTTCCCAGTCTGTCTTCATGTTTTATGTCTTGTCTTTGTGCTTCCTGTTTTATTTTGAAATTCACTTTTCCTTTCTTGTCTTCGTAGGTTTTACTTCCTGTCCCGGCTTGTCACACCTGCTCCCTGATTGTTCCTCTCCCAGCTGTGTCTCGTTAACCCTCATTACCTCTTGTATATAACCCTCGTGTTCTCCCCTGTCTTGTTGCCAGATTGTTAAGTACCAGTACTCTTTCTAGACGATTTAGTTCATGTCACAGTGTCCTTTCGACCTCCTTTGTTGTTTGACCTCACTTTTTGTCTCTCGTTTTTGGATACCTCTGCCCACCTGCCTTGTGTACCGTATCCTGCCTGTCTGATTGCCCGCTTTGTGAACCGAACCTTGGATTGTGCATTAAACTCTGGTTTTTGAACTCTGCTACAGACTTTTGGCCCTTTTCCATTAGCCCTACTCTACTCTACTCGACTCTACCTGGCTCTACTCTACTCACCTTGTGCTGCCTTTCCATTAGCCCCAGTTGCCTGCCCAACAGGGTGCAGTGTCGCTGAGCGGCTCTGCGGTGACGTCATTTTGAGCATGACACAACAATCTGTGGCTTTTTGTCACAAACCAAGTAAAAAAGGAAAGCAGAAGGCAACAGGTGGTAAGAAGAAATACCCCTTGAGAAGCACAGGAGAGTTTTGGAAGCTATACAACAGAATGAAGCCGAGGACGAGAGCAATCGAGCTGTAAAGAAAAGACGTATGCGGGTAAGCTAACAGTGGCTACCGCTAGCATGCTAGGTCGTCGCACTCATGACTCATCGATGATGACATTGTCTGACCAATCAGTAGCGGGCAGTCAGTGACATCATCTTTTAGTATCGACTCAGCTCACTTGGAACCAGAGTGGAGTAGGTACTAAAACTAGCTTGTTTTAGGAGGTACCAAGCTAGTGGCAACACGCTGCAAATGGAGTAGGGCTGAGTAGAGTAGGGCCTAGGCGTGCTAGTGGAAAAGGGCCATTAGTGGTGTTCTTGTCTGGGTGTTCATGACACTGTGATGACATTCATTCACAGTTTTTTTACATTTCTCTGTCAGGACGTCCCACACTGAGGACGAGGGAGAGGAGCTGCTCTGCCTGCTGGCTTAGCAATGCACTGAAATTAAGAGATGGTGGTGCATACGGCCATTAAATGCTGCAAGGGACGGGGAACAGGGGATATGCCATCAATTGCATGCATGATATTTAGAAACATTCACAATACTTCAAAGTGTCAAGTGAAAAGTTCAGTGATCTGGTTGGGTGTCTCGCCCCTTTCCTTCTGATCACTGGGAGTCACCGCTCACCCGTTCATGCTGCACAGAAAGCAGCTGTCATGGTGGGGTGCCACATTTAATGTGGGTCAGTGTGAAAATACATGGCAGTGTTTTGTATGACACCAGTACGCGGAGCAGAGTGAAAAGTTTTGAAAACTGAGGAGGAAATTCATGCTAGTTTTCCAAGATTACCAACCCTGCCTTTGAAGCCTGTTGTATCATATTTCATACATATTTTTATGGTACCTCTATCTAATCAGCATGATCAACAAATTCCAAAAGAACATCTGAATCATTCAGATCAATGATAAAAATATCCTTAGGTGGATTAACAGTTAACAAAAACCCAATGTGTGGTACAAAAAAGGGATATGCTGTATATCATGGAATTTTTTTTCATTTCAATGGAAAGCAGAATAGACATTTCAGCTCCAAAAATTTCAATTTTCTGGCTATAATTTGTGTTTCAGGCTTTAAAGGGTTAAATGTATACATATATGTGCATTAATCACTTTTTATTCTACTCAGGCATATCGTAGAGCAGGCATGTCCAAAGTCAGGCCGGGGGACCAGATGCGGCCCGTGTTCAAATTTTCACCGGCCTGCAGTCTCTGTTAAACAATCAATTACATGTGGCCCTCCTGCACCGTTGACTGCTGCATAAAATACTCGTGTACAAAAAACCTATTTTACATTTCACCAGAAGAAGGCAGTTACATTACACATTACACCAGGCAGTAGCGCTATGGCCACATCTTCGTGGCACTTGACACCTGACCTTTTGTCATCATTTCAGCCCATCCCATTTCAAACATGGCGACTGTAGCTAAAAAAAGAAAAGTTGACAGCGAGTGCCGCCGATTCCAGAACAAGTGGAAATTGGAGTATTTTTTCGCCGAAATATGAAACAACTGTGTCTGCCTAATTTGCCACGAGACTGTAGCTGTTTTCAAGGAATTCAATGTCAAGCGGCACTACCAGACAAAACATGCTAAATACGACAAGCTAACGGGCCAATTGCGGGCGAAAAATTTCAACAACTGGAAGCTTTTTTAATGGCACCTCAGCGCTTTTTCACAAGAGCCCGTGAATAAAATGAAAATGCCACAAGGGCTAGCTACGAGGTGGCAACGCTGATTGCCAAGCACCGCAAACCTTTCACTGAGGGTGAATTTATTAAAGACTGTGTGCTGAAAATAGTTGAGAAAATTTGTCCTGAGAAGAAGCAAGATTTTGCCAATGTCTGCCTGGCTCGTAACACTGTGGTACAGAGAACTGAAGACATTTCATTAGATATTAAGAGACAATTAGAGTCAAAAGCTGAATGGTCGGCCCCCGCACATTTTAACCTTACCAAATCTGGCCCTCATGGCAAAAAGTTTGGACACCCCTGTCGTAGAGTAATGAGGATACAGTATAACAAGAGGCCATGTAAAAGCAGGACATATGTGCCTCTCAGGCTTAATAAAACTCTTGCTTATTTATTTATAGTTCCGTGCACATTTACAGGTGGAAAACAGAAGGGTGGAGCTGTTCTGTTCCCTTGTCTGCCTCTCTTTCACCATGTTGCATGTGCAGTTTGTTGTTGTTGTGTGTGTGTGTGTGTCTATCTATGTGTGATGGGAGTGATAAGGGTGAGGAGGCTGGGGGTGAAGGAGGAGGTTGGCCTCCTTATCTGCTCCTTCGTTGAGATGACACGATTACAGTAATTGTTCCGGCCACTAATCAGAACAAAGCAGGGCGTAGTGCATATGTGATTGAGTGTGTGTACCACTGACTGTAAAGTCCAGGGTGTGTTATTGTGTAAATCCTTGTTTGAGCTATACTTAATGGAATACTCAACAAAGACAAGACATTTAATGTTTAAACTAATAAACTTAATTGTTTATTGCAAATATTTGCTTACTTTAAATTTGATGAATGCAACACATCACAGACAAGCTGAGGTAAGAGCAAAAAAAGACAGGGAAAGATGAGAAATGCTCCAAAATGCCTGCTGGGAGCAGTGTACAGCTGAACAGGTTAACTGGAAAGTGTTGTGATATAAACGGATAATTTCTGAAGGCTCAGTCCTTCACAAGCAAGGAAGGGGTGAGGTCCACAACTTTGTGAACAACTGAGCAAGCAAATAGTCCAACAGTTTAGGAACAATGTTTCTTATCACAGGGAATTTAGAGGTGTCATCATCAACGGTCCACAATATCATCAAGATTCAGAGGAACTGAAAAGATCTCTGTACTAAGTTAGATCCCCCAGACAGCACTGCATTAAAGCCTGACATCAGAATTAGGGACATGATTAAAAAAAAAAAAAAAAAAAAGTTTATGAGAATAATCTCACAATGGTTTACTGAGGTGATCCTAAACCAACATGGTAATGAAGTTCACCAGTTTAAACATTATAGTATTACATTCTAGATAATGTCTAAACTTCATTTATTCTGAGTTTCAGAATTTTTTAGAGTTATTGTGCTCTAAATTGTGGATTATCAGTCTTCCTCTGGCAGCTGCAGCAGGAAAAGGTCAATTAGGTGGACAGGGATTGTGTCCTCCATGTGCCTGAAGTAGTAATGAGATATATCAAATGTTCTGTGTACTGTAGACATTGTCCAGCTTTTCTTGCTTCCTGCTCTGTCTGCAGCAGGCAGCCTGCAGTCACAACAGGTTACAGGAGCAAGCGGCTGATTGGAGCGCAGCATGAATGAATTCCCCATAGGCCAGGTGAAATCCAGGCGGGACGAGGGATAATTGAGTGATGCTACCCTCCAGCAGTGTACCGTTAGCACACAAACACACACTTTAACTGCTTTGTGACAATCATGTCTGCCACAGAGATACTTAGAAACTCTTAAGAGTGTGGGTTTTCCTCATCTGATATCAGTCAACCTACGAAGAGCTTAGTTTAAACTATAAGAAATCTTAGCTGTTTTTTTTATTAGGTTTTTTTTTTAGCATTTTGTCCATCTGGACAAAGATGCACCACAATATATCCATCTCTTCCCCTCTCTCTCTCTCTCTCTCTCTCTCTCTCTCTCTCTCTCTCTCTCTCTCTCTCTCTCTATCTATCTATCTATCTATCTATCTATCTATCTATCTATCTATCTATCTATCTATCTATCTATCTATCCATCCATCTATCCATCCATCTATCTATACAGTACAGGCCAAAAGTTTGGACACATCTTCTCATTCAATGTGTTTTCTTTATTTTCATCTCTATTTACATTGTAGATTCTCACTGAAGGTATCAAAACTATGAATGAACACATGTAGAATTATGTGCTTAACAATAAAGTGTGAAATAAATGAAAACATGTCTTTTATTCTAGTTTCTTCAAAGTAACCACCCTTTGTTCTGATTACTGCTTTGCAGACTTTTGGCATTCTCTTTATGAGCTTCAACAGATAGTCACCTGAAATGGTTTCCAACATTCTTAAAGGAGTTCCCAGAGATACTAAGGGTGGTTACTTTGAAGAAACTAGAATATAAGACATGTTTTCATTTATTTCACACTTTTTTGTTAAGTACATAATTCCACACATGTTCATTCATAGTTTGGATACCTTCAGTGAGAATCTACAATGTAAATAGAGATGAAAATAAAGAAAACACATTGAATGAGAAGGTGTGTCCAAACTTTTGGCCTGTACTGTATTAGGGATGCAATAATACACATAATTCATGGTTTGGTTCGAGTCGATATGTTTCTGTCACAGTTCGATACTTTTTCAATACAAAATATGAGAGATTTCAATGCCTTTTTTTACTTGTGGTTTATTAAAATAACCAACATTTGTTTCAACTCAGAGTGCATTTTCATTAAACTGAATTAAATGTAAGTCTTGCAGCTAAACCAGGCCCGTTCTTTGGTGCATACTTAGAATCATAAAAAACAAAAACATCACCATGTAAAAATAGGAATAAGTAAAAAATTAAATGTATCTAATAGAGAAGTCATCCATCTTATGTGGTGCATTCTTAGCAGCAGAGTAAATATTACAAAGAACTAGCTATAAGTGTATCAAGTGTCTGTACCATGTCCTGATACCCGGCGTTATCCACAACAGAAAAGGAAATAGCAATAAAAGTAGCTATCCCCAGTCGACTCCTTTGCCCTCTTTGAATCATGTGCTAATGGCTGTCTACATGACCCAGGTAAAGTCTGCAGCATGTGTTCTGCTTGTTGTTTCTGTCTGGTTCCACTTGTTTTAACACCCGGATGATGTCGGCGTTTGTTGTTTTCCCCCGACATAGTTTAGCATCGTGTTGCACTTCCGACATACTGTTGTGTTTTTGTCCACGACACGCTTACAACCAGGGTCATACTTGACACGGAAGCCAAAGTAGTCCCAAACGCCAGGTCTAAATGATAGTGGAGGGTCTTCAATTTCAGCTGAAGGTAAAGCACTTGTCATGTAGCAGCGCCCTAGCGAATGGAGCTTCTTCTGTCTCAGCAGCTCGGCCGAATGAAAGAGCTGCTGTGTGTGTAGCTCAGCAGATCTGTGCTCAACAATGCCGCCCAGAGTAGTCGAACGCAGATTCACTGAACTTTCAGCGCATAGCACCTCGTCAGAGGTTGATCAAATAAGTAAATACAAAATTGCGTATTGTTCGGTTCATTGGGTGTACCGAACCGAGGCCACTGTATCGAACAGTTAAATACAGATACATGTATTGTTGCACCCCCAATATATATGTATATATATTGAACATTTTTCAACAAGAACCCTTTGATGCAAACTTTTATTTATCCCTTAATCTTTCATGTATTCATCCAATAGGTTGTTTTTGACATGAGGCCATTTGGATTTGTGTCTCATTGTTATATTTTTAAGTCATTGCATTTTTTTTTAAGTTATTTAATCTTTTGTATCAATACCACACTTTTCCATATGTGGGGACAAAAATGAACCCAAGCATTTCTTGGGAATTTTAAAGGTTAACACAAAGAACCTTTGATTTCTATTATCTGTGACTGTCAGGTATACATTTACTGTCAATCAACACATCTGATGGCAGCAGTCTCACCACCCTGAAGATTATTTTTACAAAGCAACATTCGTGTATTATCATCATTTTTATACCTCATAACACATGTGCTTTTATAAAATATGAACTTTTTTCCACATCGCCCATGCTTCACCCATGCCAAATAGGGCTGCTGTATAAAGCTGTCTGCAATAAAAAATTAACCATTAGGTGCCCTTTTATACTATTATTGATAACTCAATGGTATTTTAACCCTTGTATTATGTTCGTTTCCCCCCCTTACTTTGGTGTTCCCAGTCATATTTGACCGGTCTGGTTTAACCTCTCTTATATTAACACAAAAAACATAACTCAAGCATAATTATCACCAGATTGTATTTAACGCCCCTTCTAATGCTGTAAACAATGTCTCCAACTAGTAGTGAACATTTATGATTGCAGTAAATGTACAAACAATTGACACTGAAAATTATAACAATTATCAAAATGGACCAAATTTACAGAAAATCAGAAAATCTACATGAGTATTCAACTCTGTGTGTGTCTGTGTGTGTGGGGTGTGTGTGTGTGTGAGTGTGTTCATGTACAACCCGAAACCAGTGAAGTTGGCACGTTTTGTAAATCGTAAATAAAAACAGAATACAATGATTTGCAAATCCCTTTCAATCTATATTCAATTGAATACACAGCAAAGACAAGATACTTAACGTTCGAACTGGTAAACTTTGTTATTTTTCTCAAATATTAGCTCATTTGGAATTTGATGCCTGCAACATGTTTCAAAAAAGCCGGCACAAGTGGCAAAAAAGACTGAGAAAGTTGAGGAATGCTCATCAAACACTTATTTGGAACATCCCACAGGTGAACAGGCTAATTGGGAACAGGTGGGTGCCATGATTGGGTATAAAAGCAGCTTCCCTGAAATGCTCAGTCATTCACAAACAAGGATGGGGCGAGGGTCACCACTTTGTCAACAAATGCGTGAGCAAATTGTCCAACAGTTTAAGAACAACATTTCTCAACCAGCTATTGCAAGGAATTTAGGGATTTCATCATCTACGGTCCGTAATATGATCAAAAGGTTCAGAGAATCTGGAGAAATTACTGCACGTAAGCGGCAAGGCCGAAAACCAACATTGACTGCCCGTGACCTTTGATCCCTCAGGCGGTACTGCTTCAAAAACCGGCATCACTGTGTAAAGGATATCACCACATGGGCCCGAGCTCATCTAAGATGGACTGATGCAAAGTGGAAAAGTGTTCTGTGGTCTGACGAGTCCACATTTCAAATTGTTTTTGGAAACTGTGGTCTTCATGTCCTCCAGACCAAAGAGGAAAAGAACCATCCGGACTGTTATAGGCGCAAAGTTCAAAAGCCAACATCTGTGATGATATGGGGGTGTATAAGTGCCCAAGGCATGGGTAACTTACACATCTGTGAAGGCACCAATAATGCTGAAAGGTACATACAGGTTTTGGAGCAACATATGTTTCCATCTAAGCAACGTCTTTTTCATGGACGCCCCTGCTTATTTCAGCAAGACAATGCCAAGCCACATTCTGCACCCGTTACAACAGCCGTTCGTAGTAAAAGAGTGCGGGTACTAGACTGTCCTGCCTGTAGTCCAGACCTGTCCCCCATTGAAAATGTGTGGCGCATTATGAAGCGTAAAATACAACAACAGAGACCCCTGACTGTTGAACAACTTAAGCTGTACATCAAGCAAGAATGGGAAAGAATTCCACCTGAAAAGCTTCAAAAATTGGTCTCCTCAGTTCCCAAACGTTTACTGAGTGTTGTTAAAAGGAAAGGCGATGTAACACAGTGGTAAAAATGCCCCTGTGCCAACTTTTTGCAATGTGTTGCTGCCATTAAATTCTAAGTTGATGATTATTTGCAAAAGAAAATAAAGTTTCTCAATTCGAACATTAAGTATCTTGTCTTTGCTGTGTATTCAATTGAATATAAGTTGAAAAGGATTTGCAAATCATTGTGTTCTGTTTTTATTTATGATTTACACAACGTGCCAACTTCACTGGTTTTGTATTTGTATAATACAAATATAATATATATGTTGGTAATGGCAGTATTACGAAGCAGGAGATTGAAGAGTAACAATAGTTACATAAATCATGACGATAAAAAAAATAGAAATATTTGTCATAGCAATAGTAATGGAAGCAAAAGCTGCCATGATGACCACTGAGGGAAGCCCGAGTACCATCAACACCAAAAGCAAACACTGGGTGCCTAGGACCCCCTTGATCGACACAATGCCGGCCTGAGGCCAGGCCCCGACCACCACCAACCCCGAAAAACACCCCATTTCCTTCACACCTGACCCCACCACCAGCTGCAAACTTTGTGTGTGTGTGTGTGTGTGCCTTTATGATAATGTAGTGCATTAAACTGAGTTTTGTTTGCATGAATTTTTGTTTGTTTTGGTTTTAATATGTAGCTTTTTTTTGTTTTTTGTTTTGGTGGCGGGAGTGGAGAGGCATTAACGGAAGAGGGGAGAGCCATAGGCCTGGCATCCCAGCAATAGCAACAGCCCAGACCCATAACCCCACGATTAGCACGCCCCATCGCCAGAGCCCCCACACAGTCCCTACGCATGTATATCCGGTGTGCGTCACACTGTTGTCCCTTTAAAGGAATACTCCGACGATTTTGGACCCACGTCCTTTCCCTATCACTGACAAATTGAGACAAGCTCAAAAATACCTTTTTTGTGTCTCTGCGTCCAGTGGCTGGCTCCCAGCTGTTAGCATCGTAGTTAGCTTTGCTCAATTGCTGGAGGTTAATAGGAGTCAGAGCCGGACTGACGGACAAAATACTCCTTACAGTGGTCCAGGGGATGGCGTATTAGCACGTAAAGTAAATCCGATTGGTTATAAAACATTTTAAAAGACGTGTTTTCTTTTCAACCTGTTAAAATAACGTTTAAAATAAAGTTTGAATACACACAGACCTGCGCATGCGCAGTGCCCTGCGGAAGGATATACCGGCGCACAGCAGTGGCAGCCGGAAGAAGGCGACCCTCGGACGTAACCATGTTTATGTAGCCTTGCAACAGCTGCAAGAGCTATGATGGATGAGGAGGTTAAACAAGAGTTTACTGACACAGAGCCAGAGCCATACCTGTATGAGCCTGAATACAGCGAAGAGGAACTCCAGGTGTTGGATGCTGAGCGGGCAAGGAGAGAGGCTGAGTCCAAGGCAGTGGACCGGGATCAGTGAGGTGCGGAGCGGAGACAAAGAGCAGGGGAGGATTGGTGGTGTCGCTGTGGGGTCTGCCATTCAATGCCGACTGAGGTGGAATCACTTTGCTGTTGTGAATGGAATTTGGTGCTGCCATCGGTGGGGAGGCTGTCTTTGTCCCATCAGCAGGAAGGCCATGGAAACTGTCACACGGGCCGAAAACTTCACAGCCATTACAAATCCGGGAGTGATAGAGACCTTTTTCCATGTTCCGAAAATCAACTGGAAAAAGCGTCCCAGGCCTGCAGGAGCTGGTGGACAACTGTCAATCAAGTGAGTACACTTTGTTATTTACAGTGCTTTGATGTCTTGCATGAGAAAGTAACTTTGATTAAAAAAGTAGTTGTATAACGTGTATAAATAAACCTGTGGCAAATTATTTCACTGATCATATTCATACATATGTCTTATTTATTTTTTCAGTCAATAGGTTGGTGTCCTACCACCTAGTTTTGGAGTGGGCGCTGCAGGGAGAAATGTTGGGAAGGGACAATCGAAAACCATTACCATCCTGTGTTGTCCAAGCCATCAGACAATGATATCCCTCAGAGACGGGTGTCTACGCGGGTTTCAAAGAGGCTGAGGATGCTATGGACATGCTGTAGGCCTGTACTGGGATGTAGTCAGTCGAGTAGACCTACTAATATTTCATTTATGCACATTGTTGTTTTGTTAGATTATTGGTATTGCAACAATCTAAGTTCTTCCACAAATAAAATTTTGAATATTTTTCGTGTGCAATGCTTGATTCACATTGGATATCTATGAAGAATTATTTTGATTGCATTGGTTATAGACAATAATCACACTCTCAGTGAACATTGAAACATTGCATTCTGACAATTTTAATTTTTATACATGTACAGTACATTTCAATAAACAGGATGGTACGCTCAGTACAGTAGAATGCAGAGACATCCTTTATCGCCTCTTACTTAGACAAGGATGAAGAATGCACAAACTTTGGATAAAGACTGAAACATCATCGTCAGACATGTTATCTTTTCCCATATTTACAATACTTTGAAAATAATAAGATGACTGACTGCGAGACGTTTTAATCTTTATCCAGAGTATATGCATTCTTCATCACCTTAGTCCTTACTACTAATTACTGTAATTACTGAAAAATCTGATGAAATGCTTGTATAAAACTTTGGACAGTGGAACTACTCATGAGTGCACTAAAAAATGAATTTAAAAAATGAAAAGAGTGCACTGAAAAAATAACATTTCAAAATACAAACAGAACTGTACTCCCAATAAAGTATAATACAGGGACATCCTGAATATTTCGTTTCAGAGATGAGGACAAAAGTGATGGTAAAATACAGTTTATTTGAAGCGTGATGTGTGCACTTTCACAGCATCCTCCTTGTTGGGTTTTGGGACCAGACCGATGTTGGCAGCCAGAGGAGGGATGGACATGCGTGATGTGGTGTGTCTGTATTTCACTGTGGTTGACAACCGTCTTTGGATCACTTGCTCCATCAGGCCCTGTCTGAAGCCCTGTGTCGTTTTTTGGTAGACTGGTTTGGCCACCCGTTGCTTAGATTGCTTCTGGTACACAACATTGTGTCTTGGGAGCCCTGAAATACACAGAGAACAACAATTTACTATATATTACTCTTCCTGGTAACACAATGTCCTTTATAATTGGAGTAAATAAATGCCACCCAAAAGCACTGAAAGTAATTTTATGAAAAGGACAACATGTTGGTGAATGGATTGTAGAGAAGAGGAGAGGAGGATAATTGATCAATAGGATTTACCTTCTCCACTTGTGGCCTGTTCCCGCTTTGCTGCATGGTTTTCATTGTGGTCCGTGACAGCTAGCATAGTGCGTTCTTTCATGGTGGGATATGAAAAGTGTAGTCGCTTGGGGCAGTACTTCAGCAGGGCATTGTGGAAGACTTCAAGTTCACCTGTTGAAATAACAAACAAAATAATATAAACATTTATGAATATATACATATACACAAGAAAATATAAGAGCATAGGCTTTAGACAAACCAGTCTCAATTTATGTTCCAGATCTTGGGATGACTGATAATTCTGATAGTTTCCCTCATTTATCTGTAAAATAGGTGGGATAAGTCTTGTTGTATGCTTCATTTATTTTTAGTGCTAATAAATCTACCTCTAAGTGCTTTTGCAATTTCAAAGAAATCTTTTTTTTGAGAATTAATGTATAAGTTCAAAGGTGATGCATAAATTACCTTTTCAGCTTAGACACATACAGTGTCTAGTGAAACAGATTTTTTTTGGCAGGCATGGATGTCTTTTTTTTTTTTTAGCTCTATTGAGAAGTGAATTAATATGAGTTGTGTTTATTTAGAAATTGCACCTGTAACAATAATTCAAAAAGGTAGCCTTGACAGCCATTGATGAACTCACCAGTGTGTTTGAACAGTGTCATTTGCTCAAGATCTCTGAGCAGGCATTTGTTCATGACCACATCATGGAGAGCTTTATAGGCAGGAGAATCTTCAGTCAACCACCTCTTCTTCCTTTGGTCATCTGGTGATAGCTCTTTGTGATAGCAAGTGTGTACCACACCACATTCCTCCCAGCGATGGACTCCACGTATGTGATACATTATTGACCTCCATCGCTGTGCCAACTCCTGGTAGGAACACTAGAAATGAGAATGTGTCAGTATAGAAGTAGAATAATTGTATTCCCTAAATAGCTGTGTGGGGAAAACAGTTGTTCACACACATTTTGTGAGGTTACATGAAAAAAGCAGCTTTATTGTACACGTCTGTCAGCCATGGGTTGTAGTGTTGTGTGTGTGCCTTTGGGTCTCCCTTTGAAGAGCTACAGCACCACCACATATGGTTTGCAATACTCTTCCCCCAAGGAGCCAGATCCTTGCAGTCCTTACGAACAGATGCTGCCCAAAGTTTTTCTTGATTCCTACATACAACGGTAGTGAAGAAAAGAAACACATACCATCCTTATTCCTGCTTATAATACACACTGTGAGCAAAGGGGGCGCGACACTAGTAATGAATGAGTTTTGTGACAACTAGTACAGTAGTTAAAAAAAAGAAAAGAAAAATTACCTTTTGCAGTGTGCCATGGATCAAACTCATGTCTGATCTCAGGGTGCGATTCCCTCATTATTTTTCAAATGGACGGGTGTCTGTCCGTGGTGACAACCCTGATGTCCAGCCCCTCATCAAGAAGTGTTTGAAGGCCATTCTGGAAACCTAATGGCTCCATAGCCACCGAATTTTTGGCCTGGGTCACCTGGGTAAGAAGAATAGTTATTTGTTGTTCATTGTTTAGAATCTTTATTAATTAGCCCAAATAAAATCATTGGTTTGGCTGTTTTTAGATAACCATTACCTGAAGCAAGTCAAACAGTACAATCTGTTTGGTGGAGTCATCCATGAACGAATATGTGGAGTATTTGCATGAATGACCTGGGCTGTCACTCCTTGCATCTCCACAGACCTCCACCCCCTCACCATCCAGACATCGTCCAATGAGTCCTGCTTAGACAATGTGCTGTTGGCCCTGGTAAGCTTCTTCAATAACAGTAAAAAGGTAGCTGGACTGTAAATCATAAAATGTTGTCTTGCTGAAAAACTGAATATTTCAAAGTTCTGCCCATTCTGCTATGTCAGTGTATGTTGCTCCGGTGAAGAGGATTGCTGCCGCTGCAACTAGGTTGCTTTGTGCCATCCCACGAATGTTTGGATTCGACACCCAGTCTCCAGTATGGTTGTTCAGACAACTCCAGGTCACTTTGATTTTGCTGCCAATCCTTGTTACTTTTTCCACTGAGCCAATACCTCCACAAATACGGCATCTTTGGAAAAGTTCTAGGAGACAGGATTCATTGACGATCCACTTCCTTTCACTCCATCCTCCTGTTTGACCTTTTGAAACCTCCGCTGTGCTTCCAGAGCTGGATCCGTTCCCTGAGGTTGACATGTGTGTAGATGCCACAAAACTGCTGTCTGCAGGATTACTTGCAACCTCAGAAGTAATGCTTACATCAAAGGTAGATGTCTCTGCTGTAGTGTCCATTTCAGTTGGTCCCTGCAATAATAATAATAAAAAAATGGATCCCATAATAACATTTACATGTGTGTGTGTATGTGCATGCGTGTGTGCATGCTACAGTAAAATTGCATGTCACAAGACTTCTCATTTATGATCATACCAAAATTGTGTTACCAGTGTTAATTTTGGTGAGAGTAGCTAAAATTGAATCAATAACAATTACTTATTACTCTACATAGAGTAGTAAGTAAAGAAACTTTTTACCTCCAAATACAAGTAACTAGTGATATGTAATATATTACATTTTAGTAAGTAACTTACCCAACATTGATAGTTGTACATTTTATATTATATGGTATGTCATTTCACAAAAAAAAAAAAATACTCACTGGAAAAACTAGTTTCATCCTGGATGTTGTAGATGATGATGCAATGTCCTGCAAAATGTACATTTATTTATTTTTACTTTATGGAGACATTACATACACAGAATTGTGTTAGGAAATGTGATTCATCTACTTACAGATTGATTTGTCCAACTAGGTGCCAGGGCAAGGTATCTTCCCGAGGTTGATGGCTTTGTGCGCATCCCAGGTAGATAAGGACTGGTGAGCTGCAAGACATGGGGCTTGAAGAAAGCTTCAGGATTGGTTCTCTCTTCTGTTGGGGGGCTTTTTACTGGTGTGGAATGTAAAAAGCCAGCAGCACCATCAATCTCCATTGAGCCATCTTTTTCAAACACTGGCAGATCCTGCTGGACATCACTGGCCTCAGTCTAATTGATACATGAAAAATAAATAATATATAATTACAGATTGAAGAAGTTGAAGGGATACATCAAATTTCAATATAAAAACTAAATGTACTATCAAAAACGTTCAAAATGTGTACAGAGAGACAGTCATTTGTTTTGGGAAGTAAACCTAAATAGTCTTACAAACTGTTTTGGTGGTCCCAAAATAAGTTTTAGGGCAGATGATTTGTTGTTGCTTGTAGTATCTATGTATTGTTGTACTAAGTGACATGAAACAAGTGAAAAGAGATGGGGGCAGTACATCGTCCGAGGAAGCTCTTTTGAGAGTGGATCAATGGAGACAATCAGTCCGTTTGATTGTTACCATCCCCCTCCTCCTCACAAAGTCACCAAACGCTCCTTATCGTTGTGTAAACACGCGTTTGTGTAAATACAAAAGGCATCACTTATTAGGCTATACTCCACATAAACCTATCACTCATTACATGGACCCCAGACGCAGCAACACAGTGATGTAACGAAGAGCCATCAGCGTGTTTAGAGTTGAATCTGCAGTAAACTCAAAAGTATTTCATATTAAGAGTAACGTATTTTACTTACCAGAGCCTCTGGCCTTACTGTTTTTGGCTGGGGAATGCCAACGGATGGGACGGCTGTATCTTTGAGGAAATATCTTGTGGCACCAGTCCTGTGCTCCGTTTTTTCAATATAATCCTCCTTTACAAAATGGTCTGGGCAAATAAGCAGGCTTTCCAGGTGATGGTATGGTGTGTTGGGGTCCAGGTGGAGAGCTATCATCCAATTAAGTAAGCGCTGCGGGTTGCGGGCTGGAAAACGATGAAAACTCACCGTCGTCCCGTGAGGTCTGCATTGAACATTTAAGCATGTTGGCACAATGCACCTCCGAGGCATGTTGTTTTTCCTTTCGCCAAAAAAGTCACTGGTTTACAAAACTCACCGGGCGCACTTTTATATGCTCCTGCTTCTTCCAGCTGCCACTGCTGTGCGCCGGTATATCCTTCCGCGGAGCACTGCGCATGCGCAGGTCTGTGTGTATTAAAACTTTATTTTAAACTTTTTTTTTTTTTTAATGTATTTCTTGGGCAGTTTTGTGCCTTTAATGATAGTGGAGAGACAGTGGATAGGCTTGTGAAAGGGGGTGAGAGAGTAGGGGAAGACACTCTGCAAACTGGTCACAGGTGGGATTCAATCCTGGACCGGCAGAAGCAAGTACATGGGGTGCTAACCACTATGCCAAACCAGCACCCCATTTTAAACGTTATTTTAACGGGTTGAAAAGAAAACACATCTTTTAAAATGTTTTATAACCATTCGGATTTACTTCATGTGCTAATACGCCATCCCCTGGACCACTGTAAGGAGTATTTTGTCCACTTTTGTCAGTCCGGCTCTGACTCCTATTGACCTCCAGCAATTGAGCAAAGCTAACTACGATGCTAACAGCTGGGAGTCAGCCACTGGACATAGAGACACAAAAAAGGTATTTTTGAGCTTGTCTCCATTTGTCAATGATAGGGAAAGGGTGTGGGTCCAAAATCGTCAGAGTATTCCTTTAAATTCACCATAAACCTGTTATGCTCAGTATAAACCACAATCCAAAAGTTGGGTTAACCCACCACCCAGTCAGATGTGATATCTCAGCCCCTGAAGCTTCTTTCTGAGAGCTGAGTGAGCTAAAGTTTTCTGCAGTGTTCTAGCCTTATACCCATGGCTCTAAGACCTTGGGATAGGTGTGTAAACCACCAGTGCCCATTTTTGGACTTTGTGGGTCTATGCACTGTAAACCAGTCTGTGTGTGTGTGTTGCTTGCGGATGTGTGTGTCTGAATGGATGTTTTCCATAGCATTACCCATTCATTTTCTATGCCGGTCACTTTTGACCAGGAACACCACAGGTGTTTCAAAGTTACTTAGACCAGTCAAAATTCAATGACAGTGGTGATCAGCAATTTTATATGTTCAAATGCCTGGTGTGGAGGATATCATAAGGCCATGAGGCAATCAGAGGGAAAAATAAATTTTTTATGTTTGTATGAAGTTGTAAATCGGTCTAATTTGACCCGAACATCACAGAAGGGTTAAGTGTGTGTGTGTTTGTGATTGCATGAGTGTCTGGCTCATGTGTCTATGTGTTTGTCTGTGCATATACTTATAGAGCTACATATTGATTCATATTTTGTCTGCCAATCAAAAACTCTTTTTTTATTTTCTCACCTAGAGTACCTGCTGCTAGGATTTAATGATCAGCTTTTCTCCCTCTTTCTCTCTTTTTTGCCAAAATTGTTGGAAAAAGAAAGCAATGAAAATAAATCCTTTGAAAAGAAGTCTGGCTCTCGATTGGTCAGATCCTCCTGAGAACTAATTACAGCGGTGACCTAATACTTTCACACAATCTTTTGTGATCAACAGTATTTTACTGTATTTGCCACTTACAGTAATGAACTGATGATTTTTACATCAAAATACTGTTACAGTTACAAAAAGCCTTTACAGTCTGAGCGTGCAAAGGTCCACAGAAAATTAGAGTTATCCATCATCTCCCAAAAGACGACAAAAGAAACTCTGATTAAGGTATGCTGTATTTTTCAACATCTGAGAAAAAAATGCTTCCAAAAATTGACACAAATTACAAGATGAACCAAAAAATGTACGAAATCAATATGTAAACATGAAGTCATTCTCATATTGAGATCTTTTTTGGATGTTTTTTCCTTTCTCAAAGCTGTTTTGTACGGTGGCCCTGAAGTGCAAATCACAACAGCAAAGAACTAAACACATTGGCAAATAACAAAACACAACAGCAAATTAAAAAATACATTGGCAAATAACATAACACAACAGCAAATTAAAAAAATACATTGGCAAATAACATAACACATTGGCAAATTCAAAAAACACATTGGCAAATAACTAAGCACATCAGCAACTAAAAAAACACATTAACAATTAACTAAACACATTGGCAAATAACTAAACACATTGGCAAATTCAAAAAACACATTGGCAAATAACAAAACACAACAGCAAATTAAAAAAACACATTGGCAAATAACAAAACACATTGGCAAATAACTAAGCACATCAGCAAATTAAAAAAACACATTAAAAATTAACTAAACACATTGGGAAAAAACTAAACACAACAGCAAATTAACTAAGCACATTGGCAAATTAAAAAAACACATTGGCAAAAAAACTAAACACAACAGCAAATTAACTAAGCACATTGGCAAATTAAAAAAACACATTGGCAAATTAACTAAACACAACAGCAAATTAAACACATTGGCATATTAACTAAACACAACGGCAAATACCTCTAGTGCTACCAGAAGGGGTAGGTCCTTGTGATGGTGTTAGACGTTGGTGATTGGACGAGAGAGAGAGAAGGAGAACTTGCTTGATTGGACAAAGCATAGCTTAACCTTTGACCAGGAAGTTGTTGTCATTTAGTGTGGTTTTTGAATATGAGCGTTACTGGTCATAGACATAGACATAATAATAAATAATCTTTCTTATGTCTATTGGATGTTTTAGAACCATGGTCTATGTTCGTAGACATCGTAGACATTATATACGTAGACGCCTCATACGGCCTCGAGCATATTCCAGCGTTGCCGCCATATTGGAGGGGTCTCTTTACTCCGGTGTAGCACCAGAAATGAGTGGAGTGAACGCATTTATGCTTGTATTTTGTGCAGCATAAGTTTTCTTGCCAATGTGAGTTTAAGTTTAATTCCAACACAGCTGAATAAAAACATATTTAAAGTTTAATGCGCATGTCAACATAGTTTATGTAAGATGTCTGATTTGCATTGAATATTCTCACAGCACACAAAAACAAAATATGAAAATAATAATAATAATAATAATAATAATAATAATAATAATAATAATAATACTGTTGTTGTTACTACTACCATTACTATATTATCATTATTTCTTATTCATCAGACTTACTCATTTATTTTCTTATTCCCCTTCTTAAAGTATTGTAATTATTATTATCATTATTTCATCATCTACATACTTTTCACTTTTCTCCTTTCCGTAGATATTCTTCATTACTTAACATATTATTTCCATATTTTACTATATTTTAGAGTGTTTAGTTAATTTGCTGTTGTGTTTAGTTAATTTGCCAATGTGTTTAGTTTTCTTGCCAATGTGTTTAGTTAATTTGCTGTTGTGTTTAGTTTTTTTGCCAATGTTTTTTTGTTAATTTGCTGTTGTGTTTAGTTTTTTGCCAATGTGTTTAGTTCTTTGCTATTGTGATTTGCACTTCAGGGCCACCGTAGTTTTGTGATAAAAAATGTTAATTAAAGAAGATACATGAGCATGTCAAACATTAAATATTATTTCATTGATGAAAAATATAATCATCTTTAACCAAATTAATGAAAAATCTTACATTTACAGCATATAATGCATTCATTTTAATTTGGGTCATTTTTTACCCCACTCGTGTAATAATATTGAAGGGATTAAGTGATTAAATAGTGTGTTAAAGTACTTTTTGAACATTTTGAGCACACTGCAACAATACCGTGATAATAATGATAACCGTGATACAAAATTTTCATATCATTACATCCCTAGTAGTAGTTTTATGTTACGGTCAGCCAAAATGTTAAATAGAAAAATGAAAATGGCAATGGTTATCCTTTTGTTGATTCAATTGTGTTTCAACAGGCATTTCCATAGACTTTATAGCACATCTTATACATTTTTTTTATTCTGCAGGTTCTATCAGCAGGTCAATGCATCCAGTTGGTTGTTCCACTCATTCATTGTGGCAACAATACAATAACATGGTGACATTAAAATGAAAATGAACTTTTAATACTTGAGTGATTTCTAAAAGCAGGTACTCCAAGTACTTTAACTTAAGTAAACAATTGGGTGAACAACTTTCACTTTTATTGAAGTAATATTAAACCAGGAATATCTGTACTTTCACTCAAGTAATGGAGCTGAGTACTTTGTCCAAGACTGTTGATGATACAGTTTTATTGAACATAAACATTTTTTTCCTTCAATCGCCTCACCTTCTTTTCATCCCTGCTTTCAGGGAAAAACAGTGCAGCAGATCTTCTTCAGGCAGTTTTCTCTGAACTTCTGCCCTTTTTTAACTTCTGACACAGCCCCTAAACATGTTCCTCTGAGCACAGACTTGATCAATGGAAAAGTCTAATGGTGCTAAATTAGGTTACATTTGAAGTCCCTGTCCCTCTTCACATCCAGACTCAAAACCCAACAGTTCAGGACTGCATACTCAACCCTGCCATTTTCCCTGTACCTGTCATTGTCTGTTGTATTTTGGTTATTTTATTGTTTAATTGTTGAGTTAGTGTCCTTTCATGCCATGAAAGGCACTTTAAATAAAATATGTTATTGTGATTATTAATACAGAGGGTGATCAAGCAAAGAGATTTGTTTTTGGGACAAAACTCCTTCTAAAAATGTGGGTGACCCCTAATCTTATTATTTCCCAGTACTAAATGATCTACAGTGTGGTGCCTGCCTGTGGCATGGTGACCCTAAAAGATTCCAGTGTTAAAAATCAGCCAACTGTCCCTGCTCCTGTGGTGTCTTGTGTGGTCAAAGTTACTACTAAAAAATCCTCAGCCTGCCTGGAGACAAAAGTCACAACCTGGCACAGTGATGTCACCCTGTCCATTACATTAGACAAAGCAATGCATCAAACCTCTCTCATCTCCCAAACCTGAAGCTCCAGTGAACCAAACCTTAATGGGATCTGAAATGGTTGCTTAATATAATTGTCTTTATTGCCTGTTGCCTCTTTGCAGGGCATGATGGGGGTAAGGGCTGCCGTAAGACTTGGGTATATGCAGGGTGGAGGCGGAGGAATGAGGCTAAAAGCACAGCCCTGGTCAGGAGACAGTGGAGATAGCTCTTTATGGCCTTGGTGTCGGAGATCCATGCCAGAATATGGCAGCCCATTATAGCAGGCTCCATAAGGTTAATGACTTTAGCAGCTTTATGGCCATGAGCTCATTACTTAGACGAGCCAATCTAATCAGCAGCCGCACCGGTGACCACTGACAATGCTAACTACTTTGTGGGGAAAGACAGGCCAGAGGGCTTTTCCTGTGCAGCTGGGGAAACACGGATGGTTTCTCCACTTGGAAGACACAGACGGGTTATCAAGGGAGGCATTTTTACTTCCGTACATATAAAGTTACCTCCAACAGGAGCTTGGCAATGTATTGAGTTATCAGACCATTTATTTTCAAATGACATGTATGGTGTGACAGTATTGTTTTATCAATAAAGTTTATCTCCTGTTGAAATAACCTCATACATTTTCACAGACTTTACCACCATCAATTTTGAATTAAGAAAATCCATGCCAAGTCAAATCAGGGATCTTACCAACCTAAACACAAATTAAATTCAAGACTTTTCAAGACCAAACTGAGATTTTTTTTTTTTTTTTTTTTTACATTTTTTGCTCTGCAGAACAAACAACAATCACCACAGGTGTGGTACTGTGTCCAACTGTCTTTTACACATCAGAGTGCTGATTTGTGAGGATGAGGTTATTATATTACTAAACATAACATTCCAGGATTCTAAGTGTTGAGTTTTTTACTTCATGTCCAGTTACATTGCTCTCAAAAAGGAGGGAGGAGATTCACACATGCACATGGAATCAAAACTTTTCAAAGTGTACTTTACAAGTGATATATTGCCATCAGTTTTCCCAGTGTTTTCCAAAGCATCTAGTAAAAATGTCCAATATGATCACAGTATTGACTAGAAATCCAAAATGTAAAACTTTAGTAAGATATAAGACTTCATAAAAGGTTTTGGTTTGAAATGTCAAGAATCAAATGAAGTTATTCAATGGTGAGGACGTAGGAAAACTTCTTTTCTTTAATTTAATACTTTTCTTTGATTTAATATTATATTTGGGTATACAGAGTATCTATTGATTTACAAAATTAAAAAAGCTAACCCACTTCAAGGCCAAACTTCATCTTAAATAATGATACATGCACTGCAAAACTAAGATCTAGGTATGATAATTCATCCAATTTCTAATCCAAAAAAATCTCAGTAGGCTTATTAAAAAGCAAAATTATCTGCCAATGAGACAAGCTAATTTTCCATACAGGGTGTCTTAAAATGATTTCTTTTTTTATAGACGCCATATTATGTTGAAAACAAAAAACAAAAAAAACAACTTTTTAAGACTTTTGAACACATTTTGGGGTATTTGGCCTTCCTCCCAGCCCACAAAATGAGAGAGTAGACAACAAAACCTGTATTTAGCAGGCTACATAAATGTAAACTCACGGTATTTGGTAAGCTGTTGAGTTGGTGGATATTTTGTTACGTGACATGCATCTTATTTGCATGAGCCTACGTCTACCTGAGTGAAATTTTCTGTGCGAAGTGCGCCCATATTGTTTACATTCTTGGTGAGAGATCTGCATACACCATGTCTAGACCCAAAACCTTTCACTGCTCAGTAGTTGGCTGTAAGCTGACACATACTGTATTTTTCATATAAAGGCTACCAGCCTTGGAGGACTAAAATACCCAGTGGATTGATATTATTTTTGAGAAAATTAGCCAGCTACAGTCAGTTTAAACCTGTATGTGTGTGTCAATCCAGGCTCAGTATCAACAATCTACACCAAACCTGATTATGGCAAAGTATTTTAATGCTGTGCAGTATTCAACTTGGTCATTGCCACAAGCTAATGCTAACAGCAAGGGGGAATGAACCAGAGGTGACTGCACAAAATGTTTGTCAATGTTAACGTTACTTGTTGAAAGTCTTATGAGTAAATGCTTAAGTATGAACATTCTTACATTAGTCAAGAGAAGCTGAATGTGATCAGTCCTTTACCCACATTACCTCTCCGTTTTTGCTAATGTTAGCCCGGAAGCCAGGCTAAGTTGCAGCTGTCCCACTGGGGTTAGCACGTTGTGCGTTAGCCTGTGATGTTTGGGTTAAACAAACTTCACTGTTATCTGGTAACCAGCATGAATTTGCGGTTTGTGTGTTGTCTGTAAGCACCCCTGGCAAGCACACTCATGTGGGACCCAGGTGGGCTCCACCAGGGCTGATATGTCCATGCCCAGGTCTTTGCCTTCGTAACCACCTAAGCTGCATTCTGCTTGGCCGGCCAGTACCTGTTAGCTGCCCGATAGCACTCCTTCTTCAGCTTGTTGGCATCCCTCAGTGCCAGTGTCCACCAGCGGGTTCCGGCATGTACTGTGTTAGCTGCAGCAGGGGGATAATATGAGTGTGGAGGCTGTACTTTATTCTTAGGCTTTTTGGACCAAAGCATGTTACTAACATTTCATCAAGTCATCAAGGATCCATGTTTTCATTGAGGGGGCCAAAGTGGCCGGGTGCACCTTGAGCTGGGCGGCAGCAGAAGGCGGGGACCCTGGCGGTCCAATCCCTGGCTAGCTCTGTGGATGTGGAACCTCAATTCTCTGGTGGGGAAGGAGCCTGAGCTGGTTTACAAGGTTGAGCGGCTCCAACTAGATATACCGTAAAATACCAAATAATAGCCGGGCGTAATTTATTTCAGTCACTGAGCAGACCAGGAGTTTATTTGGGACAGGTGTTTAATTCCTTTCTCACAAAAATCTTGCTTAGCAAAAAATGAAAAAATACAATATATACTCTTTTAAAGAATTGATTTCTTTCTCAGTTTCTTAAATGTTTGACCTCACATTTTTCTTAACATAAACAAATGCATTTCTTTTTATGTCTTCATTTTGGACCGAGAGCCTTCAGTTTTTAATTTTTTGATTTTTCTGTTTTTCTTCAAGATGATGCCTTTCTTTCCCATTTAAACTCATACTCAAAATCTCAGACATTTCATAACTTTCTTCAAGGATACTTGCAATAATAAACGACATACATCGAAGTCATTGTTACTACCAGTCTCTGACCCATCTCTAGTCCTAATTGTGATAAAGTACTCTTTGAAATGTATTTTAAGAAAAAATTTTATTTTGTATATAAAAAAACACTATATGAGTACTATGTGATCCTGGCCTTCAAAGATTAAAATACAATTAATTGTTGATATATATGTTTCAGACTAAAAACTTTTGAAAGCTGGCTTGTTTAAAATGAAAAAATAGAATAATTATACAGCTAGTTTTAGGAAACTATTATATTTTAGCTCTTGGACAATGTGTATGAGTTTTATTTTAAACCTGAAACTGCAGTAAACAACAACAATGCTTCAAAATCAGGTTTGCTGCAAATCACTGAGTCATCTTAGGGTCAAATAATGATAATAATGAAATAGTCATAGTCATGAAAATTATTTTTTTTATTTTTATTATTATCACTATCATTACTACCAGTTTCAAACAGTAGTGTTATGTAAACATACTGGCCTTAAATATTTGATATGCATGTTTCAAGCCAAAGTTGTTCTAAAAAGTGGATTAAAGAGAGAATATTAAAACTTTGAGTTGAGGTTTGTAACAGAGGAGGTTGTGGTTGATCTTGACAAAGCATCAATTTAGAATCCCTGCTTTGAAGAATCTGAAGGACCACATATATTTCCAGCTGACGTCACACAAGCGTAAGCCTGAAGCTCACGTGTCCACATACTGACCAGATTAGAGGGCTTGTTGCAGAATTTATAGGATGACTGCACATGTGTGTTTCTTGTTGATCAGCCTCCTGAAGACAGACAGACAGTGATGAAAAACAATAGCATCATCATTGACTTTTCCTGCATCGACTCATCAGTCTGCTGCTCCCTGGGTGTGTGGGGTTCAATAGGGAGCTGCAGGACTTCATTGGGTTCATCCCACACATTCATCATTGACAGGCTATTTTAGAACCAGAGTTTGATGGTGCAAAAAATCTACAAGAGTGACCCCCAAATGGTGGAGAGCCTGCTGGTGCTGGAGTGTGTTATTATTAAGAGTTATTTTTGGGCTTCTTGCTGCATTTCAAAGGAAAATTACAGCAGATAAAGTGTTTGGGGAATGACCTGCAGTTAAAAAGGAGTAGTTATTATAAAAACAGCCAATCCTTTTAAATTATGCACACACTTTGTCCAATCACAACAGCTTTCCTTCAGCTTTGATCAATGAAATGATTCCTCAGCCCCGAAGCCCCACGCAATAACATCTGACCACAGGCAGACATCCTTGGAGAATACGCAGCTCCTTAGCTTTACCCAGGTCAATATAACTGAAGGTGTTCAATTCTTGCTTTCATATGAATACCCCTGATCCAGCTGTATTCTCAGTCTGTCACTCTCATGCCCTTTTCTCCACATGGATCCAGTCGGCTCATATTGGTTGGACCGGTCCACTCTGAGGTAAGTGGTCCATTCACTGCTGCTACAGTCATGTTTTTAACATCTCTAGCTAATGTCCACATAGTCCACCTGCACAGCGTTCAATACTTACCACATACTTTGCAGCAAATTGCCCTTAGTCTCATCAGTCAGGTTGGTTTCCCAGCCTACGTCTTGAGGTGTCCATGGAGCGGGTATTAATTGTGCCGTCAGCAAACAACATCTGGAAAAATACTTCTTGTTGCGAGCTAATCTTTCTGTTGTCTTGTAAACTCACAATTACTTCGTGACGTTGAGGTTCTTTCTTTATGATTTGATGTTTCAAGCTTCCAAGGCTGTGCTCTGGTGTGTCGCACTATGAATAAGCTTCCTGCTGGTCAGAGCAAAGCCACAGGCAGATGATGTGGAAATTCAGGCATGCAGTTATTCATAATTAAATGAGAGGAACAAAAAGTATTATATCTAGTGCTGTCGGATGATTAAAAAAATTAATCTAATTAATTACCGGATTTATAATTAATTAACCTAATTAATCGTGTTTTAATCTCATATCTGCTTAAAGTACCCAAATAAAGAATTTGAATTCTAGGATATTATAAAATTGTAGTGCATGACTAATCAAATGATAAACTAAGAAGTGAAGATTTGTAAATCCACATTTTTACTGGTGACTAAATAAAACCAAATTCAGGACAACTTGTCCAGAAAATTCTAAGTTCAATCAGGCAACTCAAATTACACTTTAAGTGTGTTTCATAAATCAAATTCAAAATAAGAAAAAGGTCGAGGACATCCAGCAAACCAATTAGGCCTGATGCATTATTAAAGAATGCAGTACAACTATAGATAAATAAATTCAAAAATAAAATAAGACTAAGTCTTAAATAGGCCATTCCTGCTGTCACCCGGGCTTTGTTTGGTTTGACCAGAGACGCATGTGTGAAGTGACGTGCCACTGCCATGTACGGGTCCTCCAGCTGGACAATATCAAAATGTTTGTGTGCTATGATTAATCTTGCGATTCATTTTTATAACACATTAATTTGCTGTGTAATTAATTAATCTAATGAATGCACTAAAGTGACAGCCCTAATTATATCATGATTAAAATCTTTCTTTAAATGTGAGTAGAAGTACTTAAGTTAATGAGAAAAACACAGAATTCAGGCCAGATTCAGCCACTGTTTATCTATCAGTAACAGAATTTGAACTTATTATGAGTGTATTTTCACTCACAAATGTGTTTTTAATGCATATAAATATTACAGAAACTATTACAGCTCCTTTTTCTTTTAAATGTGTGCTTTTCAGAGATATCGTGTTTTCTAGTGAACATATTTATACCCATATATACAGTATATATGTATCTTTTATATTTCAAATGCATGTAGCCCCAGGCCAATAGTTGCTCACCCCTGATCCAGAGAGTCAGAGGCTTGTCCATCATGGCTGCAAGCTACTGTATATTTATACACAGCCTGACCAAAAATAAAAGTCGCCACCTTGATTTTACTTAACAAATATGTACGTAATCACTGCATGGGTGATTATCTTTCAGCTGGCAACAAGTTATTTAACCTCAGCTGATGCAACGAGTAGCTTCTCATTTCTTAAACAACCTTATCGAAAGACATCCTGTGGTCATGGAAAAGATGTTGGACTGTTTAAGAAGGGTCAAGTCATTGGCATGCATAAACAGAGTGAACATCCAGGGAGATTGGAGAAACTAGTACAATTGGGTTAAGAACTGTCTAAGACATTGTTAAAAACTGAAAGGATAGTGGGAAACCAGAAGTCCAGACCTTTACCCCACTGAGATTCTTTGCGATGTGCTGGGAAGGCTTTGTGCAGTGGTCCGACTCTCCCATCATCAATACAAGAACTTGATGAAAAATTGATGCAACACTTGGATGGAAATAATCTTGTGACGTTGCGGAAGCATATAGAAACAATGCCACAGCAAATGCATGCTGTAATCAAAGCTAAAGGCGGGCCAATGAAATATTAAAGTGTGTGACCTTTTTCTTTGGTGGAGACTTTTTGGGCCACTCAGTGAATGTCATCCAAAATAATCCGGGAGCTTTTTTTTTTACATTGTTATAATTGAAATATATATCTACATCAGTCACATTTTTTTGTTTTTTAATGTAAATGTCTGGTTTACCTTTAATTCTGGAGAGACTCTCCAAACCTGCTGTTGAATAAAAGGCTTTTAGTCCTTACCTGCAAATGATCTTTGAGTCCATCTCTACTCTAAATCTGAAAGTTTGTCCAGTTCCCTTGAGGCAAAGGTTTAATTGCAGTAATGGCCTGTAGCAAGTTGTAATAACATTATTTTTTGAGTTCTTTTTTCTGTTTAAAAATGCCAACTCAAGACAGTGCATCAAGTATTATTCTTATTTTCTGGTGCTTCAATCCAACACGAACAATATTTAAGACCTCTAAGAGGATTTAACCTTAATTTACGTGCTCCACTCTCTGCAGCTCACAACTGACTGCTGCTCTGTGTGTTTCGTATGAGTGGGAGCTGTTCATGATTGTAAGTCTGTGAGTGTTTAGTGTGTGTGTGTGTGTGTGTGTGTGTCAGACAGACGTGGTGGCAGAAGTGAAGCGTCTTGGGAACACTAGTAGATAACAGTGTTTCTGTTCTCTGCTCGGCTGAACACCAATCACCTCCTCTTCCCGATAAAGCCCTGAGGATTGAAAAAAGACGAGCATATGTGTGTGTGTATGCGTGTGTGCAGCAATGAACCGTTTACTGTTTTAAAAGTCCACTATTAAATATTTCTGCTGTTTTGCTGATGCAGCTGTCCTTGAGTTTCTGTTCTCATTCCACTGCGGACTGACCCTTAGGTGGAAAATACCCACAAACCACTGGGTCATGCCTCCCTCTCCCCGATGCTTTGGCCTGCTGTCCAAGTCCAGATTTCTTAGCTAATGGTTCTGACCTCTATTAGTGCCCTTTCTATCACAAACTCACCTCCTGCAGCTCCTCCAAATATTGGACTCCACCTGTTTCTTAAAATCTCTCTTTCTCTAAAAGGCTGCTAAAAATCCACGAGGGATTTTTCTCAACCTCACAGACTAACAATCTTTGGAGGTTACAGTCACGATCAAGTGAGCATGAATCATGTTTTCAACTTTGAATCTTTGAAACATGACAGTTTTTAAAATCTGGATGAAATCAGGGTGAATTGGAATCGGACACACCAGATTAACTATTCAATACATTTCACTTGTTCATCTGGGCAACAGCCAAGAGAAAGTGTTTGTGAATGGGCAGGACCCATCAAAACATATCAGGAAGGGAACTAATGTGCAATTAATGTGCAATCAATCCTCAAACAATGTGCAATTACAGTGTGGAAGTGCACCCATGTACAATCACTACTACAATACCTCAGGAAATGTGTACATAATCTTTATAAGACCTGCTTTTAGTTTTTGAACCCAAGCCCTTTGTATATTTTTTATATTTTATGTCTTATATAGGTAGAATGATGCACATGATGCTATTTTTATACTTAAGTCTATTTTTTATTCTATTAATGTTGTCCACTTTGCTGTTGTAACACTGTAAATTTACCCATGTGGGACGAATAAAGGTTTACTCTATTCTATTCTATTAGACCATCAATCCAGCAGTCTCTCATTACAGGCCAATCAAATAATGTAGTAGGAGATTGATTATGCCGCTTTGTAAAATTCAAATTGTAAGCCACTTCATAGAACAAACTACTGCCATAACATCTCTCAGAAACTGATGTTGGTGTTTGTTTTTTGTTTGATGAAGAAATACTGTCCAGATCTGAAAAAATTGCTACTGAGGCTGTTAGCAGCTATGCTAATCTCTGTAAGAGCCACTTCCTGCTGTGGTATCACTTGTAGCTCTCTCTTCTTCCTGTTTTAAAGGAACCTGATTGGGCCGTGCTGCTCTGGGCCAAACATGATCACAGACAGTGAAATAATCCAGACTGTCCAGTAACTGATTCACTGTGATGTTTGCACTAAAACCCTGTCATCTAATCAATGGAGCTCAAAGCTATTCCTTTCACTGTTTAAATCCTTCAGTTTTACTTTACTTTGTTCAAATACTTCTGAGTAAAGAGGCTTGGTTAAATAGCTTTTTTAAGGACACAAGGGCATGTATGCTGAGATTACTGGTATGAGCCGGACACCGGTTGAGCTGAATTATATTTCAACATGGTTGCCCTCCTACCAATGCAAGCATGCACTTAGATCAACTTGTAAGTACAAAACTTCTTTTTACAGTTAAATATTAAAGTGGGCATATTTTGTTGTTATGAAGTGCCATTTTAAGCTAATGCAGCATCATACGGTGATGTTTTGACTACAGGTGCCTCACGGTAAACATAACAATCAGGCGTTAATCAAGATTAATTAATTACAGTCAGAATTAGCGCGCTATGGTTTTTAATTGCATTAATCTTATTTTTAATCTGATTTCACTGTTTAGGTATTTTCAGGGGGTAACACCTTAAAATACCAGAGCAGCTGGTGATTGGATGATCGATCCCCTCATCACACTCTTCACAGATCCACCATATCAAGCCACAGTATGACGTAGCAGCACAACCCTGTTGTTAGCTGTTAGCTCAGTACTTTAGCCCTAAGACCATCGTCTTATCTTACACTAAATTATATCGCACAGATGAATCATCTGACACGTCCATGTGACATGAATCTCATCAAAGACAAACCACCAAGTTCTCCCAGTAAACTTTTGAGGATGGCATATTTGATACCATAGGGTAACCATGACTACAGCTTGCTGTTGTTAGCGCAGCATTTCTGCTTCTTTCTTAGTTTCCCAGCAGTGACCCCCAGTCGGGAGAAGAGCGAAAACATGATTTCAAATGAGAAAGATTGAAGTGACGTTCTTTTCTTTTATCAAATGAATGTCAATGAAAATACCTCAAGTTGAGGCTTTTTCAGCATATTTTTTAAGTGAGATTAAAAAATAGATTAATTAGATCAAATAATTACAGGTCACAAATACTTAATTGCTCTATTTTTTTAATCTACTGACAACCTGTGGCCATTTCTGCTCACCTTCATATACAATGTCAAGGGTAGGTAGTCCGTCTTCTGAGTCTGCGGTAAACTGTTTATTGAAGTATCTTCTCATTCCAAACAAACAAAATACTTCTAGTCTTCACAAACATAGATTCACTTTAACTGACCGTAAGTACTTTCAGGAGGTTGTGCTTTTGCCCACATTTGTTTGTTTGTTAGGTTGTGTTATGGATAACTCTAAATTGATCCAAATGTGATTCCAGGTATAAAGGATTTTTGAACAGTGCAAGATGGCAGTTTTTGACAACAAGTTGCCCTTCAGTGTTCACTGTTGGAGGTTTGTGCCCTCAGAGAACTTCTGGTATGTTACCCTTACCCCCCAGTGAAAAAATAAAGGCAAAGGTGCAGTGAAGTGTATTTAAGAATATCTCAAAGTCTTTCAAAACTGAATGAGACTCTTGGAGAATTAGCCATTGTCTACTGCCAGAAGTCTAATGTAAGCTGTCCTCCAACCATCAGCAAGGTGCTTGTTCATTTAAAAAAAAATAGCTGATATGTATTTTATATTTTGATTTGTCATTCTAGACCAGTGCTAATCATAGGCTGATGTTTGCCTGTATTTGCCTGATGGTCCAGAGGAGCTTTCTTGCAGAAATGGATGCAATAAGCTGTAGCACAGTCCTAATTATTATTGAATTTACAAAAAGAAAAATGTCAAAAATGACCTAAGGTAAAGCAGATATAAGAACTTCCTATTTTTCAGCTCTCAGTGTACAACAAACATACAGCATGCTGTCATGAAGTACACTTTTGATTCAAACTATGGCTTCTGTCTTTACAAAGTTAACAATCAGTATAAGCAGAATACTTAGTCTGATGATGAACTTTGATTTGGCTCTCTGTTTGTAAAACAGTGAATCTGGTAGTACAATTGTCCATGTGTGATGAGAGCTGCTCACTGCAAAACATATAAAAAAGCTGATAGTCTCCCGCTGGTGGGAGGACACATAGGCTGTGCTGTGTCTGAAAATAGAGCCCAATCAAAGCGGCTTAGAAGTGAGGATTCAAATTGATGCATTCAAACTGTAAAGTTTGATTAACCCAAATAGTTTTTTTGGCTTGTTTTCATAATCCCATAATCTTTTCAATTTTGCAGAGAATTTGACACCATGTACAAAACCCAAAACCAGTGAAGTTGGCACGTTGTGTAACTCATAAATAAAAACAGAATACAATGATTTGCAAATCCCTTTCAACTTATATTCAATTGAATACAGAGCAAAGACAAGATATTTAACATTCGAACTGGTCAACTTTGTTTTTTTTTGCAAATATTACCTCATTTGGAATTTGATGCCTGCAACATGTTTCAAAAAAGCTGGCACAAGTGGCAAAAAAGACTGAGAAAGTTGAGGAATGCTCATCAAACACTTATGTGGAACATCCCACAGGTGAACAGGCTAATTGGGAACAGGTGGGTGCCATGATTGGGCATAAAAGCAACCCTGAAATGCTCAGTCATTCACAAACAAGGATGGGGCGAGGGTCACCACTTTGGGAACAAATGCGTGAGCAAATTGTCAAACAGTTTAAGAACAACATTTCTCAACCAGCTATTGCAAGGAATTTAGGGATTTCATCATCTACGGTCCGTAATATCATCAAAAGGTTCAGAGAATCTGGAGAAATTACTGCACGTAAGCGGCAAGGCCGAAAACCAACATTGACTGCCCGTGACCTTCGATCCCTCAGGCGGTACTGCATCAAAAACCGGCATCACTGTGTAAAGGATATCACCACATGGGCTCAGGAACACTTCAGAAAACCACTGTCAGTAACTACAGTTCATCGCTACATCTGTAAGTGCAAGTTAAAACTCTACTATGCAAAGCCAAAGCCATTTATCAACAACACCCAGAAACGCCCGAGCTCATCTAAGATGGACTGATGCAAAGTGGAAAAGTGTTCTGTGGTCTGACGAGTCCACATTTCAAATTGTTTTTGGAAACTGTGGTCTTCATGTCCTCCAGACCAAAGAGGAAAAGAACCATCCGGACTGTTATAGGCGCAAAGTTCAAAAGCCACAACTGTGATGGTATGGGGGTGTATTAGTGCCCAAGGCATGGGTAACTTACACATCTGTGAAGACACCAATAATGCTGAAAGGTAAATACAGGTTTTGGAGCCACATACGTTGCCATCCAAGCAACGTCTTTTTCATGGACGCCCCTGCTTATTTCAGCAAGACAATGCCAAGCCACATTCTGCACGTGTTACAACAGCGTGGCTTCGTAGTAAAAGATTGCTGGTACTAGACTGGCCTGCCTGTAGTTCAGACCTGTCCCCTATTGAAAATGTGTGGCGTATTATGAAGTGTAAAATACAACAACGAAGACCCCGAACTGTTGAACAACTTAAGCTGTACAACAAGCAAGAATGGGAAAGAATTCCACCCAAAAAGTTTCAAAAATTGGTCTCCTCAGTTCCCAAACGTTTACTGAGTGTTGTTAAAAGGAAAGGCGATGTAACACAGTGGGAAAAATGCCCCTGTGCCAACTTTTTTGCAACGTGTTGCTGCCATTAAATTTTAATCAATTAAAGTTTCTCAGTTTGAACATTAAATATCTTGTCTTTGCTGTGTATTCAATTGAATATAAGTTGAAAAGGATTTGGAAATCATTGTATTCTGTTTTTATTTACGATTTACACAACATGCCAACTTCACTGGTTTTAGGTTTTGTACAACAATGTATTGCCATCTGTCCCAAGATTTCCAAACAGAGAGAGAACTGATCTGTAACACTGTGGCACACATTCAGGATCATGCCATGTACCTCACACAACCCCACTTCAAAAAAAGCTGAACTGTCCCTTTAAGACATTATGCTCACAAGAATCAGACCAGGCTCAAGTAGGGACATTGAAACAAATATAATGGCAACCAACTGGTACAGCATGACTGACAGCCCAGAAAGCTCATGTCTGTGGTTGTTACAGGTGTTGAGGCATTAAAATCTGGCTTTTTCATTCATAAACACACCATATGTTTTCAGCTGTTCATGCAGATGTAAGCTGAGTTGTTGTAAAGTGGGTAGTTTTATACATACTCTATAAGGGAATAACTTGAATGCACTTAGAGAGCGCAAACCTCTGCCAAGGTAGCTTTCAGATTATATCTAAGAGCAACAGTTCCATGATAAAGACACCATCATAGTATGATTCACTGACCCAAAAAAAGTCACACCTAACACTCAGACTCATGTTGATTACATTATTAGTTAGACAGTTTTGAGCAAAAACAATTGTTGCTAATGGGAGTTAACTGGTTCACTCCAAAATCAAATCATTTTAAGTTGGGCCACTACCTACATCTTAGGAAATTTCAGCAAATTCTGTCCTGTAGATTTTGTGAAATCTTTCAAACATACAGACAAATATACTCCTGTAGAGACATAACTTCCTTGGTGGAGGTAAATGTGACAGCACAAGTGCAGGTACTTTTAATGTATAGCTCTAACTGTGAGTCAGAAAGACCCCTGGGTGATGATGTAAATGGTACCCAACAGGAGATAGAATTCGGTGACGGCAGGGGATAAGTGATTGGACTTGCATCAGATTTGTGATTTAATCCACCTGCACGTCAACTTTTCATTCGTAACAGTGATGCAATACTTGGTAATTCACTCAAATTCCTCACAATAATATAGGGGATGGGACTTTAACATTACTGTCAAAATGTGTGTGAATCTAAGTGGACTCTTGCAGATTTCCGGGTTAAATAGAGTCTACGTGTGGATGTGTAAACGCTGTCCCTTAAGCCTGATTGAAGCCTTTGCATCTTATCTCTGCTGTAGTCTATACCTCAGGGCTACCTTCATATACGTTGCCCAAAGCAGAGACAAAAGCCTGTGCATGTGGGTCTCATGTGCACCTTACCACAAAATTTGACTCGTTACAGACGACAAGCCCTGTGATTGGTCAATTTGCAACACAGTATCTGAGTTGGTCAAATCATTATTGAGTGTACTCTAGTGTGAAAGTGTAGGAGAACATGGAGGCACAGCATACTTTCTGAGATACAGGAAGAGCATTTCCTTATCTATGTCTCTTAGTGGCCAAACAAGAACTAGTATTTTTCTGTCCTCTGCCATAGCTAATGATGTGGCCATACATATTCTCCATGAGGTTAAGTAGACTAATGACAAAAGTAGTTTTTAATCATTTGAATATGGTTAAATAAACCTTTAATTTTTAAGATTAATCACAAACATTGTAAATAGTAAAAAAACTGACAAATTATTTCAATTTATAAAGTAATGATGAAGACAAATGATCTAAAATACCTGAATAACGCTGAAACCGATCTACATTTCTGAGAATCAGGTGTACATAATAAGCAATGTAATCAAATTCTAATAACTGTTGTTGATAGGTTTCCAGAGTGTTGAGAATTATGTTGGAAATATAACAAAAATAGTCAAAACTAAGGAGTAAAGTTTAAACAAGTCTTTTGTGGAATTAATAAATAGAACATTTAGAAGAATAATCCAAGTTTCAAAACTACTGTTGAATTAGACCTATAACTTTGAGAATCAATAAGAAATGCTAAGAAATACAGTTATGACCCCCCCCCCCCCCCAAAAAAACAAACAAACAAACAACAACAACTGATTATTATCAACAAAATAAAGGGTAAATGTTAAGAGATACAATCAAAACTGTGTCTTCTACTTCCCTCTTTGTAATGCTGCAGTCATTTTGCATGTGGCGTCACACTCAGTTTCATTTCGGCTGGAATCAGAATCAGTGTCGTCCAGTACATAGCTTAATAGATGTTTACGCTAAAATTACTTAAAAAATGCTCTGATGGACCATCCTAACAAGGCTTTAGATGTCAGTTAATATATTTGCAAGGCATTTAATAATGCTTTAACTACCATGATCAACCCATCCACTGATGTCTAGCAGGATAATGCACCATGTCACAAAACTCAAATCATCTCAAACTGGTGACTCAAACATCCCAATGTGTTCTCTGCACTCCAGTAGCCTCCACAGCCAGCAGATCTCAAACCAATAGAGCACATTAAAGTAGGAAATTCTCATCATAGAAGTATAGTCAACAAATTTATAGCAGCTGTGATGATATAATGTTAATATGGACTAAAATATCCAGGGAATGTTTCCAGTACATTATTGAATCTACTCTGTAAAGAGTTTGGGTATTCTGAGGGGGACCCTTTACTTAGCAGGTGTACCAAACAAAATGTCCATGAAGTGCATATCTATGGTTTAACCTTAGCATCATAATAACCCAGAAAAAACAGTGAGCTCAGATCCTTTGTGGTGTTTAGTTTCTCTTAATCCATCTTTCCAGCCCTCTGCTGTTTGCCCACAGACTTCCATCAAGGCTTTTAAGTATCAGTAAAGCTGAAGGTCGATTTTTGCTTTTGTAAATTTTTCAAATGACACAAAGTCTGAAAGAACAGGTATAACATGGACATGGACGATATAAAACACAGACCAAAGAAAGGGAAAAATAAAAATATTTCTGTTGCTTTCATGATGAGTAAGTCTTGACAAATCAAACCAAGTCAAATTAATTTGACCTTCGCCCTCTGACAGGTATTAAATTTCACCTCTTTCTAGCTGCACAACAACTTTTATAGCACGCTTCAGTGTTTTGTCTCACCTCTCTTTCCTCCCCCTTGTTCCCCTGTCTGTGGTCCAGTCTCGGAGAGGACGGAGAGAGGTTGCAGATTTGTCGGAAAGAGATAACAGGTCTTATCTTTTCCCTGCCAGACGCTAAGAGGCCTGATCCAATCGAGACTTGGTTAAGAGAATTCATCGACTTTTACACCCAAGCTTCAATAAGAAGTAGGTGCGGGGAAAACAAAGACATTGATGGAGCTGATTCTGTTAAATTCCATGTCATCTTGAAGCGGCAATTCAGTGATTGAAGAAGAAGAAGTTATTTTGGAAAAGGGTCACTCATTAATAGAAGTAAGAAAACTTTCCTGAGTCAGTTCAAAAGAGAATCAAACCTTACAAACAGAAAAGAGTATTGTTTATTTTTCACATTAAAATATTAAACATTTAGCATTTTTAGGGCTGTTGAAATCTATTTACACAAAGGGACTTATTTTAAAAGCAGAAAATGTCAGTCATATATTGTTATTTGAGGACGCATGTTCCCTGCACAAAAGCCACACGCAGGGCACAGAGGGGATGGATTATGTGTTTTGATCATACATGACTTTGTTTAGAGGGTAATGTAGATCAAATCAGAGTGTGAGCTTGCAGTCCCTGCACACCCAGCTGCTGCAGCTCGCCATTTACACAGCACGTTTAGTTCTTTTGGTCTGATTTTTGATTGGATTACTTATTCTCTCTTTCTTATGGTGCAACCACTCATTGAACACACACAGAACACTGAATGATATTTGTACATGCTCAGAACAAAGTGCTGTTTTCATTAGAGAATCCAGAGCACAAGAGATGATCCGAAGGTGAGTCAAACACTCATATTACTGCAGTGCATGAGAATATATGCACTGGGTAGTGCTGCACTTTCTCTCAGTTCGCCATCCCGTTAAACTCTGAACTGAAATTTTAATATAAGCAGTAGAGATGTGCAACTGTGCGTTTCGTGAGTGAAATAAGCTCAGTAAAGTGTGTATTTTGATCTTAAGGATGTGTGCCAGTCTCTCATTTTGAACCAATGATGGCATTACAATATATATATATTTTTTTGCCTAATTGGGATTTGTTTGTTTTATTACCACTATTTAAGCTAGTTTTACACACACTGTCTACAATTTGATCCCTGTTTATATAAAGCACTTTGTGCTACTTATGTTGTAAGAAAAGTGCTACATTGATTAAGTTTGAATGATTGATTGATTTAGTCTAGGTAGTAGTCAAGAATGTTGATAGTGCCATCAGTCTCTGAATTCTCAAGCTATGAACACAGCAGCTTTGTGCCTGACCATTCCTCATTTTCAGCAAACACGCCCCTGTGCACAAACAAGAGCACATGATCATTTTCTTATTTGTGTACAAATGACACCTGCATCTGGCACCAGACATATAATAGGGTCCAAAGCCTTTTTCCATTGTGTGCAAGATGCAAACATGTATTATTATTTATGACATGTGGCATGGCCAGCACTTTTCAGTAGTTATATGTATTATAGGCATAATTTTCTTGTTGTTTGCCGATATTCCATGCAAACAGACTATGAGGAATATGAAACAGTTTTCAAATCAATAAAATACCAATACTTTTTGCTTTATGTTTTGAGATAACAATACCGATATAAATACCAATTATCTTCCAAAATGCTTCAGTTCATATGACTCTTTATGGACTTATTTCATCTGCTACGCAAGTCCATGGACACAAAAAACATTTTTATCTTATGTACTTTAAGGGTACTCAGAGGATACTATCAGCAAGAAAATGTCATCTCTATAAAGGATCAGGGAGGAATCTCCCTCCATCAGCGTTGAATCAAAACCAGCATCATTCTGTAAAGGATATCACCATGAAGGATCAGAAACACTTCTAGTACTGTTCATTTCTGTATCTACAAGGTCAAGTAAAAACTCTACAACGCAAAACCAAAGCCATATATCAACAAAACCAAGAAATGTCCCCGGCTTCTCAGTGCCCAAGCTCCTCTGAGATTGACAGACGTATAATGGAAAAATCTGCTGTGGTCTGATGAGTCCACATTTCAAACTGTTATTAGAAATTATGGACGTCATGTCCTCCGGACCAAAGTGGAAAAAGACCATGCGGACTGTTATCAGCTCAAAGTTCAAAAGCCAGCATCTGGGGTGGTAAGGGGATGTGTTAGTGCCCATGGCATGGGTAACTTGGACATCTTTGATTGGACAGTTACTGCTAAGAGGTACACACAGGTTCTGGAGCAACATAAGCTGCCATCAGAGTTATGTCTTTTCAGGGACAGCCCTGCTGATTTCAGCAAAACAAAGTCAAGCCACATTCTGCGTGGCATTGTTTTGTTATTTAGGTAACCAAAGCTCCACAGTTGAGAACTTAGGGGTCCATGACTCAATGTGAACTTCATGCATGAATTCATGTATGTATTCATGATGAAATGTAAGTAGATCAATACTCATCTGTAAAGTCTGAAATCTTACAATAGAAATGCACAAGCTAAGGTTTTTCAATCATAATGAGTCCTTTCAGATATTTTTAATGTTCACAGCCAACTTGAGGTAAGAGATGCTCTGCAAGGGGGCATGTAGTGGAGCAAATGTCATTAATGATCCCCAACAAAGCACCCTATAACCAACACTGTGTGCTTCAAATGAGAATACACACACTTTACTGTGCTTCAAATGGAACACGCACATCTGCATAACTATGAAGACAGCAAACCTGTAATTCAGTGAAGAAAACCATTTGAACAAAAACTACATGATACAAACAAGTGGTCTTTAGTGATTTATTCTTTTTTTTCTTTTCATCCTAAATAGGTCATACAGAGATATTCACAAAGTTTGTGATGACAGGCTGTTCCTTAATGCAGGATAAGTTTTAGGTTTCAAACTCTGCTCAGCAGCTTAGCGGAGCACACAGAATGTGTTTCTCCTTTGTTATCAATCTTGAACTTTCTTCTCTGCTCCTCCTTGCTGCAGTTTAGTTGCCAGCGTTGCTTGCCACTTGGACATGTGTACAGACTATGGACCAAATGTCACAGATGTGATTAGATCACAAAGTGTCAGACCTTGTCATTTTCTTACTCACCAAGATGCCAAAAAGGTTGCTGTGCCTTCCCCCTTCCTCTTCCGCGAACGTTTCTGTTCTCCTCTTATAATTGTGAAGCTGTCTATTAGTCTTAATGGTTTTCCTCCAACCTCTACTGTCGTCATTCTGATGATGATGTGCAGTGTTTGTTCCACTGAGACACTCTGGCTCCTTCTTTAGCCTTGTTTGTACCTTCTGTCTTTGGTGCTTTAACTACTGTGATTTGCCTTCTTTATATTCCTCTCTGTGTTTTATGCAGCCTATTTAGTATCAGATGTTTGATTAAGTAATCAGATATTATGAAGCTCTGGACCTTTTCTTAGGAAAACTTTTCTGAACTGGTCCAAGTTCAATTTGAATTGAAGACCTCTTGACCGAAATCAAATATGAACCAGAGATAAGGTACAGATCACCTCTTTACCTCAAATATGATTTGATCAAATTTTGGAGTTCCAAAGTCATAAGTGGAGATATGCATTGAAAATAATCTGGCCATACGTTTACCTAAAGCAAGACTGAGGAATGATACATCAAGATATATCACAATATTATCAGCAGAACAGTTTTTTACTTGCTTATACTCAATTTTCTAATTTAGATCATTTTGGATGTGAAGAACCTTGAATTTTATATACACATGTGACACAGTTTTCTAGTCAGTGTCATTTAAATAAAGTATGGCCCAAATGACATCGTCAAAATTCTTTCTGTCCAATCGCGATAAAAACAATGAATTGAGCAAACTGACAGATGACTAAAGGTCTGGTGTGAACCAGCTAACAAAGGCTATTAAAAAATATATATTTCTATGAATTATGAATATATGAATTTCAAAATTTTGCATTATTGAATATGTTCACAGTAATATGCAGCAAAATATTATGTCATATTGTGGTATTGATTTTTTCTTAAACCTCTGGTCAACAGTCAAGGTCATTGTCTCATGGTTCAGTTTATTGTCTCTCTAATGGAGGCATTTAATCCCTGTGTGGTAGCTCTAGTATTAAAATGTAAATTATGTCAGCCTTTGCAGATTGGTAGCTTTAATAAGTGATATGAAAGGGTCTTGACTCTGCTGTCTTTGCTTTGACTGATGCTTATGGATAGTGATGACAGTGGCTATCATATCAACTTTTTTGTTGCCCTATCCACTCACCCTGCAGCATGTTGCATTAGACTTCAATCAGAATTTAACCCCATCTCCAATACATTGAATGATTTATCAGCCAATAAAAGCTACGGCATGCTCATGAGCTAGGACTCACTGTCCAGTCATTGAATGAATATATATATTTCTCTATCTCCGTCTCATGATGGCCTGTTGCAACCCAGCGGCTTAATGGTGACAGAAAGCCAGCATGGTGCTGTAAACTCAATGCGATACCCATAATTCATTGCAGGGAGTCATCAGCTGCTCAATAGTGAGAGCGCCAATAATCCAGCCATGGGTTGTTCAATCGAATGGTGTTGGAGAGAATATGAAGATGAATAAGAGGTGGAGGAGGACAAGACATGGAGAGGAATTTAATACTCACCTCCACTCTGAGATAAACATGTCCCAGTGACACAGATGGGGTTTCGATGTCACAGACTGATGTGTTTTTTCTTCCAACAAACACACACACACACACAAGCACACACGCACGCACACACACCTTATCTGGATGGAGAGTGATCAGAGAGATTAGGCTGAAGGAAGCTATTAAAAGGCAGAAGAGGAGGTTTGGGGTCGTGGGCCGAACAGCAGCAATGATTTTCCACCTGGGCGATACTACCAAACAGCAGGATGTTACCAAACAACTGACATTTATTTAACCATGCAACAGTTTCAAACTGCAGTATTCAGTTGTGTTTTTTGTGTCAATGGCCCCGCCAAAATATGATCACCTATCAACATCTTATTCCTGAGGCCACATGAGAGATCATTAGACATCTGTACCCCCAACCCCACCCCTTGCTCTATATTATGCCTTTAAAGAAATCTAGCAAGGGACACCAACTTTTCAGTCAATCAGGACACAGTACAGGGTCCTACTTGACACTGTAGGGTTTTTGGACCCATCAGCAAAGAAAATCTGTCGTTCAGTCCCCTTTAGTGTGTCATAGTAAGCGAGGACAAACAGATTAACAACCAGAAAGCACTCAGAGAGTGCAAACCCCCACCAAGGGAGCTCACATATTGCTGTTACATGCATGAGCAATAGTTCCATGATAAAGTTATCATCATAATATGACTAATGGAAACCAACATCTAGCACTCAGAATCATGTTGATACCATTATTAGTTAGACAGCTATTGAGCAAAAACGATGCTAATGGTGGTTATCCGGATCACTACCAAAATCTAATCATTTTAAAGGTGCTGTGAGGAGAATCTATTTCCGAAGAAATAGAAAGAAGAAATAGAAATAAAGACTCTGCCACCGATGATGACGTGCGGCGACTGTTGTAATGCTGCGTTCCAGTAACCTCAGAACTGGGAGTGACATCATCTCCGACTTATCGGCATTCCAGTTGAAGTCGGAAAAAAACATGCCGATCTACCAGCCTATTGTTAGCTGTTGTTAGCACGCCCTGCATTGTTGTTCACAAATATCACATGAAGAATGTGATTATCACTATGGCAGCATTTTTGTAAATATAAGTCTAACAATACTATGTATACAGCTGATCTAGAGCGACACATCCCAGTCAGAAGTGCAAATAAATTGATTATTACAGGAGCTAAATAACTGTTCACACTACAGTCACACACAATATAATGTGTTGTTGAAAAGTAATGCTGAATGATCGTGATCGGCAAATCACTTAAAGGTTTGGCAATATCAAATTGAAGCAAAACAACAGTAAAACTCAGGGCTATGTTTAATAGTGAAGGCAAGAGCATTTCCACATGCACAATGCAAAGGGGAAGTCAAGGGATTGTGACTGAACAGCTGTGAAGCCTTAAGAAAACCACTAAAAAAAGAAAACGGCTTCAGTTTGCCAGGGAACATTAATATAGGAAGAAGGTCATGTGATCCGATGAGTCCAGGTTTACCCTGTTCCAAAGTGATGGGAGCATCAGGGTAAGAAGAGAGGCAGGTGAAGCAAGGCCGAGCGGAGGGTGCTGCAGCACCCACGAGCTAAATGGTGAATTTAATCAATCAATGTATTGCTTCTGCAGAGAGAACTTTTCAACCCTCAGATGCCTTAAAACGTATCTGTGGAGCAGCATGTCCCAAAAGAGAATGATACACCTGACCCTGATCCATGTCCTCGGAGACATCATTGCTCAGTTTGATATTCAATACATGATGAAATCTTTTATCAATGCCACCCCAGAGCACAAAAACAAAAGACTGTAGCACATGGTAAGAACACTGGTTAACTATGATGTTGCCGCCGTGCAGTCAACATACAGGGTTTATCAACTGCTGTATTGTATTGAAACACCAGTTTTTCTCAGGCTGTATCATATTATATCTGTTATTCCATCATCAATCATCATTAATACTGTTAGACCTGCACATGTGTTCATCATGTGTTTTTTTATGCTGCCACTGAGCAGCCTGCATTTGGGTGATTTTAATGTATTTTTGATGGTCAGCACCATGGTCAGTGCAAAAGCACTCAAAATAGAGAAGCAGATCTCATAACGTTAGGCCTGGCACCTGTGCCTGTGTGTGTGGGGTGTATTGTCCCTTAGCAGCAACTCATTTTCCATTCTAGTTATTTGACAGTGTTTTACTTTACTCTAGTTATATAGGCTTTGCACAGTCAGTGTCACTCCTGGCCAACCTCGGCCCCAACCCCCTTCTTTTTTTTTCTCAGCCCCCCCTGTTGAAAAAAAGTTCCCACTATGAGGAGAAGTGATGCACCCATCATGCCTAGTGCCTACTGTACAAGCCTGTGGGGGCAGTGCTATGGACAAATCTTGTGACATTGCAGAAGCTTGTCGAAACAATGCCACAGCAAATGTGTGATGTAATCAAAGCTTAAGGCAGTCCAACAAAATATTAGAGTGTGTGACCTTTTTTTAGATGGCGATTTTTTTTTTGGCCAGGCAGTGTAGTTTCATATGTCCATAATTTATACAGGATGTCTGCTGAAAGAAGCGGAGTCAAATGGAGGAGGGGGACAAATCCAGCTGTAGGACCACCCATCCATTGGGGTACCACAGGCTGGCTTCAGGATGCTGCAGTGTAAACAAGATGGACTCCAGCTGAGTGTTTTCCATTTTAACACGTGCCTTAGGAACATTGAGTAGGTGCTGAGGCCACTGAGACAGTTTGCTTAGGCATTTGAGCAGCTGCTTCTGGAGCATCGTCCCTCCACTGTCACCCATCAGCTCCCTTTCATCGTTGCCCATGAGCTCTGCTCCTCAGGCAGTTTCCAGCTCAGCCTCTCCAAAAACTCAATGGGTTATGACAGTGATCACCAACTGGCGGCCCAGGGGCCACATCAGGTCCTTCAAAGCTTCCATCTGGCCCTCTGAGTATTATGATTATCTATTTAAGGATCAAACTTTTTATGACTGAAAAAAAAATCAGAAACATAAGAACAAGTCAGAATCTTAAATTAAATGTTTAATTCTTTCCTTTTCTCCACTTTTTTCCCTTAAATGTCCCTCTAATTCTAATTTTTATCTCAGAATTTGGACTTTGTCTCAGACTTTAAAACAGGTACAGCCTTTAATTTTCCTTTCTTCCCTGTCTTTCTTTCTTTCTTTTTTGCACCTATGATCTTCCGTGTTACCAAAAATGAGAACATGTGCTGGCTAAAAATGTGTTGTTTTAACGTCAAAGTAGTCATTTTTGTTACATTTACAACAGCCTATAGAGGCCTGAGGAAACAATACAGTTACATTTATTACAATATTTCATTTTGTTTGATTTGATTGGTAAGTTAATTTCTTATGTATTTTAGTTATGTTATAAAAGAACTTACCTTAAAAGCAAATGATATTACTCAGACAATAACCTTGTACTTCTTTTTCAGGTCTGTTGATCCAAACTCCATGTTACCTCAGCTGATGGTTTCTCTAATGACAGAAACTACCTCACCTTTGGAGTTCAGGGTCTGATTTTTACAATGGTGTTTGTACAAACTGAGGTAAAATGACATGAACATATTACAGGTATGGCCACAAAGGTCTGTGTTTTTAACACAGCAATTACTGCAAGTACCTCACAGCAAGAAAGTTGCTGGTTCGATCCCTGTGTCATCAGGGCCTTTCTGTGTGGAGTTTGCACATTCTTTTCATACAAACTTTGATTCGTGCTGAGCACACTAACTTCCTCCCACAGAATGAAACATGCATATTAGATTAATTTGTGACTCAAAATTAGTGTGGAGTCTGACCTTTTACAGTTGTCTGTCTCTCTATGTGTCCTGTGATCAATCAGCACTAGTTCAGGGCAGCCCATCTGTATAATAGGTATAGGTATAAATAATGGACAGTTCTTTAGGCAGTGTAAAAAATGTTCTAATTAAATTTAACTCCTTAGATTTTCCTCAGTTAAGAAGAGCTTTGTTTAACTTTCATAACATATTTTACATTGACAAAGACGTGAAGTTATTAAAGGGACTGTGAGGAGTTTCTAAGTACTTACAAAAAAGTCTCACTTTTAGATATATGCCTGATCGAAATACACACTTTAAGATTAATTTTATAGCATCAAAATAGGTTATCTATTAATGCTATTCCTTAGCTTTGCGTTCGGGTCTGACAGGGCTGGACTGGCCTGGATACTGAACTTCGGGAACAAGACAATTAAAACTAGTGCAAATGTATATTATTCGGACACGTCATAGAGCACCGGGCTGTAAGTAGAGATATATAGCGGGCTACAAAACTACGATACTAAGTTTTCCAAAAGATGCTTGTTGTCACACATAAAAAACTACTGCAATGCAACTAGAAAGAGATACATTACCTCGTCGCTTTGCATCCTGTAAGTTGTTGAAAAAAGAAGTTGTAAAGCAATGCAGAGTTCTGAGCAAGCTCCAAGCATCATTCATTAGCATCACAACAAATACACGCTTTGGCTTGGGTCACGTCTTGTGGTGCGTTCCAGTTGTAGTCAGAAGTAGGAATTTTGAGTTCCTAGTAGGAAACTGCACCTGGAACGTCCCCCAAAGTCAGAATTTCCTACTGGGAACTTGGTGAAACCTCGTCACCCCCAAGTTGACAATCAAAGATGGATGCCCCCAGTGTGAAAAGTTATTTAGCTCCTGTAATAATCCATTTATTTACACTTCTGACTGGGGTGTGTCGCTCTAGATCAGCTGTATACATAGTATTGTTAGACTTATATTTACAAAAATGCTGCCATAGTGATAATCACATTCTTCATGTGATATTTGTGAACAACAATGCAGGGCGTGCTAACAACAGCTAACAATAGGCTGGTAGATCAGCATGTTTTTTTCATACTTCAACTGGAACACCAACAAGTTGGAGATGATGTCACTCCCAGTTCCGAGGTTACTGGAACGCAGCATTACAACAGTCGCATGCTCATGGGTAGCAGAGTCTTAATGTTGCCGCAAACAGATTCTCCTCATAGCACCTTTAAATACAGTCTTAGTGAAAATTCGGTATGGTAAATATAAATGTAATACTTAATACTTATACAAATCAACAAACCAAATGCAGTCACTGCCTCTACTCTTACCTGATTTAAAATGATGCAGCTCCTCCGTTGACTGATCTCTTACTGTCAGGGCCACAGCTGGCATATGTTGGTCAGTTGGCATCTACACGTAGTTCAGCATCACACCCTCTTAATTCCAGAAACGGGACTTTTTTAGTTTCACAGAGACATTTATGACACTGAGAATGAAAACCCATTTTGAAGTGTCAAAACTCGTTGTACCCCAACAGCCCACGTGAGGAAAATATACATGTTGCAGCCTTCAAACACATCTTTACAGCCTGGGTCAGCCTGGGCCATACAACACCTGTTTTCCTGGTTTTGGAAATGCAGCACTGCTATTGGCAGTAAGCCTTAGGTCCCACCTCACATGGCCTCTCTGTCTGTGAGTAGATGGAGCACAAGTTTGGTTGAGACGACATGCAGGCAGTGTCCATTAGAGGACATCATAGACGTCATGAAGGCTCCTAATAACTAAAGGGTAGATGGCACACGGCTGATTCAAAGCTATTACAGTCTATGCATCAGCCATGTCTTTAGTGGAAAGCCATTGCCCCCTAGCAACCACTGCTGCATGGGCTGATCACCCTGGAGTGAACATGAGTGATTTATCAATGGTTTATCAGTATTTTTGGAGTAAATAGTGTACAAGCATTAGTATCATTCTGGAGTGATTCTTTGTTGTTCTTTTGCCTTACTTTTGCCGTATATTTGCTGTTTTTGCCGTATATTCGCCGTTACATGCACGTATGAACAAGGATGGTTAGTGAAAGCAAATTACAGTTGAGAATCATAACAACTCCCTCAAAGTACAGCAAAAGAGAGCATATTGATAATTGACAGAGGGAGGAGGGGGGAGGAAGCAGTGCATTGTGCAGAAAAATCCCTCCATGGATGTGAGGAGAGCAACTTGGACTCTGTCTTCATCTGGACAGGAACTGCCTCAGGAACTTCTCAGTAAAAATGGTAAATGGTAAATGGACTTGAGCTTATATAGCGCTTTTCTAGTCTTGGACTACTCAAAGCTGCTTTACACCGCAGGTCACACTTACCCATTCACACCCATTCACATCCATTCGCTCTCACATTCACTCACTGATGGTTCAGAGTTTCTATGTTAGTTATCCATCAGTATCTCTAACACATTCACGCCCTTTCATGCCCATTTACACCCCACTGACGCAGCAGTGGGAGCAACTTGGGGTTAAGTGTCTTGCCCAAGGACACATTGCCATGTGTCGCCCAGAGCTGAGCTTGACCCTGCAACCTCCCGATCACTGACCAAGCGCACTATCCAACTGCGCCACCGACGCCCTGGACATGGTCTAATAAAACAAAAAACTGTTACATGCACACTAAATGCTGCAGGCAAACAAGAATGATTTTATGCTAACGGGTTAATTTTATTTTTTATCATCTCAAAAAAATGTTTACACGGTCATTTACAATTTATTTGAAGAGAAACCTGTTGAAAATTGATATCAATTTTTTTCTTGTATTTAGACAGTGTTTTAAGTATTTCTAACATAATAATGTGAAATTATGCCAGACCTGTTACATTTATTTCTCATGGGCATAGGATGAATAAAATTTGTCAAAAGGACATTTCCTGACTCATTTATTGACGAAGAATGACCAGGCATCCTGTTATAATTACAGTATTTAAAGAATTATTTGGGACCACCCAATAAGTAAGTGTGTACTGTGGAACCAAATGTATTGTAGTTTAGACATTAACTTAATTGAGCTTTACAAAAATACTGTACAGTACATGTTATGTCTGGTGCTACCATCAACAGGAAACAAATTAAACAATGCGATGTACCAGTGCAAAGTAAACTATATGACTTTTATAGATAATTAATTTACCCACTGAACGGTCAATCGTAGCCATTACCACAACTGCTGCCCCCCCTTGAGAAATTTGTCAGGAGCCGCCACTGCCAAAACTATAACTGCAATCACGGTCACTCAAAGGTCATAGCATATATAGTTCCTACATGGAGAGGGTGCACTGTGCTTGTGGGGACAATGTGTGCAGGTTTCATAGTAGGGGACATTTTGTCATGAACTTTGGTCAGATGAGGTCAAATTCAAATCCCACTGATGCCCTTATAAAATATTTATTTCTCTCCTCTGGTTGTTATGAAGCTGGCTAAATTTAGCGTCTGATTTGGTTCTGTCTAATTTACTGTTTAGCTAGCAGCCATTTCCCTCAGGAAAAGTCCTAATGAGACTTTAATTAATGACATTGATTAATTTGATGGAGGGAAATCAGTTTCATAGATCAGACTGTCAGACAGAGCGACGCCTGTCTCTGTCTCTCAGAGTTATTGTTTTGCACACAGTCTCTGTGACGTTAAATCTTCTTACCAGGAGTAACTCATGCTGAAATCAAACATTTCTTCATGTTTTTTCTTCTCAATTAGCAATCAAAGCTGTGGTCGGCTCCACAATATATACTAATTGCTCATTTAGCATCTTGTTTCTCTTTTCAGATTCCCAAAACAGCAGAATGTAAGCAGATGAATCATTGCTGTCGTCTGAAGGCTCTGACGTGAGTATTTTTCTGATTTTGTTAGGCACCTGAAGATGGAGGACAATCTAACTTTGGACTAAAGCAGATATGTATCTGACAACTGTCCCTGCGCTCATTATTACGCACTATCTGCTCCCTGTTAATTTAATTTGTGTGTGAGTTGATTCCATATAATCTGAATTTGTCCGAGATGAGTCAAGTCAAATTATATAAGTCTTCCAGCCCTTTTCCGAAAACCAAGCCACCACCGCTGTCCGTCAGTGTTAATTATGACCATGTTCATCATCCTCTTTTTAAGCAGCCAGGGAGAATTTACTGCTCATTTCTCTAATACTTCAAAAAGTAATTATTCAAGTGCTGATAAGAAAATAAAAGCAGCTCTGTCTTGACTTGAGGTAGTCATAAATTACATGGCTGCTCTGCATGAATAACTTAATCCTCCTTCAACCATGAGTGGTCAGAAAATTTTTCAAGTTTCAATTATACTGACACTTAACTGTTCTGTTGTGTGATTAATTAAAGGATTTTTAGACCTTGGAAGAATAAATAAAATAGAGCTGTGACAGAGGAACTGAAAAATAGACAAAGCTTGAAAATGACCTCTAAGAGATCCAAGACTTGTTCTCTAGCCCATAACTTGATTAGTGGATGCAAAAATATAGAAAAATGTGCAGCAAAACTAGAAACAATGTGCCTGGAGATGGATGAATGTTTCTATACATCAGTGGTCACCAACATTTTTCAGGACCCATAGACAGTGGTGTGTCCCAAAACAGTGCGCTGCTGGTAGTGGAAAAGTAAGTGGGTGTAAAGTAACTTTTTGTAGCTTGTGATAACCCCACACTGTACTTTTGAGTTTTTTTCTCCCACAATTCTTGTAGGGTTTTGGCTCCATGTACAGCAATGCAGCGTCCGTGCTGAGATTTCTGAACAATGAGAGAACTGATCTGTGACACTGTGGCACACATTCAGGCTCATGCCATGTACCTCACATAACCCCACTTAAAAATACTGACATAATAAAAAATGATAGAAAATACTTTAAAAACCTGCAGAGTCCACCACAAAATAAAATTCATGACTTCAGTGATACTAGCACACAATATTTGGCAATTATTCAATGATCCTGAGGTTATGAGGAAAAACCTTATGGTTTTCACTCACACTGAGTATCATAGGTTTCACACACAAATGCTGTAAATTCCCAATAATCCCGAAAATAATAATAAATGATCTCCTAGAACACAACTAGCTATTTATGTAAGTGCATGTGTTTTTACTAAACGGAAAAATGATTAGCTTGAAAGTTGAACAATGCATTAACTTGAAAAATGTAAATTATTGATGAAACTGAAAAAAAAAAAAACAGCAGCTGAATATTTTGGTGCATTAACCGAGTTGTATGGGGTGTGATATGAATGACACAAAAATGAGCGTGAAAGTCCTGGACATTCATGCTCATCAAAAACTTCAGGAAACATTCACCAAATTGAACGAATTGTTGAAAATAATTGACAACTTATTTTCAGAATTACAGCAAAAATGATCTCCCCTTATAAAGAGAAAGTTTCAAAACTTCTGATTAAAGGGAAAATCCCACTCAAATTTGTGGCCACATTTTAGAATAAACTGAAGGAAACTCTTATATTTCATGATGAGTTATTACATCCAATGAAACTTTGATCTGTCAATACAACCCTGAGACAAAACAGCCGCCAATGCACTGGAAAAACACCTTTGTTAACAAATATTAGGGAAGCATGACAACACAAGTCCAAACTCAAGGCCATGTTGGTTGTTTCTTTGGCATTAGGAGGTCATTTTAGAGGAGTGGGTTCCAGAGGGGTCAATGGTGAATCAGCATAATCCCAACCAGGCTCTTCTAAAACCATGAGTAAAAGTTTTAAGAGAAGTGGTCTCACTCTGCATCAAGACAACGGGTCAGCTCACACTGCGCTCTTGGTAAAGCAGTACTGGTCCAAAAACAAATCACAGTGATTGATCACCTCCCTGATGTAGCACCATGTGACTTTTCCTAAGTGCAGATCTGTGCTCAGAGGAATACACTTTGAGGCTGAATCAAAAATTATGAAAAGACAGGAGCTCTGAGACAACTGTCTGAGGAAGACCTGCAGCACTGCTCTGATCAGTGAGCACCAGAATGGAGCAGGTTGTTTTCCTTTCTCAGATTTTCAAGGATCCGTTTATGGCACATTGAACTTTAATATTCTATTAAAATTCAAACAGTTCAGGTTATGTTCCTGAGACTTTGGAATAATTTCACCAGGGCTCTGATAGAAGCTGCCATCACAGCAAAAGCTCAGAGCACAAAGATGGTCTAGGACTTCATTTTGACTTAGAGAATGACCCTTGGCCGGTTTACTGTAAAGCTGCACTCAGAGTTCGTGTTTGCGTAAGAGTGCACTGTGATGAGACACTCTGACGACAAATGGGACAAATGGAAACCAAAGCTGTGACGTTGTGATTACAGGACAGTCTTTTGGATTACTTGACAAAGCTGCTGTTTCCTCTCTGATGGCTATCTGCTAATGAACCACTGACCACAAACAAAGTAATGGCCTATTGACCTCCGGAGGGCTGTTTTTACTGCAGAGCAGCCTGAACACCAAACAGGGTTCAGTGAGAAAGGGAACAAAACTCATTTGAGACTTAAATCTTTAATAGGACTAAGTTAACTAAACAGATTCAGTCCTTTGTTTTTATACTTTCTGTAATGGAGTTAGCTTAAAATGCACCTGTTTGTCAAAACTGTCCATTTTGGCTAAAAATGTCCATTTTTCATTAGTATTTTGTAAGTTGCTGTGACAACTGTGATATTTTGAAAGTAATTCTGAAGAAAGCATCACCATGGCAAATTAGTTTGCAGCCGAAAAGGGCATCCACGCTGCAAACAAAAAAACGCAAAGACAGGAATGATGCAAACCCAAAAGCACACAAACACATAAAACAAATGCAAAAGAGAAATGCTGCACCAAAAAATATGATGCATTCACAGAAATGCTGCTAAAGCAAAAACATACTAACTGACAAAACAAATGCAAAAGGGAAATGCTGCATACAAACCCCAAAACAACAGCAAGAGAGAGACGCTGCAAATTCACGGAAGGTCGGCCGGCCACTAGGGGGAGCTGACCATAGACATTATATACGTAGACGCCTTATTGACTGCCGCTGCCTATTGGAGCCAACCGGCCGCCGTCTTGGATGGGTCTCACATGCAGCCCTAGTGAGTTTATTATACTGAGAAAGGTGTATTATGCCCAACTATAATGAGCATAACTCAGCGAATTTCACATGGATTAGTTTGCTACAAATGACAGAGATGTACAAATAATACAGGACGTTGTCACACATTAAATACATTCTTTCAAATTAAAATGCTTTTTATTATGCTCTTTTTTGTCATGCAATGAGACAGTATAGTGAGACGGACAGACAAACAACGTATGAGCAGTAACATTTTAGTGGTCACACTATACATATATATATAAATGTATGTTTATATATATATATATATATATATATATATATATACATATATATATATATATACTGTATATATATATACTCAACAAAAATATAAACGCAACACTTTTGTTTTTGCTCCCATTTTTCATGAGATGGACTTAAAGATCTAAAATTCATTCCAGATACACAATATTACCATTTCTCTCAAACATTGTTCACAAATCTGTCTAAATGTGTGATAGTGAGCACTTCTGCTTTGCTGAGATAATCCATCCCACCTCACGGGTGTGCCACATCAAGATGCTCATCAGACACCATGATTAGTGCACAGGTGTACCTTAGACTGTCCACAATGAAAGGCCACCCTGAAAAGTGCAGTTTTTTTTTGCTTTATTGGGGGTCTGGGGACTCAGAACCAGTCAGTATGTGGTGTGACCACCATTTGCCTCATGCAGTGCAACACATCTTCGCATAGAGTTTATCAGATTGTCAGTTGTGACCTGTGGAATGTTGTTGTGAGGCCGGTTGGATGTACTGCCATATTCTCTGAAACGCCTTTGGAGACGGCTTATGGTGGAGAAATGAACATTCAATGCACGAGCAACAGATCTGGTTGACATTCCTGCTGTCAGCATGCCAATTGCACGCTCCCTCAATGCTTGCAACATCTGTGGCATTTTGCTGTGAGACAAAACTGCACATTTCAGGGTGGCCTTTTATTGTGGACAGTCTAAGGCACACCTGTGCACTAATCATGATGTCAGATCAGCATCTTGATGTGGCACACCTGTGAGGTGGGATGGATTATCTCAGCAATGCAGAAGTGCTCACTATCAAACATTTAGACAGATTTGTGAACAACATTTGAAAGAAATGGTAATATTGTTTATCTGGAATGAATTTTAGATCTTGGAGTCCATCTCATGAAAAATGGGAGCAAAAACAAAAGTGTTGTGTTTATATTTTTGTTGAGTGTATGTATGGGGGTGGTCATATCTACATATGTATAAGTAATTCACAATGCCGACTTCACACATTTTGTAACATGATAATGATAATAATTATTATTACAATATAATAATAATAATAATAATAATAATAATTATTATTATTATATTTTAATCATAGTAAAATTAATAATAACGATAGCAACATCAGCCACAATAATAATCAAATAAATTAAACCACAGTATGAATGCTTATACGAACAAACAAAGATTTAAAAATAGATAAGCAGAACAACAGTAATATTAATAGTTTGTTATAAATGGGAGAAAAGTCATTTAACACTAGCAGCTGCAGTATAATGATAGTCATTATAAAGGTAATACATAAGTATATCATAGTAAATAAAATAAAAAAGAAAGTATAAAAGAGTAATAAAAAATAAACATAGGGTGGAATATTAACAAGCAGAGGAGGAACAACAACAGCATTAGCGGCAGGTGATATGATGATAGGAGCAGGGAGGGAAACTTGTCACCATGGTTGTGTGGAGAGAAGCTGTAAAGGGGGCAATAAATAAAATGTAGTAAAATATGGATAGAATGATGTAAAGGAATGAAGAATAGATAAATGAAAAGAAGAAAAATGAAAAGTATGTAGATGATGATATAATGAAAATAATTACAATTAGAAGGGGATCAAGAAAATAAATGAGTAAGTCTGATGAATACGTAATTTTGGTAATATAGTAATGGTAATAGTAGTAACAACAACAGTAATATTATTATTTCTATTATTATTATTTTCATATTTTTGTTTTTGTGTGCTGTGAGAATATTCAATGCTACTATTTCAGGCACAGGCTAATGTACGTGCGCTCACACACACACAACCAGACATCTTATATAAATGATGTTGACATGCGTATGAAACTTTAAATACGTTTTTACTCAGCTGTGTTGGAATAAAACTAAATTAAGTCATCTGCTTTTAATATTGCGCAGTTTACTGTCACTTCACGCTGCACAGAATACGAGCATAAATGCGTTCACTCCACTTGCTTCTGGTGCTAGACCGGAGTGAAGAGACCCCTCCAATATGGTGGCGACGCTTGATTACGCTCCAGTCTACGTATATAATGTCTATGGTCAGCTCCCCCTAGTGGCCTGCCGACCTTCCGTGAATTTGCAGCGTCTCTCTCTTGCAGTTGTTTTGGACTTTCTCACAATGCTAACAAATACTTCAAAAAATGACTGGATCTGATTCCAATTCTAATCTCCAGTAAAATCCGATCACTTCTTACTCTCGGTATGACTGATATTTGCTTAAAAAATTCCAAAACCTCAGTTAAGAGCTTGTTGAGTTATTTGGCATACAAACAATGCCAGCCAAAATGTGACCCCTTGGCGGAGGTAAAAGAGAACAGGATGGTACGAGCCTGACTGGAGGACACACTAAACGTCTGACACAGACGCAGTGTGTCCTAGAGCATCTGTCAGTGTGTGTTTGCAGTCTGAGGAGGTTACCTCTCTGCAGTTTTTAGATCCAATCTCAGAAAAGCTCTGTTGGTTTAAGGTAACCGAACAGGACAGGAAATGCTCTAGAAATAGTCAAGTATCAGAGCAGCTCAACATGAAACCCCCTGAGGACTGAGCACATCACAACAGCCACACAGCTCCCCTGAAAATGATTCATCCTGCGTTTTGTGGCTTATGAAGAAAATATCAAATAAACTTTTCAATCAGAACAAATATGACAATTCTAAGTATTTTCTGAGTGTTATTAACTATCAATGCCGAATGGATGATCTGTTATTGTCAGTGAGTAACTGGGTCACAAGTTTACACAAGGCTGCAGATGTATGACTATGCTGATAATGACGTAACTTCTTCCCCTGGTTTCTTAATGTTTGTTGTTTTTTTCTGACAGTTTACTCATTTCACTTCATTACATAAATGCCTGCCCTGACTCAAAGATTGGCCTTTTTTAGGGTCAGAGGTCAATATTGTAGGGCCCTGTGCTCCTAATCTTGAGTGTGATCTATTAAAAAAGCTTTGAAGCACTTTTATTCAAGTCTGAATAAAAGATCACTCTGTTAATTTTTAGGGTCAGTGTTTAAGGTTGTTGTACTTCCTCTTCATTTCTTGCTTGTGATCATGTTTAAAGAACCTGAGGACTTCTTCAAGTTCTGATCAAATGCACTCTCTGTCAACTTCACTAGACTTTGTCTTGCCTTAAAGACGTTTACAATCACAGTACAGTTACTACAGCCATGTTTTGACCCAGCACTGTGGTGGCATGAAACAGCTGAATTTAATCTGCAGTAAAATTCAGTGATCCAAAGTTGGGGCATTGTGCAAAAACAATTAAAAAAAAGAATAAAATGATTTAAAAATCATTTTTAGCCCTACCCCTAACCCTATTCAGTGTTTAAACTGATGAGCTTTGTTGTTTTTTGGCAGATATTCACTCATTTTGATTTGATGTCAGCACCATGTTCCAAAAAGGATGGGACAAGGCCATACCACCATCACTAAATACACATTTGGAAATTGTTGTAGCTTTGTCCGTGAAATTCTTTCACATTCTTGCTTGATGTTCGACTTCAGTTGCTCTACAGTCAAAGGTCTGGGATTTCATATTTTGTGTTTCAAATTGCACCACTCGTTTTCAGCGGGAGACAAGTCTGAACTGCATGCAGTTGTGTCTAGTATCTGCATTCTTTCGTGAATCCACTCTGCTATAACACAGACAGAATGTGTCTTGGCATCGTTCTGCCGAAATAAGCAGGGAAATCCCTGAAAAGCTGTCCCTTGGATAGCAGCTACTTTCTCCAAAACCTGGATGTACCTTTCAGTATTAATGATGCCCTTACAGGTGTGCAAGTTACCCATGTCATGGGCGTGAACACACCACCACACCATGACAGGTGCTGACTATTGAACTTTGCTCTTATAACAGCCTGGATGGTCCTCTTTTTCTTTAAGGGAAATGATGTCCATGATTTCTAAAAATGAATTAAAATGACTCATCAGACCACAGCACACAGACCAAGTTTGAAAATATTGGACCGAGTTGAAAATATTGAACTTTTGACGCAAATTCACGTGACGCTGTACTGCTGCAGCCAATCAGCGATGACATTCCCCCCCGACGTCATTGATTTGATGACGTGTGACGCTCCGGCCCCCTGCTCCTGCTCAAACCCCTCTGAAAGATGGAGGAGAGGTTGAAGACCATATGAGCCCAGTAGAGCCTCTAGGTCTTCAGGTAGTGGTCTTTTAGCTGTTCCCAAAAATCAAAACATACGATGAAGCATCATTTCATTATTATGGCCCCCGTCTGTGGAACAGTCTACCTGAGGAACTGAGGGTAGCACCTACTGTTCATATTTTTAAAAGACCTACCATTTTAGTCTGGCTTTTAGCTGAATTCTGTTTTACTCTCTTAATTTGCTTGATACATGTTTTACTCCATTTTAGGTACAGAGTAACTATTTTATGTTTAACCACTTTTTACTTATGTCCTTTTAATGTTGGGTTTTAAAAAGTTGTATTTATTTAGTTATGTATTATTATTATTGTTATTTTTTATCAAGTTTTAGCACTTTATTACCTTTGATATAACCTATCGTGGTTTTTATCCATTCAGTCTTGGCTCCTGTGTTTCCTCATTTTTAGTTCAAGATAGTGTTTCCTCAGTCCTCTGTTGTTGAACAGTCCTGATGAGTATCACTGTGTGTGCATGTGTGTGTGTGTGTGCGTGTGTGTGTGCCTGGTAGCATGTTTGTACTTGAATTGCAAGAGTATCCGCGTGAGTATGTATGTGTTAGATGATGGCTGGGAGTGTGGGTGGGGTTTCATATTTTTTATTATTTTATTTTATTTTAGTATTTTAATTATTATTTCCCCCTGATTTTTATCTGCTTGTGCACTTGAATGTTCAGCACTTTGTGCAACATTTTATGTATGAAAAGAACTTTATAAATAATAGTTTGATTGAAGTTACAGGACCCACTACTAACTAAGTCACTCTGTTGGATGATATTTATATCAACAATAACCACATTTCTTGCAGATTGATAGTTTTCATTCCACAATGTGCGTACAAAAAAATATAGGACTATAATGTTGGGAGGAAGTCACAATTGAGCCGCTTGGCAGAGGTCTTTGCTTTTCTAGTTATTTATTTCACCATGATTTTGTTTTCTGAGCTTTCATTGTATCATCAAAATCATGGTTTCTGCTTTGATTTACAGTGTCCCATTGGAATTGGGGTTTGTAAAAGACATCAGGACATCTAACAGATTCTTTTTCATACAGCCTGTGTGAAAGTCCCTGCTGCAGCACGCTTCCCCTCATTCTCGATGTTCTCTTTTTAGTCATTAAGTCTCATTTTGTATGTATTAAAGTTTGTGGTGTTGTACAGGAAAGCATGGCCACAGTGAACAGACCCTAATCAGAGCGGAGCAGAAAGCATCCTCTCCATAATGAAGGCCGGACGGAGATGCATAATAAGAAAACTGTGGAGCTCGTCGTGCGTCGTGATTCTTTTGTTTTCAGCAATGATTTATTTATTTATTTATTTGTTGATTTTGTGACAGAGTGACAGTAATACAGTCCTGCCACAGCCTGAGGAGAGGTTGGAGGACATGTGACTGTCATTCCCACAAACATGGTGGAGGAGTGACAGTCACATGTCCTCCAACCTCTCCTCAAAAAAGACCCTATCAGAGAGAAGAGGCTTTTCTAGTTTTACTCCCAGTGACATAAAGTATGTGTTTTCTCCTTTTATAGACTCTGAATACAAATGTTGTATGTTCTCAGTGGTCTGCATTTGAAGGTTTCAGTGTTGTTGTATTCTGTTTGTGGTCTGAAAAGTATCAACCCAGCCTGCATTAGACATTGGTTTACATGGGCAGCAAAGTCAGGAGCTACTACATCCATTAGTGAGTTAGCATTTTAGCAAATTTAGCATTTAAAGAAAAATAAAGCAGGAGGACTTATAACTTCATCAGCACAGAAAGGATTTGAAACATGAATAAAACAAGCTGTAAGAGGTCAGTCAGAGACGTCTTGACTCTCTGGTGCGAGATTCAACACAACAAACGCTTTTGCTACTGCTCCCACCAGTCCTCAGTCATAAGAATCAACAAAATTAAGAATTAAAATACATATATATATATATATATATATATATATATATATATATATATATATATATATATATATATATATATATATATATATAAAATCATCATTTGAATGTACTTAATCTTGTCTTTGTATTCCCTTTTCTCTCTCCCATTGTCATCTTTTCTAGATTTTTCACCAACCACATCAACCCTCATCCCTTCTGAACACAAAATCTCTGAGTCCTTGAATGACTTCTCTATGACCTTACAGGCATCTCTAACTAAAAATTATATTCCTTAGATTTACGAGGTCATGAGGCTAAGGTCAGGCTCATTGAGTCTCACATTTGTCCCTTGTTTATGAATAAAAAATCTCTAAAAATACCTTGACTGACTTCTCTATGACTTTACATGCTTCTCTTACTAAATAAAATCACTTTTTAGATTTCCGAGTCATGAGGCTGAGGTCAAAGTCATTGAGTGTTGTGTTCATCCTTTGCTTATCTAAAGAAACATTCTCAAGTGTTTCTCTAAATCTGGACCACATGTCTATTTGGTCGATGTTTTCTGAAGAAACAAGGACACATCCCTCAGCTTCATGATCATTCATGTTCTGACTCAAGGCTGTAAAGGACTTTCAAAGACATGAGGTCAAAGGTGGTGTTTCCCATGATAATCCCCTTGATTTTGTTGGGACATTTCAAAACTGTCTTGAGGGACTTCATTTAAACTCTGCCATGTTCGCTCTAACCCCAGAGTTAGGCGATGAGGATTTGAGTTATATGGATGAAGATGATTGGGCCTCATGTTCATCACTGACTCCTATGATTCACACTTTCATAGAAATACTTCGACCTTTCTTCTCGACCCATCGCTGTATCTTCGCTGCCGGGCACTTACAGACCTTCCAAAGGAATATCATAACCGGTAGTTTGAGCTGTTCCTCCACTTTCACTTTGATTCTTTTTTCTCTCCTTACCCCCTGCTCTCCCTCATCTTCTTACTCCTCCCTTCCTTTCTCTGCCTCCCCTCCTCCTCATCCTCCTTTTCTCTCTCTGGCTGATGGAGGAGGGAGTTTTGAGGAAGAGAGAGAGACTCAGAGGGGGAGGCTGAAGAGGAGAAAGGAGAGGAGGGGGGGTGGGTCTCTATAAGAGAGGCTGCCTCCGACCACCACGTAGCCAGAAAAACCCACGCTGAGACCAAGAGAAGGAAACATACGCTCAACCTGCACCCGAGGGACCCCCACAGGCACCCACTATCTCACCCTGACACAAGGTAAGAGGACCCTACAGGGAGACGCATGACATCTGACCTCTGATCAGCAGTTTTGAACATTTTAGCATCATGAAAGTGATCAGCATTTTGGGTTTTATCGGCTGAAGCAAAGAAAAGAAGATGATTGTTTTGTGTATTTTAGTGCAGGGCTTCACAACATATGGACTTTTATCTGTCTTTAAAGGAGATATGAGGTAAGACAGTAAAAAAAGATACCATGTTGTTTTGGTTTTAAAAAAAACATCAGTGATATCCGTGTTTCTTCTGACATCATGGAAGGGCATCACTGTAGAAAATCCTGCCAGGACAAATGTTTAGAAAAGATTATTAATAATAAGAAACACTACCAGTATTATTCTAACTTATCAAATTATTTCCTATTTGAAATTATTAATTAAATAGGAAATCATGATTTAATCTTTTGTTTCAAATTTCAATTTCAAACTTAGATATTGACTAATGTGTTAAGATAAAGTGGTGGAAAAGAATTAAAAGTAGATTTAATGTTTCAAAGCAAACTTGAGACGAGGAGAAAACTGTAGTGACATGATAACCTGTTCTTTGAAGCCATTTTATGCAGCAAAAAATGCTTCTCCATCAGTTGTTGCTTATTAACATATTGCTAAATAACATTATTTTGCCAATAAGAAATATTTTAGCACATTTCATTTAAGCCACATTTACCAAACAAAACCAAATCTTACTCATTTTAAGATCCCGGCTCTGCATCCAGCAATGGAAAAAAACAAAATCCAATGACCTCTTCCTTATTCCATGACCAACATTGCCTGAAAATTTCATCAAGACAAAACAACACACAGTTTGGTCTGAACTGCTTGTAAAATAACTGCAGTGCAGTGATTAAAAATCACTGGGTACCTTCATAAAAAGACATCCCATCTTGTTTTCATTAAAAATACTGAAAATACTTTTTTTTTTTTTTTTAACGAGAAACAGTTCTGATATATGATTTGACATTGAAGAAAACATTCATCTGCTGAGTTCAGATTCATGCCTTAATATGTAGGCTCTGCAGAAAATATCAAAAACCTAAATGTTCTGATGAAGTGAAATTTGTTGCTGGGGAAAGTAGAAAAGTTGACTTTCTTGAAATAAGGATGGATCAAGTTAGTTGAATTGTTAATTTTTGGTCATGGTAAAATTATAACTATATTCATCAGATTAATGTGGCAGGCAGCACGGTGGGGCAGCAGGTAGAGTGCATACCTCACAGTCAGGGCCTTTCTGTCTGGAGTTTTCATATTCTCCCCGTGCATGCATGGGTTCTCACCAGGCACTCTGGCTTCCTCCCACAGACCAAAAACATGCTCACGAGGTTGACTAGTGACTTTTATAAGTTTTTATTGCCCTTTGGTATGAGTGTGAGCCTGAATGGCTGTCTCTCTATGTGGGCCTGTGATTGGCTGGCAATCAGTCCAGGGGTTTACCCCCCTCTCACCCAATGTCAGCTGGGATAGGCTCTCACCCCCGACCACGAGAGGGATAGGAGGTATCGATAACAATTGTATGGAGATGAATGGGTCTTACATGTACTTTAGTTGCTGTATCCACAGTAATCTATTTATAGAAATGACAATCAACCCCTAAACTTCACATTTGAGATAAACCTTTAGAGACAGGAACTGTAAAAGAAAACAGACTTTGCAAGCATTTAAAAATTACATTACTCTTTTTCCCTCTTTTCCTTTAACCAAAAAATAAAATGAATGTGCATTACAAAGTTCCTCTTCATTGTCCCTAATTATTGCTTATTCAATGCAAGATAGGAAGTTATTTTACTCTGATCACAATCTCAATTGGTTTTGCTTAGTTTGGTCCTATTGCCACAAAAATACTTATTTCAGGAGCTTAAAACAAACATGGTCTCACGACACACAAAACAGTCTCCCAGTGATGTCAGTCATATAAAGTTTCTCTAAATCAGGATATGGACCCGGAATTGAAGTGTTCTCCAAAACTAACTTGTGCAGTTTTACACCTGCTATCTATTATTTGTTCCTAGCTCTGAAGCCACCTGCTTGTCTTTGTTTTTACAGGTTAAATTTCCTTAATTAATAAATAATGCCAGCATAATTACAAATATATTCTTTCTGAATGGACCACAAAGTGGATTTTCAAATATGAAATTTAACAAACATTTTATTCTTCTAATTTGTATGGACATGCAGCTTATCAAATCATTAATGGTTGAGACCTAAGATTAGATTGGGGAACATATATGAGCTACAAAGTCCAAATAATGAGTCAATTACACATTGCTTACTCTGGAAGTGATTCACAACAATAGACCAAATGTAATTGTTTAAGGAGAATATGTTTCAAGTAGTACCACCAGAAAGAGCCAGACTAACCAAAGCTAACTAGAATCAAAAGGTTTGAAAACCTGACACACCAGAAGGACTGTGCAATACACAGATGCAGCAGCTTGGATTTTCCCTTCCATCCAAATGCCTGCTGAGTTCCAGCCAGCTACCAGCCAACATTCTGCTAATAGGAGTTGCCTAAATTTCACGATGTAGGAGCACAATTTATGGTTTCTCCCTCACTCAGTCATGGAAAGTTGTGAAAATTAAGATGCCTCCATTTGTATTTCAATAATCCATTTGGGAAAGAGCCCATCGGAAGTGTTTTGGAATGGGATGAACCTTTCAAAATCATATTCAGCAGGTGATTGGACGACTGCTTTGTCAACCACATTCGTTATGGGCTAATCAAATATTGTAGTGGGGGCTACTGCTGCAGTGTCAAGGATAAAATGTGAGCCACTTTGTAAAAAAAACTCTTGGAAAAGCAAGTCAAGAGTGAAGAGAAAATATACTTTCTATTGGGAGGTTTGGAGTGTTGTTATTTTTCATTGAATAAAGAATTGCAGTCCAGATCTGATACCACTACTGAAGCTGTTAGCATCTATGCTTATCTCTGTACAAGCAGTCACTTATTGCTGTTGTAAACCTTGTACCTCTCACCTCCTCCTGGACTCTGATTGGGCTGTACTGATTTGAGCCGTTTATTATGGAGATTAAGCTTCAATTCCAATTGTACCCCTTAGCCCTTGTCTTACCCCTATGCCCTTGGTTTTACGCACTAAACTCTAGTGAAGGAGCATTCGAATTCTCTGTAAGGTTAAGGGTAAGGCATAACGGGAGGGGTTACACAAAGACAAACCAGGACCTCCCTTGAAAGGAAGTTGTATGAGAATTTCCCATAATACACCGCACCCGCTGCAAGTAAATATTAATCATGTTTTGAACTGATGGTCATATTTTACGTTATACTTTATAACGAGCTAGCTTTCGCAAATCTACCTACAGCTATTATCGCTTCTGCCTCCGAAACAGACCCAGCACTTGGGTTAGAGTATATACTGTATGCAATTGAAACAACCCAGAATAAAAATGTATTCGACCAAGCAATTGCGTAGAGTATTTAGTAACAGCGTGTGGTCTAAACAACCCTGAACAGAAATTGATTTGCCAGCAGGGTGGTGTATCTGAGCTTAGGAGCTCCAGAGCTCAGCCCATATTTATTACCAAGGCCATTGCAGCTCATAATAAACAGTTAGAGGTTGCATCTCTCCCCTTGTACCGATATGTTCATCCACACCTTATTTTGTATATCTTTTATGGATTTTTAAATTTGTTTCTGTAAATTATGCCACTTTGCACAATCTGACCACTGGTAGGTGGCTCCTACTTGTAGAGTTTATCTGTGGCCTTTTAAATGTTTTGTATCTGTGCACTTTGTCTAATGTGTATGTCTGGTTATGCTGCACCCAAATTACACCCTGTGTGGTTGAAACCACCCAGGACAGAAACTGATTTGACCCAGCATTTGAGTGGAGAATATAACACAAAAATAAGTTGTAGAAACAACCCAGAATAGATACTGATTTAGCCCAGCAGTTTGGTAGAGTATATAACAAATATGTGGGTTTGAATTTACACAGATTTGTTGATTTGACCCCGAATTTGGGTAAAAAATTAACTCACCAGATGGGTGAAAATGGACCACCCCATCTTGCTGCTGGCCTGCTGCTTTAATGAACCAGCAGGTGGGTTATAATACAGCCAAAACTAGCTTCTTATTTTTAACCCACCAGTTGTAAATGTGCAGGAACATTACGTATAACATATGACAATTGGCAACTACTTAATGGCTGTTATTTTAACCATGCAAAACAGTTTCCAGTCAAAATATCTAATTTGTCTTAAAGTTACACTGAAAAGTTTTTAATAAGTGAGAATATCAGTACTTTAAGGTCAAATTTCATTGCTTTAAAATCTATGAGGCCTGAGGAGCAGAAGAACATGACAGTTTTATTAAAGTCTCGGTTCACTGGGAAATGCTCTTTGCCCCTTAAAACACTTCCCTTCCAAGGGTTTATGATGTAATATGCAGCATTCACCTACATGTGGGTGTTCTGCTCAGATGCCATGACTGTTTTGTAAGTTTCAACCTTTAGCCCCTCCTCCCCCCTCCCATCAGGCAACCAATCAGCACTGAGCTCATTATCACAGCCTCCTGTAGCCTGCTCCCCTCCAGATGTTTCTAAAAGAGAAGAAAAAGAGCTGCATCTGATCCTCTGCAGACACAAAGTATTTCATTTATTAGCTTAGATTAAATTCTTCCTCAATCGACACCTCAGACATGGTGTAAACGGTCCAAACTCACCAGGACAAATATCGTAGAATGTCAACATGCCAAATAATACAACTGACTATTTCTTAAAAAATGTTTCATTACTCACTCAACAAAGTCATGAAATGTAAATTCTATTTTGATCAAACTTTTGAAAAGGACACAGAGCAGTGCTACTTATATGTACTACACTGTGTCCTTGGACCAACACATTTCTTTAAAAGATGTCTTGTTTACAGAAAACGTATTAGAAAAAACGTTTTCTTCTTGTTTGAAGAATGAATGCAGAGATGTTGACAACATGGCACTGAGCAGTACTGAACCGGCCAATCACCACAGAGCAGAGCTGTAAACCAATCAAAACAGAGTGGGCCCACCTGGGGAAGGGGGTCCCAGAGAGGAGGACCTCGAAAATGAGAGATTGTGATCTATCTATCTATCTATCTATCTATCTATCTATCTATCTATCTATCTATCTATCTATCTATCTATCTATCTATCTATCTATCTATCTATCTATCTATCTATCTATCTATCTATCTATCTAAAGCTCAGGAAACTCTAAACACTGCTCTATAAATAAGATAAATGGATCTGACATTTTTGTCTTATGTGATGTGGAGCCTGAGGTAAATCTTTCTTGTTGTTGCTGCCATGTTGTGACCTTCTCCCCTTTGTGCTCTATACGTCAATGATCCCCTTGACCATTTGTTTTTCCTGTGGTTGACCTTGATGACAGACGGAGCAGGCTCAGGATTATATCTCCGCTCTTTATGACCAGTATTTGGTCTTCTGTAATCAATGCATTGTGTCTAAAAAGGCGTCTTCGAACTATTAACTGAGGTTTGACTCTGCATGTGAGAGAGGGCTAAAGCAGCAGCTCTGACGTCTACACTTCACCAGTACGGTCCTCCATGCATGTCGTTAGTTTAGGGAGATGGTCGTAAATCGTTGAGAGGGTTTTGTCATTGATTGTTAAGGCTTGATTTACCACTGAGCTCTGGTGGGTTCGCTGAACAAGAGGGGAGTCTTTGCAGAAAGCTGTGGTAGCTTCGTGTTAAAGATCCAGGGTAATGAAGGGTGATTCAGCTGAGTGCAGGCGGGTTCACCAGGCTCAGAGAGTCCCAGGCTCACTTTAATTCAGCATTAATCTGTAGGCTCCTAAATTGTGAAGTATACAGAATTCAACTTGCACTAGTGCAGAGACTGCAGTCCTTTTCCTTAGAGTCGAGAGAAAAAGGCACTTGAAGTGCCCTCTTCTGTGAGGAATTTTATTTGTTTATGTCCACAACAATCAACTTCTGTTTAATCTCTGTTTTGAAATAAAAAGATCCACAACCTGAAAGTTGGGCATACTCACTTATTGTCCTAAAATAAAGTATTGACAAGCAAATCAGTGCTTTTACAACAGTTTATTTACTTCACAGTATCCCAAGGTTTTATTGAAATGTAGGACTGTGATCGTATGAGAGAGTTAAACTGTACAACAGTTGCAGCAGCTCCCACTTACTCTATTTCTATCACTGTGTTCATGTACATTTTAAGTGGTTGAAGGTGGTACAGTGTCTGTTCTAGTGGTCATGATGGTGTGTGTCTGTGTAGTTGCCTCTGGAGGTTATGTCTTTGCTGGCTAATGTTTATTTGTTTCTGTCTGGTTGTTAGCAAGATTATGCAAAAACTACTGGATGGATTTAAATGAACATTTTACCAAAGGCTTAGTTTGGCCAATGAAGAAGCCACTAATTTTTGGTAATAAGGATATTGATCTATATTAGTTTTACATTGGACAATCTCTATTATTTCTTAATAGATTTGCTTCCAAATTTACAGGATAGTCTGGCGTCCATGTCTCTATCATCAGGGAACTCTCAGCTGGATCCAACTCAGATTGGTGTCACAAAAAGACTTAACTTAGTAGGAAGTCACATTGATGACATCACAAATGTCTCAGAAACATACTGCAATCATTACTGTTTTGTTGGCTACCGTGTTAATACATACACCTTAGCCACAGCCATCAGCATCAACATGATCAGTCCACTTGATTAAGAGAAAACTCACACAAGAGGTTACAACATGTAAAGAGTTTGTTAGCTGCATATAAGTTCATCCCCCATGTTGTTTTTCCAATGATGTTCTGAGAACAGCTTTTTAGTCTCACTGATTACATTTAAGCTTAAAACTTTGTGTAGATAGGCCCAACCGTGATAATTACCATGATAAACAAAATGAATACGTTGCATAATTTGTTGTTTTAGAGAATTTATTATCAGCATTGATCCAAGAGCACGGCTAAAAATCCTATTGTCTTTTCATCAAGTGAAGCAGCATGATGAAATTTTAACACATCTTCCTTAAATCACTATAAAGGCATGAAAAGGGAACATGGTCAGGGTCATTTTCTGTTAAATAACAAGCTTTATTTATGACAAAAATCACTAACAGATTCCTTATTTACAGAACAATCGGGGTATGTCACTTGTTTCACCAAAATGTAATCTGACTACTCCAGTAGATTATTTTGTAATATTTCTTATTTTGTTACTCCCAGCTATGCCAAGCTCTGCTCTTTAAGCTCCAATTAGTGGTTAAACATACTCGACTATATCATCGCTCTAAAATTCTGCATGTAAAAAAATCTTCATGGAATCTTGAGATTGAAGCTGAAGCAGTAAGCTCAGACAACGCTCCTCTGCTGCACTAAATGTTTCTAACAAACATGAACGTGAGTTGTCTCACTGATTTGTTGTGTTAGCTTTTTTTTGTTATTAGCACTGCATAAAATAGTAATTCAATATTCCCTCAGGCATTTGTGTGAAACATTAATGAAGTTAATAAACTCTGAGATTAGCTGTCTCACTTTTCTTCTACATCCAGTAATTAACATTTTGTTTGTGTTTAGCCTCAGGCTCAATTTTCATTTAACCTTGAAATAAGCTCAATAAACAAATGCCATTAGACGTGGTTTATTAGTGAACTGCTTCCTGATATCTGCAGGAATAAGCTGATGGAGATTTACAGACAGTATTTGTGATGACACAAATTTTTTTGGTAACACTTTCTATGAGGATTCTCTTTAAAACGCAGCACATTATCAGCATGTTAATAAGCTGTTATTATGTGTTACTGTGATTATAATGCAATATAACCATAGGTATGTGCACTTGTGATAATTTATGATGCTTAGTAATCCCAAGTCATTATAATCACTGTGTTTGTAATGAGTTATAAACATCTGTGTTATTGTGCTAATGGCTATGAGAAACAATATATAAAAGAGTGGACCCACCGTAAAGGATTTCATAATGATGTTTGGTGTCAAGTTAACATACATGCAGGCTATTGACTTTACTTAACAAAGATATTAAAGTTCATTTAGACTTTTATTCCTGTAATTCAATGAAATCAATGTATTACACATTGTTAACACTGTTATGAGCTGTTAAAATTATCTGAAAAAAAAAAACAAAGTGTTTGCGCCACAATGAAAGAGAAGTGCTCAGTGAAGAGACCCCTTACCCCACCATTAAAGTCTACATACATTTCAGAAGAGCTACCTTATCAAGTTCATGGCCCTTTGTTGCTGCAGCACAACCATCTTCAACTGACCCAGGCTCCGTACATGCAAGCTCGATCTACTTTTCCACATGGCCTCTTACCGGCCCTCGAACTCCACGACATAGACTGATAAGCAGCAAGAGCCAGAACATCACATCACCCCTGCGTCTTAGATGTTTTGTCCAATTAGCCCAACAACATCTCAAAGACGCTTTTCAGTGAACTCTGGCGTCTCAGAGCCAGCCCCCTCCATGTCAACTCATCGCCCACCACGCTGGTACAAATTCCTACTTAATCTTACCTACCCTACCACAAAGAGCACGAGCAGCAGTCAGCTTCAGCAGACCCAGGCTCTGTACAGTTTAGATTATGAGTCACAATATATATGCCATTAGATGATTTAAATAAAGGGAAAAGTAATGAAAAAAGGGCAAACAAACTACTGTAAGCTATTTCTTAGAGTTCATTCAAAGTTTTTATGATCAACATTCCCAGTCCGCAGTGGCTCAAATTCCAAACAACCTAATTTGTGTTATTATTGAAAATGCATAAAGGGAGCTCCATAGGAATGGCTACAGAAGTCTTAAAACAGTTTAAAGGTAAATTTGACACTTAAAAAGGAGCTAATAACAGGTAGAAAAATCTGATAATAAAGAATGCAACAATGGAATGAATCTTGCTGTGAAAAACAAATCAATCAGTTCCTGAACAAAATCTTACTTTATTTTTAACACAGACATTAAACAATGCAAATGCAAAGCATTATGAAATGTTCATCAGATTAATTATTATAAGGCATTATAGATTGTATAATTTCTTATAGCTGTATGCACAATAAAACTCAGTTTAACTATATTTATTTAACCCTTTCATGCATGGTGGTTACTACAGTAGACAAACATTTGGAATAAATAAATATACCCTTTATGTTGCAGTACCATGTCCAACCACTAGGTGGAAAATTCTCAAACCTGTGTGTCAAATTTCATAAAAATATCACAATTGCGTATTTTTTCCATATCGAGATATTGCATCATAAATCCAAAACAGCCAACAAAGGACACATTTGGTATCCTTTCTGTATTCAGATTTAATTTTGTATTTTATATTTTTAATTTTGGTGTAAGTCAAACGTAAATAGTTTGATTACTGCAAACATATACTGTATACACTTCAGATTTTGTTTATTCTTTAATTTACTCTTAATAAATGTTTTTCGACAACGTGTTCGGGGATCCTGCATTGAACAGGCATTGTGATGGGCAGATGTATGACTCCCAAAAAATAACATAAAAAGTTACCATGACTTTTAACTTGTTGAAAGTAAAAATCAAAATAAAAAAAATCAAAGTCTGAGATTTTATAATTTACGCATGAAATGGTTAAACATGATAGCCTTATGACTAAGAATCACTGTAATAAAGCATAATAAATCAACAGGAGTGGCTATAACTTTGGTTGTGCCGCATTATAAGTGCACCATTAAATTGAATAAAGACTATATCCATGTGAATAGAATTCATCATAAAAAGATCAACAGACTTTCAAATCTCACCTGATTTTAGGGGCTTGACAAATCCCACAAATTAGGACAAAAACTGAAAGACAATGTTCGAACATTTTTTTTTCTAGTGAAGAATCAATTGACCAGAACAGCACGCCACGCACTGACTGACTGAGGACACGTCCGCTTATAAGAGGTTCATTAAAAATGGAAATTTTTGAACCCTGTTTTTACAAATACCCCATTCACAAGAAAACACGTACATTTCCGGTTATTGTACTGTTTATTACCTTGTAACTATGTGCATGATATGACACCTGTTTTAACCATCTCTATGCAACAGCTGTTTTATTTTTAAATGTATCCTGAGCACCCATGTCTGACTGGTGTTAGGGCTTCACTTGTTCACAGATGTTTACTGATGATCGCAGGAGTGTTGGATAAATATTTCTTGTTTTGGATCAATTCAAGACATACATGATAAACTTGATTGAATCCTAAGTAAAGTTAGTAAAGTTTGTGGGTACTGTTGGTGCTGCTATAACCATGGCACTCACAGAGCAAGAGCTCATGGGTCACCAACCAACACGGCCACTTGGGAAATAATCGTATTATCTTTTTCTTCAATTTCATTTAGAACAGGGGAGCATGACATCTAAAACAGCTATCAAGAGCATGTACAAATATAAATGAAAGTGATGTGCAACAGTGTAAAATAGATTATAAAAATAAATAAAAATACAAATACACATCAAATAACCCTTGAGGGACAATACCCTCTAATGTATAACTGTAGTGACAAATAATAATAATAGTACCATATGAACCCTGAACTCAACATAATAAATTATAAGCCCATAACACCTCATACCCAACACACACAATCGAAACCCAAACAAACACACACATACACACACACTGTGCCCCACTGTAAATGGGTGGATGCAATAAAGGACAAAATAAATCCTTAACCGCCCTTTCTAAATTAGCAGTGCCTTAAAACAATCAGACGGCAAACGGTGCATGGCCTTGAAATGGGATATGAAGGGTTGCTATTTATGAAAAAATGCTCCTTGGAGCCCCTTACAGTTTATTTTCTCCAATGTGAGAAAAACATTACCTCCCTAAACCATTGGGAGAAGGAGAGGCCCAGTGTAACAATACTGTATGCTGATATAAATGCAATTATCTGTTTCTGCTCTACATTTAGAGCATTTAGAACTGCTTCAGTGGGGACACCAGATATAGCTACTTGAGAACATGGTTACAAATTGAAACAGCACTGTGGACATAGTGTCAAAGTATCCATTTCAACAGCCATGCAGCTCTGGACACAAGAAGAACATAGAACTGAGATTGTAGCGAGTATTGTGGCATCTACTGCAGATGCCTGAGACATTTGAATATACAACTGAAAGTTTAGATTTGGAGAGATGAGCCCTGTGCAGTACTTTGAGTTGTATTATGCTACGCATAGCACAAGCAGTGGTCGACTGGATTCTGTCAATGGCAGTCTCCCAACATCTCACAGTTATGTCTGTTCCCAGCTCCTGTTTCCACGCTGGCCTTGATGGGTCCGTTATCTTTGAATGAGACAGGACAGTTATAATTTTTGGAAATGAATGCCTTTTAATGTAGATTCAAAGAAAGCACATCGGTCCATGGAGGTTTTGATTATCTGTACCAAGTGTTTTAACTCTAGCACCACAGAGAGGGAAGGACAGAACACGTGAGTGGTCTTGTTAAAAGCCCAGTTATCAACATATTAATGTCCACTGCTTCATATGGAAACAACAGAGAGAATGTTGCATAGAGTGATATCACCCGTGGTCATCACTTTGTGGAGAGGTCAATGCAGAGGGATGTTTTTGGCCCAAAACACCATTTTCCCTGTCTGCACAGAGACAACCAAAACTGAGTTTTCAAAACCAAGTTTTCAAAAATACGTGTTTTCAGTGACCTAAAACACTTTTTACGTGGACAGAAAAACCTCAGTGTTTAAAAAAATCTGCCTACATGTGGATGCAGCCTCAGTCACCAACAGGTTCAGCTTCTACCCTCAATGGCTGAAATCTTTCACAGCCAAACACGACCAGTCGCTACAGTGGCAACTTGGTCCGTCTGTCATGACAGCACCTCGGTCCAGGTCTTCGTCATGTAAGTTTGGTCTTCGTATGAGTCCCAGAACTCTCTCTGCTGGTAGATAAAACCCTGCTCCAATATAAAAGCTGGAGGAATGAAATAGCGGTGAGGAGGAAAGCTGCATGTCAGGTCACACATAGCTGGTGTGTGTTTTCAGCTCTGCAGGCTGCTCTGAATTGAAGTGTGGAGTTAATCCAAGGTCACAATGTTCTTCACACAGCGGGGTCTCTTTATTCTGTGAGGGTTTCATAGACTCTTCCTCGTGTCTTCCAGATGCCCCCTGTGTGATCCTCTTTTTCTCTCTGTTATCATATCAAAGCAAACTGCTGTTCAATGCAGCCCAGTCTTTGATTTTTTTTTACTGTTACATGATTGAAAAATACCTTGTCCTTACTCCAGAAAAAGTCTTGGTAAAAAAGAGCTCGATTTGGGTTTATTTGAGGGTTATTCTTTCATGTAACAGAACCTTGAGCTTGGTTTACTGCAAAATGTCCAACAGCCAGACAAAATGCAGCAATCATTTACCACTACTGTGTTTTTGATTTCTTTGATTCAATACACGGTTGTCTTGACTGTGGGAGGATGTGTCATTGTTTGACCTACCAACACATAGTTTCATCCCTGCTGGCATCAGCTTGTTCTCGTTATTTGTCGTCCACAGCCAACACACACTCACTTCTTGATTGTTCAGACTGAGAATGTGCAGCCTTAACCTGTGATTTTGGGATTTAAACCAAAAACATAAACCCAATCTCTAATTGTTTCAGGTATTTCACCTCTCATAGCATCTCCTAAAACACAGCATCTCTCCAAACACTACTCCTGTAATCAGGGGTGGAGCCAGACTTTTTTAAATGGGGGCACAAGGGGTAACACTTAATTAGGGGACCATCAAAATTTGGCAATTTATTCCTCAGTAACATCTTGGGTTTTGGTCTTGTTTCTGTTTAAAGATGTGCTTGTGGGTGGATCCTTTACACATTGGCCATGGTTACATGTTTTTCAATTTGGAATTAAGTATTCAAAATTAAATTATTTGCAATTTAAGTATTCTCCTTTGCGTTAAAATGAAAATAGTAATTTGGAATTGAGGTTTACATGGAAAACACCTTTATTGGTCTTTATTAAATTCTGCTTAACGTCTGGGGTTTGGGAGTGGTTCTGATTGGACAGGGGGTGGACATGACGTATTTACTTCTACCAGCAGAAAACAAACTCCAGTTCAGTGTCTCCAGCGTCACTGTCAGGGTAACCTCGTCCAACTTGGACATTACAGCTTTAAAAAGGACCGCATTTTCATGCTTATGTCCATCCACTCTTTTCATCATTTCCAAATCTTTTTAAGGCTGTAATTAAATAAGTTATCTTGGTTTGAGTCCCACGCTTGCTTCGCAGCACATGCTGTTTCCATCAGCGCTGAATATGTGCGTCATTGTAACAGGACAAGGGAATGAGCATGTGCAGAACAACTGTAATAAATTTAAAGCAGAATAAACATATATATGATGGGACATGGGGGGTGAATCGGTTTTCAGGGGGGCTGGGTGCACCCTGTGCCACCATGGTAGCTCCGCCCCTGCCTGTTATCATGCCGACAGAAGTAAGAAGAATTCTTTGGAAAATTCAATACTCCATTATTTTGTTATTTCAGAGCGGAGAGGTTTGATATCAACATTGATGGCACCAGTTTGTGTGCATCAGGATCACACCTGGATGAAATTCATGTTGTTAGAAGTCGCACCTGGGTTCAACAGAGATCTGATGTCTTTGAGTTCAATAAGTCTGATAACAAAAGCAGAAAAGTGAGGAATGTAGCTCAAAATGAGCTCTGACAGATCAGTGCAAGTGGATCCAGAGGGAATCATCAGAGCTTGGATATGTGGGGAATTTTCCTCAGAGTGAGATGAGAGCTGAGTAAAAAGTGTCGTGTTCTTCTACCCCATAATCTTCTGCTCCCATGTGCAAAGGACCTTTGAAGCATGGGACATTACATCGTGTTCACGGTAAGTCCCTGAGTACATGCACATTTATGAGACTGCTGACTTTCCTGTGGACTTCAAATTCAAGGAGAATTGAGGAAGTATTGTTCAAGTAAAGATTGTAATTATAAACGTAAGCATGGGTGTGATAAAAAAAAATGACAAGTTGCCTTTGACTCAATTCTGATTTTTTTCTTGAGCCTATGATCAGCCAACAACTTAAACAATGTCCTTCATATTTCTTGTTGCTCTAAAGCCATGTTAGATTGTGTGGGGTCCATGAAATCTCTTGTGTAAATTGCATTATCACAGTGAAATTGACAAATTGCAGGTGTACGGCTGATGGTTTGGTCACACTTGTGTTTGTTTTTTATAAAGGAGATTGTTAAGTGATAAGTTCATAAGTTGGTGATGCTCCTTGGTCTGTAAATGCTGTTGGATATCGTCACACTCATCAGCTTCACAGAGTTTTACAATGTTGGTTGTAAAACCTGAAGGTGTAGATATAAAAGATATTTGTTCAGAAGTGGAAAGGTTTGAGACCAGTTCTGGCTTTTGCATGTCAATGTGTCCTCGGTCGAGACACTTAACCCCTAATTGGTCCCACAGCTGCATCAGTGGTGCGTAAGTGGGTGCAAAATGCTGGCTGATACAGTGGATAATTTTCACAGAAACACAGAGCCATCCGTGCGTGAATTCTTGTGAATGGACAGATGTGACCTGAGTTGTCAGAAAGGCTAAGCACTAATCAAGCCAAAGTCCATTTTCTCTTCTTCTCATAAGGGCAGAAAAGTCTTAAAACCATCTGCAGTGCCCCTCTAAGCACAATCAAATGGACCTGTGCCAAAATAAACTGCTGCTGGACTTTAAATCCTCCATGCTTGCACAGCTGATTAAAGGAAAATTTTGGAGTAGTCTCTTGAATCAGTTGTTCTCCATAATTGAAACAAAAATGTGCATCTAGGAGACACAAGGTCTTAAGTAATACTATTCAATCAGTAGTGTAAGCCACCAATTATGGGGCTGTCACAACACACAAAAAACTTCAGCAACTTCAGCCTTTTTAACAGACTCCACAGAGCTTTAATGGACAAACATGAAATAAAAAAGTTCAACTACTGAGAAGGCATTTCCAAAAATATAAAAAATATGTAGTTTAAGCTGAGTACCATCTTATTGAATATTTAACAAACATCCTTTGATTTAAATGAGGGTGAATTAGCATAACAGGGTGTTATCACCACCTGTTGTTAGGCAGTGTGAACAGACGACACTCCACTGCATAAAAACCCATTCAAAAATAAATACACAGGATTTTTTTAACTACCTTTTTTAGTTGCCCAGGCAATGAGTTGTAGGTCACAAACCATCAGTTGAGAATCACTGTCTAAAATTATCAAGAGCTGTTTAAAAGGCCTGATGGGTACCCCCACCCCCCCAGTCCTTCAATGGTCCTTATAGGTGATTAGCTGCACTGAGAGGGTAAATTGATTTAGCTTAGTGTGTCCGCCTGTAATGGCTTTACTGCAACGTCACACAGTCTGGCTGACAGGAACATGCTGTTAAAGCAGTGGGGGTCTCTCCTGAAGGTTTCCTCTGGATTCAGAGGGTCTTCATGCCCACTCTGCACACACACAGCACGCTGAAATAAACTCCACCGGGAGACAATGAGCAGGATTAATGGATGCTGTGGCCAGTGTAAACTGTAGCAAATCAGTGACTTCTATGTCTGAAATGAATAGCTTTAAATATTGAAATGTAAAAATGTAAATAATCATATTTAGTTTTTAACTGCAACACCTATTATTGTTGGTAATAATGACAGTTTTGCCTCTATTAGTATGGTTGATCTGACTAATAAAATATTAAAAAAATAATTGGAAGCATTTTTTTCACTTAACAGAGCCACAGGCCTACATTGTTTTAGGATACACCCATATGTGACCAATCATTCCCAGCTCATTAAGTAAGTATGAGTAACAATTTAACCATCTTGAAGATTCAAAAGCAATACTGTGTGCAGTATCTGCTGCCTTGTCCAGCTCTTTGGAACTGAAGAAGAGAAATGTCTTCCCAAAACTGAACACAGTCCAGTTGCCTCGATTTCGAATCTTCAAGATTCAACCATGATCTGGATGACTGAGAATCTACACAAATTTAACAATCCCAACTCCATCAGATTGCTGGTGCACATGTGCTTTAACACTCACTGTGTTTGCTTATAATTTTGGAAATGACACCAGATTCTGATAAAGTGCAGCTCTTTATGGAAAGCTTTTTTTTGCGGATATATGGAAAGTATCTGATCAAATTCTTACAGATTTGTTTAAATCCAGCCAAGAAGTGCAGTGCTTCATTCAGAGACTCAATATACTTTGGATCCACAGTGATACATTGATAGTTTGTGATTTTTCCTTTTTTTCTATAAAAACTGCAACAGTGATGACAAAAGGAAAAATGACAACTTTTGTGCACCCACTGTCTACTTCTGTTGTCTTTTGATGGCAGTGTCCAACCATATATGAAAGATCTACATGTGGCCAGATAGTCAACGGTAAAATTCCCATACTAATACTGGCTATATAAAAATAACAAAAGAATAGCCTGGAGCTATTCTTTTGTTATAAAATACTAGTATTCAACTAGTATTTTAGTTGAATACTATGGGTATTCAACTAAAAGTCATCAAGGTCCAGTTGATAAAATTTCCTCTAATAAAGGGTCCAAACCGAAGTTGAGTTAGTGTCTTATAGCCTTCCCATATGTCTACATTTTTATGGTTTCAACAATATTTATTGTCAATGTTTTTGATGCAGGGTATGTTTTACTGAGTGCACAGCTAGCTATGGTAAAGTCACAAATTCAAAATGTTCTAGGCAGATTAACTGAAGGCCGTTATTCCAGGGAAAAAAAAAACAGAAAAACCTAAATTGAATAAATAGATAATGTGCAAACAGAGCTAAATGACCATTTTTTTAAAATCTCTTTTGTAAAAAGAGGTCCGAGTCAAGAATTGAAGGCCTACACATCAAGTAAAATAGTCAACATCTTCAGAAAACAATAGGCTAAATACAAGGTGGCTCTTTTAGGAAAAAACAAGCACATGCAGAGCACTGACTGAATGTGTTCCTCTTCTTTTTTCTTAAATAAGAGAGGTCACAGCCTAAAAAATGAAGACCTACACTTCTAGTAAAAAGTCAAAAATTTCATAATTCAAGAAAGGAACTCTTAAATGTACAATCATCTGTCATCTGTATCTGCTTTTCCACTGTGTTGTTGAAATGTAATGTAACAAAGTGATAGGAAGATCATTTTTTTATTTGCACAGGTTCCAGATTTTGCAAATGATCAACTACACTAATAAACAATTTGAAAAGGAACAGGATCAGCCCCATGGAGAGCGCAGCGCCACTACAGCACAAAAGCTCTTAGCCCTCTCAGCTCACATCAGCATGTCCCACACACAGGTCAGTTGCAAAGCTTGCAGGTAACAAGGGTCTTATGTTTTTGCACAGGTAGTTTATTTGGTACTGCCTCCTTTTTGCTGGTGCTTGTGGCTGCTGCAGCTCCAAACACGATAGCAGAGGGAAAATCACCTCTGCTTAAAGAATCATTGTGTCTCGTTCCTCTTAAGTGTGTCATTAAACCTTTTAAGCCTCAGAAAACAAATGGAACATACATTTAGGAACACTCATGGCATGACGGTCCTGTGATCAGATCACAGTTGCTGATCTAGTGTCAGCAGGAGCTGCGACAGGAGTAGCAACACCCGCTGTAGGTATATATCCACAACTGCCGGAAAAAAAGCTCTGTCAACATCTAAATTTGTGAATTTATCAGAGATTGGTCACAGGCAGAACCATCTCTAGGTCCGGATCCAGACTCAGGTCTGCCATTTGGTGATGCCTGGCCTGGAGCTTCAAAGGTTAACTCATGGTCTCCACATCTACATCTCAAAGTAAGGTGTAGCTGAACAGTTGCCAACAACACTTTTAGAAGTTTTTAGAGGTGCTTTGAGAGCAGAAACCTCTACCAAGGCCTTTTTAATATGTTATTATCCAATATGTGGAAAACTGCCAAGTCTCAAATTGTCAACAAATCATTGAAAAAAGTCTTGGATCCACATCCAGATTCAGATCACCACCAGAATCTAATCCCTTATCCATTGTGCCATGACAAACATTCCCTGAAAAAGTCATCAAAAGAACTTTCAGTTTCAGAGTTATTAGCAAAAATGGTTGAAACTGCCTGATCTTAGAATGTAGATAAACTTATTAAAAAGGTTTCTTGATCCACATCTAAAGTTGGGTCACCACCAAATTTATATTAACTGGTCCTTGACCCATTACTGACCTATCATGAACATTTCATAAATTTCTGTTTGTAACTTTTTGAGTTATCCTGCTAACAAAACACTGGCAAAAACCTAGGCCTATACATTACGACCACCTCAAGGCAGCCCACCTCTATGATTGGATCCTCCATCACAATCCCCAGGAAAATGTAAGTACCTCGTTAACGGGGGTCACCAGTGAGCGTAGTGGGGCAATCTCTAAAACACAGAAATGAGGCAGATGTTACTCAAGAATCAAGTAACACTTCAAACCTGAAATGAGTATAATCTGTATAATCTGTAGCAGAATTTGACACTTTGTGAACTAAATAATTGTGCATTCTTTTGACATATTCTTTTCTAACCCTGATGCATGCACGTCAGCCATTGTTTTGTCACTTTTAGAAAAATACAATAAGTGAGAAAGTGTTTGATGGAAGAGGGAGAGCTGGGTGTCGGAGTGAGTGTAAATGAGACTAAACGTATCAGAAACAAATGTGAAAATGAAGTCATTCATCAGTCTATACAAATCAGTACATTGTAAAGGTTAAAAAGATTCATATATAGATTATATGTTTTTTTAAGTCAGCCTGATTAGTAATATAGATCTCCTGTCTTCAAACATGTCACATCAGTGTCCATTCTGCCACTTCAGCAGCGAGCTATCAGCAGTAAAACAAAGAGCTGAGTGTATTTTGAGTGGGCCAGAGACGAGATGTCAGTCAAAATGACTTTTTCTGACAGATAAAACAGTCCTCTGTGTGGCTGCAGGCAGAAGACTAAATAACATTTAATTACCTGTCAAAGTGACTCATCAGCTAACAAAGCCAGCATCATAAATACACTCTAATTATTCAATATTTGATTTGTTGTCTTTAATATGCAGGGCACTCTTTGCTGTAACAGTAGGGAGTCATTGTCCTCCGCCTAAGATAATTTATATAATGAAGCATCTAATTAAATCTGCCTCTCTGCCTCTCATTTGTGTAGTCTTTATTCACCGGTGCATGGAGATTTGGCTTTAGCTCTTTATCAAATCAAAATTCATAGCTGTTTATGTTCAAACATTTTATGATATAAAGGTGTTGTGTGGAGAGGTTGCATTGTAGCATGTAGCATTGTTCTTTGAAGAAAAGCCTGTCGGATATTGAATGTGATCTTGTATCACTGCTGTAATGCAGTTTGCAGAGAACAAAAGGTAATGTTTCCTACAGGTTTTGTTGATTATGGTAATCTTTGTGAATGACTCCAACTGTCATAGTTTTTAAATGTAATACCTAAATGTAGTCTGTGGGAGTAAAGAGCTATCATCAAGCTGCTATGAAACTACAACACAGAGGTTTGACCCCAAAAGCAGCAACACACTTGAAATGTTGCAATTGTGTGTGCATTATTGTTTATTAGAAAACAGTCAGAATGATAGAACTGGGCTGCCAGACATTTTGTAGTCCTATTTAGCAATTTGTTGGCAACCAATCTTTCAAAAACACAATGACAAATTTAAATTCAAAACTGATACTATGTCAGGTGAGACATGAAAATGAAAAGTTTAAATACTAAATACATGTGTTCATTATTGTCCTTTTTTCAGGCATTTATCAGGTGTACTAAAATCAGTGCAAAAATGCCTATAGAGATCGACCGTATACCATCCCTCACTGGAAGCGCATTCTAAGCAATGTGCAGCGAATCACAGCCATGACAGCTTGAAACACCAGATCATAAAGGTCACGACAAAACCTCAACTTCACAGGGTAATAGTGAGTTTATGAGACAACAGAAAGAGCAACATGTAAACAAAAAGTTTCACTGTCTGCATGATGTTGCTTTGCTGTAGGCATCAATTTTATTTCAACTGTTTCCCCAGCATTTTAAAAATGGAAAGTCTGAGCACCTGTGTTCTGTGTTTAGCCAATGTGCTTGGATTGAAGCAGAGTTGAAGTGGCTCCTGTTGAACAAAGATATTTCCAGTGAACCAGTTTGAAGCTATGCTGCTTGCACTCTGATCAAGACTCAGACTGAAAACAGACTGGTTGAACAGACTGAGGGTGATCGGTCACAGAGTGCAAGGTGCCACAGAGGTACAGAATGCTTAGCAGGATGGACTGTGTGGAGATTGGAGGTTACTCACTCTCATGTTTTTAGACCCATTCCTGCACCACTCTGAGCAAGAATGTATACGTATAGGTAGGCCTGTTATGATAATCAATAAATCAACTAACCAAACGATAAATAAAAACATCCTCGGTAAGTTTGTCGGCCTCGATAAACTGACACGTGCATGTGTGTTTGTTTTCCTCCTCTCTTTCTACCAAAGAGGCTGAATGAGAAGATGGGTCACTACGTCTCTCTTTCTTAACACCGGGTTGCATCGGTTCTATAATGGATTTAGCGGATTTATAGCAGAGTGAGCATCTGTCAGACATGCAATCTTTGGGGGGCAGGCAGGGTCTCTCGCGCGTACACACGGAGAGGGCTAAGTGAGCGTCCTGAGGAGTAAAGAGGGAACAAACGCCAATATGAACGATGGCATGAAAGATACTGTTCTTAAAGGGACTGTGAGGAGTTTCTAAATAATTACAAAAAAGTCTCACTTTTGGATACATGCCTGATCGAAATACTCACTGATGAGTTTTATAGCATCAAAATAGGTTATATATTTATGGTATTCCTTAGCCTTCTGGTCAGGTCGTACATGGCTGGACTGGCCTGGATACTCAACTTCAGGAACAAGACAATTAAAACTAGAGCAAATTTATATTATTTTATTATTTATATAACATGTCTTAGAGCACCGGGCTGTAAGTAGCGTTATATAGCCGGCTACAAAACGACGATACTAAGTTTTCCAAAACCTGATGGTTGTCACACATCAAAAACTATTGCTACATAACTAGAAAGAGATACATTACCTCGTTGCTTTGCATCCTGTAAGTTGTTGAAAAAACAAAGTTGTAAAGCAATGCAGAGTTCTGAGGAAGGTCTGAGTAGCATTTTTGTTAGCATCAACAACCATACGCTTTGGCAATGGTGCGTTCTAGTTGTTGTCGGGAGTTGGAATTTCTGGGCTCCGAGTAGAAAACTACATCTGGAACGTCCCGCGAAGTCTGAATTTCCGACTGAAACCTCGCCACCCCCGAGTTGACAATGGAAGATGGATGCTCCCAGTGTGAACAGTTATTTAGCTCCTGTAATATCAATTTATCTGCACTTCTGACTGGGGTGTGTCGCTCTAGATCAGCTGTATACATCGTATTGTTAGACTTATATTGACAAAAATGCTGCCATAGTGATAATCACATTCTTCATACAACAACACAGGGCATGCTAACAACAGCTAACAATAGCCTGGTAGATCGGCATGTTTTTTTTCCGACTTTAACTGGAACACCGATAGTCGGAGATGATGTTACTCCCAGTTCCGAGGTTACTGGAACGCAGCATTACAGCAGTTGCTGCGCGGCCTCATGGGTAGCAGAGTCTTAGTGTCGTCGGAAACAGATTCTCCTCACAGTCCCTTTAAGCAGGCTGCCACAGCCCGTGTGGGAATGTTTTGGTTTTGAACAGAATTAACATGGTGTGAGCTCATGAACACTGACAAGCAGATATATCGCATTTGTTTGAAAGTAGTGGCGATGAAGAAGAAGAAGGTGATGTGCAGCGGAGACTTCGTCCTGACAGTCAGCGCTTACTGAGACGTTTGGTCGGCAAAGTGAATACAGATAAAACAGCGCAAAATCATGCGCTCAGTGTTGTTCGCTACATTGCAAGAGAAATGCAACCATTCAATACGGTTGAAAAGCAAGCAATATTAAAAGCGTTTGACAGACAGTATGGTTGACTGGGAAAGAGTACCTGTCACAAACAGCTCAGGAACTGTACAAACTGCATTTTATTGATTGTTTTTATTTTTTTGTGTGTTTTTATTGGAGTTTCATTTTTTCTTTAGAGAGACAGGGTCTATTTTTTATTGTTTTTGATTAGTATGATTAGTTTTATTTACATGTAATTTTTCCTTAAAGAGACTCCATTTCATTTAATGTTTTTTCTCTTTTTTGTTCATTAAATGTATTATATTGCTTTTTAATTTATTTTATTTAAAAGCTCTTGACCTTTTAATTACAGTTTAATACTCTTAGGAAATGAAAGTTTCTTGCTTTTGATATGGTGTACTCACTTTATTACGACATATATCATAATTACATTGATAAAAAAATGAAAATAAATTCAAGATAATATTGGCAATAATGTTGTTTATGGTCAATAATTTTTTGGGCAATTATCATCCAGCAAAATGTGTTATTGTGACAGGCCTACGTATAGGGGGACGATACATCCTCTTTTGCCTGGACATGTCCTCCTTTTTGGTCTTAAAATTATGTTCCAGGGACAAACACTGTGAGTAAATGAGTAGCGTTAGCCTGCCTTTGCCTACAGTCATCAGATAACTCTTTACAGCAACTGTAAACAGTCATGTGTGCTTGTTGTGACTTGTGTTACAGTATCTATTTTTAGACTAAGATTAGTACTTTATGTAATTATAGAATGAAATACATATGAAACTAAACCACAGGGAGCATGTGCCAAACCACCTTGGAAGTGCCTGATGACCTACTTACAAGCAGCTAAGTTAAACTAAGCTAATTAGCAGTGACCAAGCTTTGCCCATCTCTTCTGTTTTTCTGCACACATTGTTGAAAGGATGGTGTCTATCTGCTTGTCATGGAATAGGAAGTAAGGCAAGACAAAAAAAAAGCTGTCGTAGTATTTTAATGATCAATAATTCACACATTATTGCTATGAGGGCCAACTCGATCAGGTTTTTGCGTTTAAGAGGAAATTCTCAAATAAGAAGTCACATTGCAATGTTGTTGATTGGAAAAATCATAACAGCTACTAGGTCGAACTTCCATGGCATACTTCTTGTGCAGCTTGATAATAGCTTGTTGATAGACATCACCTCAAAGAACAGAACATGTAATGTCTGTAAAGATTATTATCAACAGTGAACAGCAAAACTGTGAAAAATTCCATAGCCCATAGTATGACTGAGGTCATACAAACCAGCACAATGCTAACTTTGGCATTGCCCAAGAAAAAATTGCTCCATATCACTTTATGCCAGTGATATGGGGACATTTATTTTAAAGTCTTTAATTACCCTGCTGCTTTTGCTGCTACAGCCATGTGTTTTTAAATCAGATATGTGGCTAAACTATCCAGATTTGAAAACAACAAATATAAAAGATGAAAACCGAGAAGTGTATTGGCGATTGCTTTCACTGGTCAACGATTTTGTCTATTGATTTAATGACCTGATAACAAGTTGAACAGGGTTTTTTATGGTAGATGCAGAATTTTTAACTCATATTTTCAGACATGTTCCTCTTTTTGGAAGCAGTTTCAGACTCGTGGCGGGTTCTGCAGATGCATCACTCCAGAGTGTCTGCTGTCACACGCAAACCACCCACAAAGTCAGAGAAGTCAGAGCCAGGTACATGGTGTGCTGACATGAATTTGACGTTATTGTAGTTATCACATTTATGTGACGTAATAATCTTCAGCTCAGCTCTCAGAAATAAAGAAGAACCTCTATGACAGATGCAAGCTTCTCCTCCGTTCAACCACGCGTGAATAATCCGGCCTTAAGTCGTTCCTCTGCCTTGGAGTAATTTATTTTTTACTTCCTCTTCTTGATGGGAAAACGGCAATAATGGAGGAAAATAATGGTGGAAACACTCGATAAGACTGTGTGAGGCGTTTCGAGAAGTTTGTACTTGAGTGAGTCGTCAGCTGGTGGGCGACACATATTCAGATTTACGCACGAAAGCTTCTTAATTTTAAAAATACATATCCATGATTGACTTTAAAAAAACTTTAAACCACCAACTGAAAGATGACACTGTTCAATACTTTCTCCACTTAACCAGATGTGTTGACTTCAGGTACAGTTACACATTTTTCTGTCAAACAGAAACACACTGCACAGCTTTTGTGAAATGTGATTTTCCAGTTCAATGGCCTGGAGTCAGTTTAGGTGTTCAAAAGTTGACACTTGTGACAGGCGCACATTGCGCACATGTCACCGAACCCTCAGAGATAGGTCTCCAGAGTGTCAGGCACATTTTAATGCAATAGACAATCACAGCAATCACTATTTAAAGTAACCGTCTGAATCAGCATATACATTTGTATCTATATTAACTGTCCCGTCACATCTGATGTCGGATTAAAGCCGTTTGTCATAATTTAACTGACTTAACCTGACAGCAGCTGGAGTGTGACGCATGTCTCACAAGCCTACAGTAAACAGCCTGATCATCCGATACGGAGTATATATCTGGCTTCTCTCATTTCATTAAATTAAAAAAAAAGTGGGAGAAAAAGACAGACAGAAAGAGAGAAGATAAATGTATGTCACTCGGTGCCTTAAGGAGTTATCTGTTAGATTGCCCATATTTCTCTGTTTAAGTCTTTATTCTTAACGTAAGCTAAAAAGATGGAGTAAATTACTGCAAGGAGGATGAGAGGGAGATAGTCAGGAGAGGGTTCTGCTATTTGTCGATGACAGACCAGGAATGCAGGTGGATCACAAGCATGATGAATGGATTAGCCTGCTGCTGTGTTTAAATGTCTGTCACTTAATTTTGTACTCCTATTCATGACACAGTATCAGATTACATGTTCCACGATGTCGTGCACCGTGGCCTCCCATGCGCGCCCCAATGGCACTTCTGCTCTCTCAGTTGCTGTAACGGTGACAGGGCTCTGACCGTCTTCGCCGCCGGGTCTTTCCAGCACGCTGTGGCCATGGTCATGATCAGTCAGAACAATCAGTCGCTGCACCTTGGGCGCAGCACATTTAAAGGCAAGGAGAGGCGTTCATTTGGTTGGTGAAGACAACACTCGGCTGTGTTAAACCCACTCACGCCTCTTCTCCTCCCAGAAACTGCATTTACGAGTGGAAGTTATACCTCTATGAGTTAAAAACAAACAAACAAAACATCTAAAGCAGGAGTGTCCAAACTTGTCAAAGCACTGAGGGATTCATGAAGAGGAATACATGGACAACTGAGACATTTGCTGCACCTCACTTTTTGTGTATTTAAGTAAAAGTTTGAGGGTTGGTTATCATCTGTCAAGGGGCCCTTGTAACCCCGGGCTATCACTGGATTCACACTTCATTGGGACAAGAAAGATCTTCTGAGCAGCAGAGATGGGAGACACTGACAGCTTATCTTCACAAGAATATAGATGCTTGAAGATAAATACTGCAGCATACTCTGTAAATGAGACCTTCTGAGAGGTGGTAGAGCCGTAGTTTAGACACCCCTGATCTAAAGAAATAATTTCAAATATGTGAATATTTTTCTGTCATGAGTCTCTTAGCATATTTTTTATTTGACTTTTTACATTTTTGACATTTTTTATGACTTTTTGGTCATGCAACTTTAAATCATAAACCTAACATTAGTAGCCTGGTACACCAGATGGATTTTTCAACATAGTACACTTTTCCATTTGGCAAAAGCCCAAAGAAGGTGTTTGAGAATAGGTTGAACCTTCAGTAGCAAGTCCCTGGTCAATTATTCTGTCGATCATTTTCATTACAGGCCACTTAATTTTTCTTTAAAAAAGCTTTATTTTTTCATACTTCATACTTTTTATATAATTGAACATGACCTGGGGGCCACATTGACTGAGTTGGACGGATGCAAGTGGTCTCCAGTTTGCCATTACTGATTTAGAGATATTGGATGAACAGGGGTTTCCTCTTTCTAAAAATTGCTCCTCATGCATCATCATGTGGACTGTAAGACCTCCATCATCATCATCATTATCAGCGTCTCAGTGCAGCACCAGACAGTAATGACTTAATTAACTGGTTTATTTAGTGGTTAATCAGTTAATTGAAAGCAGAGTAATTGGTTTTAAAGGCTCTTGAGAAAACCTGGAAGACATCAGGAAGACACCACAGAAAAGGCCCAGAGTGAGGAGATCCAGCTTATTTAACAGCTTTTTAAGCAGAGCAAGTCGTGGATGGATGAGAATCAGATAAATATTAAGAAGGGAGGTTGCCTAATAGTACTGTGTGCGTGCATCAGGGAGTCTTAATGTACCCTGCAATGGTGTGACTGATAAAGAGAACTAACAAGAAGTTAGCAGGCCAGGCAGAAGATAATAAAATAATGGTTTGTGAGCTGTATTCCAGTGCAATTTTTGTAATTGTTGGCTGCCAGAAAAAGAGATATAGTGCTATCTCAATTAAACAATTGTGGACATAGAAACGTTGGGGCTACATTGTAAAAAGGAACTGTGCCATATCTACCATATGGTGTCCCCTATGCTTTGTTTACAGAGTTTGTTTACATGCTTATACTTTCTTTTTTTAACAGACAAGAAAGTATAAGCATATTATCAACATAGACATAATGAACCAAATTGGACTGAAGAGTTTGTTTACATTTATATCAAGTAGTGTGTCACACATTAATATTCTCATCCGTATAGTCTACATATCTCCACTATTATAGCTGTTGTGTTGTAATTATGTAGGTGGCAAAGATCACTGGCTTTCTGCCCACAATGCACAGCATGACTCACAGTTGAAGCACAAACTCATAATGGTGCGGGCATGACTCGGCCCGGTTTTAAAGGTCTGCGATGATAACATGAAACGAAAAAAAAGAAAATATGGAACTTTTTTTTTCACCTGGAGGTACAGCTGTGAAAATCCTTTTCAATTAGAGATCCTCAAATGTCCTTAAAGCTAAAGGTCCTCTGTCCTGGTGGGACTGTTTGCATCAGGGTCCCCCAACATTTTCAAGCCTGAGCACTACCCTGAAGATAAACAGCATCATGGAGGGCTACTTGCTTGATTTAATGTGCTTAAGTTAAATTCTAAATATGTACGCTTTATGTTTGCAATTTACTTTGACTAATTTCTAACAACAGTTATTACTACAGATTATAAAATAATGAGAACATTATACTGACATACATCTAAATTCTTTATTTTTCTATTAAACTTTGTTGCTATGTACAACAGTCACAGTTTTGTGACTTTTTTATACAAGTGTAGATGTAATGGCTCTGGTGTATAATCTTTTGTGTCAGAGATTACACAAAAGTTATTGTATGGATTTTGCAGAACTTTTCAAGAGATGTTGGTAATGACCCAACTTAATAATGATTTCATTTTGGTGGTGATCCAGATAACTGTGATTAGCTAATGATAATTTTTGCTCAATAACTGTGACGAATAACATTATCAACATGATTCTGAGAGCTAGGTGTGGGTTTTCAAGGTCAATGAATCATATTATGATGATACCTTTATCATGGAACTGTTGCTTATAGATGTAATAGAATTATCTGAACTATCTTGGTGGAGGCTTATGCACTCTGGGCCTGATCTACTAAAGGTTTGCATGTATAAAAACACATGCAAACTTGATAGCATGCACATAACTGACCTACTAACAGGGTTTACTGAGGACTGCGTCTGTCAAATGAGCAAAATAACACGAGCAGACCGTTTAGCGTGTTTGCCATCATGAATATGCAAGATTACATCAGATCATCAGAACGTGCTAAATACTGGGAGGAGGAGCTGCAAATGTAATGCTATGTGATTTATCAAACCTGTGAGTTATCAAACACGCAACTGATTATGCCTAGGGTTTTTGCATCTAGAGATTTTGTACGTTTGAAAAGCAGGTGCAAAAGAGGCAAAGAGTTACGAATGAAGGGCTGCAATCGTGGTGGCAAACAGGAGTCACATTAACCGAATATTTTCCATCACTGGCTGAATTTTTAGATGAATGATGGAAAGATTTGGAGGCTCTCTATCATTATGAAGGACTGGAAAAAGAGGGACAATCAGTGTGCCATCATACACATGCTGACACTAAAAAAACTTTAACCTCAAACCTTTATAGCCATAATTACTCAGTTTTTTACTTGGAGCTGACTGCATGACACTCTCCATGTGTTGACAGTGAGTTTAGGAGCTGTTTGTGCGTGGAGAGTGTGATGCAGTCAGTGCCTAAAAGGCAAGAGTACCCACGTGGTCTGTGCCTAATTGTAAGACTGTTCTTAACATGAAAGGTTATATGCCATGAAGCTGTGCAACTTTGTGAATGCTGTCATGTAGATTGTTTAATTGGAATCAGAAATATGAAACTTAAAATGCTGGATAAAAACATGATATGAGGGAAAAGTGACGACCTTGTCAGTCAAAATGACAGACAGCAAAAAAAGTTACTGCAAGTGTGTTTTGCCTCCAACTCCATGTCTTCAAACTTCGCTTATCATTTCCGGCCACTCTGCTCTCCCAAACTATCCATGGTGACTGGTAGCTCCCCCAAAATCCTCTTCTAAAGGGGGCGGTCCACACCAATTTTGTGCCTGTTATCAGTGCACACACAGTGATGGTAGATCACCTGCAACACGCCCACTAATTGCACATGCAATTTTTTATTTTGCACACGCAATTTAACACTTGTTATTTCGGATCTTCATAGATCAGACCCTTTCTAGTTATTGCATTCATTTAGTGTTTTTATTTCCAAAATATGACAATGAAATCAAAAATATGTTGTTTTTAAAATGTCCTGAGGGCAACTCATTGGCTCCCTGTGGGCTACCAGGTGCTCGTGGGCACCTTGTTGGGTACCCCTGGTTTACACAATGCCTTGGGTATATTCGTATAAGTCAAGGATTTGATTTAACATGCACAAAAAGTTTAGATTCTATAGAGGATCAGATGCAGCTCTTTTCCCTTACCCTTTTGAAATGCTCAGACCTGAGGAGGATATGATCTATAATAATGAGCTCTGAGCTCACAACAATATGTGATGGGGGGGGGAGGGGGGGGTACAGAATGACAGAACTGTTAAAACAATCATGACATCTGTATGTGACAAGTACAAAGACACATTTCTTTCTTTAAAGAGGCAAGGCACACTTCTCCATAAACTGAGCATTTCATCTTTTTCTTACTACGACCCCGGCCTATGGAACAGCCTACCTGAAGACCTGAGGGTGACATATTATGTTAATGTTTGTAAAGACAAACGCAAGACCTACCTTTTTAGTTTAGTTTTTACCTGAATAACTTTTTAGTGTTTTTTTTATTACAGCACCCTGTTATCATCATTATTATTATTATTTTCATTTCATTTCAATTCATTATTAGTTATATTTTATTTTTTTATTTTTAGATATTAAATTGTACACTTCAACCTAAACTCCAGTGTTTAGTCATTTAAAACCTTTAAGATGGCATTTCCTCAGTGCGTACTGAGTACAACAAGGCTCCTGTTCTACTGTTGCCTTTAGTGTATGATGCATTGAAGTAATATAGTTCATGGTTTCTGTGGAGGGTGGGTTCAGGGGTTGGGTGTAGTGGGTTCTGACCATACTTTCTTTTGTTGTATTTAAATTGTTCTTTTTATTTGAAAAGCTCATCTTTTGTATGTAAATTGTTGTATAAATAAAGTTTGTTTGATTGATAATATTAATATCCAAAAATGAATGAATTTCCAGGGCATGAGGCCTTTAACATTGCTATGTGATGTAACAGAGCAACACAAGTGGCAACATGATTTCACTCTTTCAACAGTTTATGCGACACCAGAATTTGTTACATGAAGGTGAATGCATTTTGCTCTCATTTTGTCCTCACTCTTCATTAAGCTGCTGGTGTTTGTGTCCTCCTGCAACACCTCATTAGACAACAGAGATGAGATGATGGGAAGTCTCCTTCATGCATGCTTCTTAATGATGGTGGATCATTCTTTGAAGCCAAGACAGTGATGGGAGGATGGAGAAATAAGAGCAAATTTGTCCGAATGTTCACGCCCAGGCTGTTTGTCTTAACTCAATGCCATCTGTTAATCCTGTCCCGCCCTTAGCTGTCCTTCAAACTCCAGATAAAAGCCTACCCTTTGTCCTTCACTGACAAGAACTAGTTGGTCTCTACTGGCTTTCATGTTCTAACAATGATGGAGAAGTGGAAGAGTCAGTCATATTTTAATCAAAAGGTCCCGGGTTCAAACCTCAGCCCCTGCAGACACATGGTAATATGATTTTCAGCACCCCAGATTGGACTTGGTGCTCCATTTATAGTATGTGTACGTGTGTTAAAGGGTTGACTGTGATCATCTGATACTGATGAACATTTCACAGAAACCGTCAGTATGCAAATGCATTGTACATATTGATGTGGATCTCAAACAAACCCTTTGCTCCATCTTAAAGCCCCATCCAAGCTCACATATTGACTCCCTGTACCTTTTTACCTCCACTGTGAATGTCACAGAATGGGGGCAATGAGTCGATCCCATTTGTTCCATCTCCAGAGGTATTATCAGAGGAGTAATATACGTGGGTAAGATTTGGGCATATGGAGGACAATAGTGTTGTGAGTGTGTCTGCCTCGGTGTAAAGCATGCAAAGCATAAGCTGTCATGAACCTCTAAAGCGGTATCGTACCATGAAAATTCCCATTCTCAAGAAACTGAGGTGTCTTAAGTTGTTATGAGGACACAGCATTGTTGCGGTGATTAAAAAAAGACTATAGGGATGAAAATATGTGTAGAGTTGAGTTGCTTTCAGGGATTTTAGAGTCCCAATTCAAGTTTAAGACTTTTTAGCACATTATCTGCCCCCAAACTCACTGCCTGGTTACAAAGTCCAAGAAACGTAATTTTGGTTCCATTGAGTTTGACAACATCATCAATTTAAAATATATATATATAAATCAGCTAGGCCTGTCAGGCATGTTTGTACTTTCATTCTGATAGAAACCTTCTTGACATTCTCCATTAATAGCAGGAGGACAGTTGATTGACTTGGAGAGCAAAAGAAGACATGCCACAAATGTGGTGCATAAGAGAGGTGTAAGTTGTGCCCTCTCGTGGTAATTTGACCTCTGTAATATCTCCCTATCATTCTACTACCTCAGCTTGGTCTTCCACCGGCTCAAACACACACAGCCACATTTGTTCATTTGTTCCTCACTGTTCTCCTCTTCCTCTGTCATCTCGGTCTGAAAAGAAAGTAAAAAATGCTGTTAGCGATGGAAGTGGATAGAGGTCATCTTAAATGGGGTGTGGGCTTTCTCCAAGTATGATGTCAGTGTTTGCTAACAGCTAGCAAACATCAACATAAAGTTCATTCAGCACTAAAGGCTGCTGTGAATGCAAGTTAAAACACTTCCCAATCCTTTGAGGTGCATCAACAGTAAATGCAGAATCACAATGAAAATTTCTAGCTGAATCGATGTGCATCATGATTCATGAGTTTTATACTGTAACTTGGCTTTTTACAGTGAGGGTTGTCATATTTATATATTTTTTGTGTGCCTTGTGTTTAAATCGACCATGATACTTTGCCTCTAGAGAAAGAAACATGTTGCAGGCCCTGAGCTGTTTGGACCAATGGTGAGTGAAACGTTAGATTATATTAGAGATTAGATAGAACTTCATTAATGCCTTTGGGAAACTCCCTCAGGGAAATTAGGAATGAATAATTATGAATTATTATTATTATTATTAATTATCATTAATGAAATTAGGCATGAATCACTCCTGTTGTCTCAGTGAGTCACTACACTCTGAGGAGGGAGCGAGCCTATACACATTGCTGGGATTTGTAGTGTTTCTTGCCATATTAATTAAGGGCCGGGACCAGACGTGCTCCCACTTTTTGGATTTTAAGTTTCCTCATCTTCCATGAGCATCACTCCCACTCTGTGGAAACGTTACCTTTAAATGTGCGGACTGCTGATAGCCTTTCTACTTTTAAAACACTGCTAAAGACACACTTGTTCACCTTGGCCTTTGGCAGAGTATTGTCACTTTTATTGGGATTTTATTGGTTTTATTGGTTAGTAAACATATTCATGCTGTATTGTGTTTGTTGTTATTGCTTTTATTGGTTTTTATTACTCATACTGGTCATTACTGTCTTACTGTTTTTTACTGTCTGCCTCTACTACTGTAAAGCACTTTGTTAGGCCGCTGGCTATTTAAATGTGCCATATAAATAGGTTTGATGTTGACACTGACATTGACATCATGGTTTGAGGGACACTGGAAGCTCTCTTGTAAAGGTTCTCATAGTTTTCTAGCATTTAGAAAGAATCCTGAATTGGCTTTAATTCTTAATGAGGCTTATGAATTGAACATTATTAATTTTTTTAATAAATGTATCCATGTTGGTCTAATCAATTCACGAAAGATTGATATTTGTTTTGTTTGTTTATTCTTTTCTTGATGACATTTAATAGTTCTTAACAATGTGGCAGTTGATATGGTTTTTATGTTGCCATCTTGGCTATCAAAGGATTAAATCCAGTTTTAAATCAGGGGAATTTACTGAATTTGGAAACCACAGGGTTGATGGGTGCATAAAAAAGATCTTATAGAGTGATTTATGAGGGAAACAACTTTGAATCCCAGACTTCGGCCTCTCTGATACAATACTGCAGCAGTGGTAAGAGCTGCTGGCATTTCCATTGCCATGGTGCTGACTGTGTGTTGAAACATATTGTCTTGGTGTCATGCAGCAGAAAAGAACAAATTTACCTGCTATTGGTGTTTTCTTTCCATGGTCTCGGTTGTTTTAGGTCTGGGAGAAAAAATAAACCAATGTCTGGTCCAGTAAATATTGTGAAGTTAAACTTACTGGCCTTATGGTCAAACTGAGCAGATACCACATACAGGAAAAGCTCCATAGGGTCCTTAAGCATAATGCTATGACCCAACACTTAAAGGGATAGTTCTCTTAAACTCTTAAACTGAGGTATTACTTTTTGATTTGAGTTCTTGTAGGCAGAGAAAATACCCTTTTTTCTTGGTACGGTACTTTCTTGTTAGCGGCTATTTCTTCATCACAGACTCTTACAGACTGTGGCTTGCTGAGGGAGAGGAGAGAACTTTCTACTTCATCTCATGTACTTAGTGGCCATTTGGAGCTCATACAACCCCACTTCAAAAATGCTGAACTATTGCTTTAAACCACTGAACACCAGACTGAAACTTTTGATTACAAATTCACATGCAAACATATCAGGTCCGTAAATGACTACTTACGTAAATGTAGGTATTTCTGTACATTTTTGAGCCAAATTTACTCAGCCCTCCGGCCACAGTGGTAATTGGGTTCATAGGATTGGTCTTGCAAAGAGATCTGTGAAAGCCAACAACTTCTAATCCCAGATTTCTGCCTCTGACACAGAACTGCTGCAACAATAAGTGCCTCTGGCATTTCCAATGCCACGGTGGTGACTGTGTGTTGAAATGGTTTGTCTTGGTGTCTCTAAGCAGATATTAACTTTTTAACCTGCTGAAGGCGTTTTCCACTCACTGTCTTTCATGTTTACGTTCAGGATGATAAAAAAAAAAGCATGCTGTCTGTTCCAGTAAATACTGTCCAAGTAAAATTAAAATACTTCCAAGTTGAATAAAGTTTTTCTGTTCAAAGATGGGGAGACTGAGGCTGGTTGTCTCACTTTTCATTCATAATAATCAATATTCTACTGTTGTTCTTCCTTGAATAAAGAAAGCTTTCAGTCCTGTGGTGAGATGAGAATTATTGTATTTTATATGAATTTGTTAAACACTTAATTAAAGACCATCCAATACCCTCTCACTCTGACACAATATATTATAATAGAAAGAATAGAATAAGTCATTACTGTTTTAGGATCTCCAAATATAAATAACAGCATTTTAAACATTTGTGAGACAGAGCACCCTTATACACACTAAAACACTAAAAAAGCTCATGTAATGATATAGATCACAGTCATTTAGTGAGGTTCAGAATGTGTTGAGTAGTTGGGATAAATAATTATTTCAAAGTACAGGGTGTCCAAAAAGTCTTTTTCAATTTATTACAAAGGCAGTTGGTGGGATATCTTAACCAGGTTTATTTTATTTTAATCAGTGTTTATTAAAGTTTTTATTCACATTAAAAGTTTGTGTTTCAGATACTCTGTTAATGGAAGGAAAGGCATGTCTTACACGACTGATGTTTTCCTCAGATGTTCTTGGTCGCCCACTCCTCCCTTTATCCAACACTGCCTCTGTCTCCATAAATTTCTTTTGTCATGCCCAAATTGAAGGATGCAATGGTGGATCTCTTCCATACTTAGTTCTGTAGTTTCACTGAGTCTGCACATCTGATTTTGTCTCAATAAACCAGGATACACATTGTGCCTTCTCTTGAGGATTAGCCATTTTATAGGGTTCATTTAAAAGTTTTCTTTCCATTAAAGGATAAGTTCGGTTTCTACAGCTTTCACATTGTTTATAGAATGAAGGAGAACAATATACTCACCCAGAAGGCTTTCCTGATCCAAACAGTGCTTCGGGAGATATTTAGATCCAAAATCAAGCGGCGGACATCCGTATAATGGTAGCACACGGGGCATGTATAGCGCCGCTCCTAAAGCTGCATTAATCGTCCAAAAACTCATTAGTTTCACCAATATTTCATCATGGTCCGCTCGCGCTACTCCTCCACGACAGTCCGGTGTCGCTCCACCCATGTTTTTGTGACTGTGCTGACCTCTGAACTGAAGACTTTGTTTACGTTTGCCTCCGCGCATGCGCAGTACGGCTCATTGTTTCAGGGGCGACCGCCGGCTACTCAACAACTTTCTTCTTCCAGTTTTGTGCAAAATGGACGAATATCTATCAGATGAAGATGTTGTGGACGAGAACTTTGAATATGATGGGTGTCCTTACAGTTTCGAGCCAGAGTTTACAGATGAGGAGCTCATCGAAAGGAGGATGCGGAGGCAAAGACAAGAACAGCTCTCCAGAGAGCAGTCTTCAGTTCAGAGGTCAGAACAGTCAGGAAAGGCGACCTGATGAAATATTGATGCATCATTCTATAAACAACGTAAAAGCTGCAGAAACCGAAATGATCCTTTAACAGAATATCTGAAACACAAAATTTTAATGACAAGAAAAAAATTATTTAACACTAATTACAATAAAACAAATCTGGTTAAGATATCTCATCAACTGCCTTTGTAATACATTTTCTAAATTGTAAAGAGACTTTATGGACACCAGGTATTTTCAGTGGCCAGATGGACTCGAGTGCCTCCCTGAGCTCAGAGGCTTGAACTGGTCAAAAAGAGGATGAAAGGAATCTCTACTCGCTTTCTTTCTTCTTCCGTCTGAAAAAAAGTTGAGACAGAAGTTTAGTGTTGTACTCAAGTGCTTTCTAGCTTAATTTTAAAAAAATGTCCATATCTGATCAAACATTCATTCATATATCCCGTCTCTACCTGCTGCAAGGAACGCTGATTTGGCTGTGCTTCTTTGGTCCACTCACAATCATTGTGGACCTTGGCAAGGTGTATCTGTGTTTTAAATCAGGTGGATCTCACTGCAATGCAAGGTTCACTTTTTGTTATACTTGTTGAAACTGTCTATAATTGTTGTAGCAATAATCACTTAATGGGGTCAAACAATCTTAATCAATGAACTATAAGCTAAAAAGAGACCCTGTTGTACACAGCGAACATAATCCCTCTCTTCATACACACTTATCCTGCAGTATGCATCACCTTGATATTCAGATTGCATCTTTACAGCTCTACAGACTCTTGTTTATCAGAGGATGTCGTCCGTCTGTCACTACTGTTACTATTTAAACTGCTGAAATGCAAAGCAGTGGCACTCTTGCTTGTTTCCACAGAACTATCAACCCTGCCTTTGAAACTGTGTTTCCAAAGTCACAAATTACACTTCTGACAGAAAAATGCCACGTAGAATAAAAAAGAAAGCTATTAGTAGCCTGTTGCAGCACTGTCCACATTATCTTTAACCTAAATTGCCCCTCTGACATTGAAAGAAGCTGTTGTAAAGCAGAGGATTCTGGTTTTGGACCCTGGATGAGCCTTTGGGAATCCAAAGGGGCCCCTGACATCTCATTTGGACACAATGAAGCTGGCACACCAGTGCCTGGGCCAGCTGCAACCCCCTCTTTAATATCCCCTCAGGGACGTGCCCCACACTTTGAGCAGCAATGGGTTGGTTGATCGGCTGTGGGAAAGGTGCTTTGAGTTTTCAGCCCAATACAGAAGTGTTTCCAAGCTTTAGTCCATTTACTGTTTACTGCCTCCAAACATTAAACTGATCATTCAAATAAAGTGATTTATTTTGTTTGATTTAACAAGTCGTAATTACACTAAGTACATTTAAATTTCAGAGAGATAACAAGAAGTATTTAATTGTAGACAAATCTGTTATCCTTTCTGCTAGATTAGTTTAACAAATAATGTCAACCTTCAGCTGACAGCAGCAAACAGAGGAGAGTCCGTCAGTGTGCTGTGCAGTGGGCTTACACAGAGTGTCTGTGCTGCTTGGCCGTGTGTGTTTGAACAGTTAGTGTGTATTGTGCATGTTTTCGAGTGTATGTGAGTGTGTTAGTCAGCAACAAACAATGAGTCAGTTTGTTGCCAGAGGCATTAATTGAGGCATCAATTAAAGGAGTTAACGAGTTTGTTTAATGAGATGAAAACTCTGGTTGTGTTTCTGACGTCAGGCTCAGCAGGCTGGGCTGTTCCCACCAGAATAAGGTCAAATCATTTGTTTCTTCTTCTCACTTTATTCCTTAAGTCTCTTTGTCACATTCTTATTTGCTGCTCTCACTGTGTGGTAAGCTTGAGATATACTGGTCAATTTATCAGAAACACCTTCTCAGCAAATCTCATGGCTGCAGTGAGGCATGTAGACAACGACAAGATGACCAGCTGAGGTTCAGTCCAAGCATCAGAACAGGGATTTAAATGACTCTGAATGGCCACAGTTGCATGATGTTTTTAACTCAGAATTAAGTATTCAGAATTAAACAATTTTGAATTAAAGTATTCTCCTTCGTGTTTACAAGGAAACAATAATTCTGAATTCAGGTTTACATGAAAAATATGTTTATCAATACATTTATTTACTCAATTTCGCTTAAGGTCGGGGAGTTAGGAATGGTTCTAATTGGACAGGGGTGGACGTGATTTACCATAAGAAAACAAACTCCAGTTCCCATGCTTCTTTTCAGCAACAGTGTGGAAGATCACATAATTATTGAAATCTTTGCTCTGATTTTGATTATAGTTATATACTACATACTTACATACAGAAGACCGTGCGTCTTCGTGACAGGAAAAATGAGCAAGCATGCAAAGAAGGACCAGAATTCATTTTAAGCAAATCAAACGTAGCCTATACATGATCAAGGAATTCTTCAATTTGGATTTAAAATCAGAATAAAAACCAACCACCTACTTCCACATTAAGTTTAATTTGAAATGGTTATTTATAGTTCAGTGTTTACAAGGTAAAGACAACTGACACACATCTGACCAATGCTGGTTGTCGCCACCGTAAAAAGAGTTTAGAGGCAGACATGGCCCCATAATATGAATGAGCCAAGCACACAAATTAACACATTAACAGAAAATTACTATCTAGCATCAGACTTTCTGTAACTGAAACTCTGTCCGAACACAAGCCTACAGTTGTTTTCAGATGAAAAATGTATTTTTCCACCTGTCCTGTGTGCAGCAAGGATCTACCTGAATGTAACTGGTGATCTGTCCCTCATCCGTGCTCTCTTTCTTCCTCTCTCTCTGTCTTTTGTTATTGAAGGCATAATAATGTAAAACTCTGAATCATAAGTTATTATCTAACCTGGTATAAGATGTAGGCTGAAGGCAGGCAGCACAGCAGCTACAATAAAAACCCATGCATTAATATTATTGTAATGCCCCTCTGTGTGGTTTTCCAAAGGAAAGGTGCAGTTGAATGTTGAAGCTTATATTCTACCTGGCCTCTCTCCATTGGCTGCCTTTCAGCTGGCTTTAAGGTTCTGCTGCTGCCGATAAAGTTGTAAATGGCACTGCACCATCTTGTTTACATGATCCTTTGAACCCATATTCGTCATATATTCTTCACTCCAAGGGAACTTGTATTCTGTTTGTTCGCAAGCAGGATATTAACTTGGAGAAGTTGATAGCTTGGCTCGGTTGAATGGGCCCACGGATTCGGAACATCATCGTGAGAGACCAAAAGTCTAGAAAGGCTGATGGAAAAATTACAGTTGGTCTGACCCAAACTATTCCTTATCTCTTTTGGTTTTGGCTTCCCGTCTGTCCTTGAGCAGAGGTATCTACTCTCCTGGAATGTTTTGCTAACAGAGGCTTGGTCCCCCCCTCCACTCCCTCATCCTGTGAACTTTGCTCTGGAACAGAAACTCTCTCTATCAAGGCCGTACAGTCATCTTATCAGACAATAGAGACTTTGTGAGGTCTGAGCTAGGACAAGATCACTGGAGGTCTTTCGGAATCAACACCCTCCCTGGCTCCCCCCAGACCCCATGTGCTCGTCTCTGTGTTTGTTATCTCATGCGTTGAGGTGTTTTTTTTTCCAATCCCACACTGTGCTTCTCTGATAGGTGCCTAGTTTGAAATTTTTTTTTTTTACTCCTCCCTTTCCTATTGTTCTCTGCTGTAAGCACTTTGAGTTACATATGTTGTAGGAATAGTGCTATACAAATAAACACCAACAATATCAAGACATTAGGCAGGCATGTTTGGCTGAGGTGTGCCTTGGAACTCAAGAAGTGTGAGAAGTGGGATTTACGTCACATCCCGTATTTTTCTCTTCCTGTGTTTAATTGTTTGAATCTATTGTACAGCGCATTGAACAAAAGTACCTTATAATTACAGTTATAATGGAAAATATTTTGTCAAACATTTTATTTAAAGGGTGTATTTTCTCCTGCAGCAGCTGGTGGGACCATGAAGACCGTGGTGGCTCTGCTGCTGTTCTGCCTGTGTCATCGTGGACAGACTGACTGCCAGGCCGACTGCCTGTCCTGCAGCAACATCCTGCCCAAACAGCTCAGTTTCAACACAATGGTGAGCAGTCAAGTCAACTCTCAAAGACCCCAAGACACTCATACTCACACACACACACACACACACACACACACACACACACACACACACACACACACACACACACACACACACACACTGCAAAGAAAAAGAGAACAAGTTTCATCCAAAACTAGTGTTAATTTAGTCTAAAAGGAATTGAAAACTTTTAGCTATCAAGACATAGAAACAAACGGTGTAAACTCACAATGGTTTCCAGCGTGTTTCTGAGCCCACATGGTAATATTTTTCACTGAATGATGTCAGTTTTTAATGCAGTACCACCTGATGGATTGAAGGTCACAGGCATTCAATGTTTGTTTTCAGCTTAGCTGCTTACTTGCAGAGATTGTAATCTTCTGATGATATTATGGACTGAAGATGCTGAAATCCCCTAATTCCCCATGATTGTTCATTGAGAAACATTCTTGAACTGTAGGAATATTTGCTCACAGTTGTTCACAAAGTGGCGAAACTCACCCCATCGTTATTGGTGAACGACTGAGCCACTCTACCTGTTCACCAGTCCAAACAGGGTTATTTTTATTTATTTTTTTTTTTTCACATTCCTCAACTTTCGAAGTCTTTAGTTTCTCTTGGCCCCTCTGTTTTGGAGCATGCTGCATTCCTTAAATTCAAAATTAATGGGCCTTTGTGGTAAAACAATAAAGTTTGAACATTAGATATCACCTCTTTGTTGTTTATTCTATTGAATAAAGGTTCAAGATAAATTGGTTATAATTTAGCCAATGGACAAAGATCCCTCAGGATTCAGGTGCGTTCAGGAGCTTTCTCGCTAACCTGAGATTCTGGCAAGTTTAATGCTGCTCTGAGAAGAGTTTGTTTGCTGTGTGAGATCAGTGAAATTGGACATGACATTCATTCTCTGTTTTATCATCATTCATTACATGTATTATAAATGCATAAACTTATCGTAAAAATGTCTTTTATTGATGACCATTACTTGTGGTTGGATGGCTATGAAGAGCTTGAGTTGAGAACCTTTTTTTGTGGCAGATTTTAGACAGACTTTAAGGGGCCGTTTACATGACGCCGAAAACGATCGATTCCGCAAACATTTCGTTGCGTTTTGGCCTTCCGTTTAGATGAGACCACGTTGCGTTTCCAGTGAAAACGGAAACTTTTGAAACCGCTCCCCAGAGCGGAAAGATTTGATTCCGCTCCTCTATCCGGCCTCGTGTAAACACAGAGCAGAGCGTTTCAGGGGAACGCTGACGCGTCACCGCATGCGCAGTACTCTTTCAGATGGAGGCTGCGCGCGCATACCAGGAACAACAGCAGCTTCCTCCGTCCGCCGAGTAGCGTGTGAGCATCTTACAGTGCTCGGTTTGTTATCCAGACAAAACTATCCAGACAGATTTGTTGTCCGAACTGATTTGTTGTCCAAAAAAGAAACTCCTGCTTCTCTGTGCGTCTGTTCGCCATTGTTGTTTGTGAAAGGTTTTCTTCGTTCGTGTGTTGTAGCAGCGCTGCATCTCTGCAGACCTACACCGCCATCTACTGAACCGGCATGCACACTACAGTGGATTTACAGGGGATTAACTCGTCTCCGAGCGTTGTCATGTAAACGCAGAAGAATTCGAAAACGGAAAGGGAGAATCCTTGCGGCTTCAAGTCAGGAGTTTCCATGTAAACGGCCCCTAAGACTGAACTGCAACTTTTTAAATATGTCATAAATTGTTTAACCACCTTAACTTTTGGGCAGTGTGTGAGCAGAGATTGTAAATAAAGAACAATCAATCAGTTCAGAGTAAATATTGAGGTAATTTTAAGCAAATGTATCTCAAAGTGACAAGAGTTAAATCAGTCGCTGCAGTTTCAAGCTCAACTTTAGACATTAATCATAGACAGAAAAAATCTACATTCTGATTAATCCCTAAAACATACAGAGTTACACCGATATGTTTGTAGGTGTTAAAAGTGTAAAAAACAAAAGTGAATGCTCCTCACACGTTCTCTACTCCCCTCTCCCTCACTCTCTGACTCAATAGTTTAGCCTTTTAGCATTTGAGTTTATTTGTTGTGGCTAATTGATTCCTCGGGATTGATGTGTTTTCTGCTCTCAGTCTTACTGCCTGCTGGATGTTTCCCTGCGTAATGACATGCCACCTCTAAGACTTATGATAAGAAAAGAGCAATACAATAAATTCAAGTCCATATATCTGAAAATAATATGTTATTAGTGAGGCATCTCCGGCAGAACAGCGAGTGTATCGCTCATTGTGTAGACACCGGTAGTCTTCCCCAGGCTGGACTGAGGCCGATGATTAAACAACAAAACAACAAATTAGAAATACCTACTCCTGATATAAAGCATGGCAACAACAGATAAAGGCCCCCAGTACAAATAGATAAACAACAACTAAGGAAAAATAAACGGAAAAAGAGCACAACGAAAAATAAAAAACAAAACAACAAAAAATATAAAAATGACAACATTAAAAAACCCTGACAAATAAAGAAACACAACAAAAAATGAAAAACTAATTTAAACTGCCACAACAAAGAAAACACAATGACAACTATGAAACACAATACTAACAACAAAATCATAATAACAAAAAATAGAAAAAAACATGAATAACTGAAAAAAATCCACAAACAAATAACAAAACTAAAAATAGAATGATACAACAACAACAAAGTTTAAACTCCACATTAAACAAACAGCAGACAATATTAAACCCCAGCAACTAGATGACACTATAACAAATAAAACTATTCTTTGTTATTGTATTTTTGTTTTTTTGTTGTTGATTTGTTCTGCATTTAAGGCCACCATAATTATTTGTTCATAAGCAGATGTGTCAGAGAACATTTTAAAGTACTCGCAGAGGGATTCACCTGAGATTTTGAAGGCTATATGTTAGATTTTCACAACATGGAGACAACACATACAAAGTCTAACTAGATAAAAACTGTAATTAAATCAAACTAGCAGTGCAACACAAGAAGAGAGAGTGATCATAAAATCAAGCGATTCCACTTAAGGGTACTATGCATAATACATACATAAAAATTGAGCCTGTAGACAAAGCCTTGCCTGCCTGGATGACCTTTCTCTGATTTTTAAAGAAGCTTTGTTTTCTCACATTTTGTTTAAGTTTATGAAACAGGTATTAGCTTAGCCGTTGCCTTCTTTGCTATCTTCTGTTAGTCAACGAGCACTTTAATTACACTATATTTAACAGACATACAACCAAACTCCTGCATGCTTTTGCTTTGTGGTGTTTTTGTACCTATGAACTGTCTTAAAGTGACATGTTCATAATATAAACAAAACATAAACATCTTCTGTCTCCTTCGTTGTCAGGTGTGTCTCTCCGAGTGTGAAGCTAACCTCTCCCCTGCCTTCTACCAAGACCTCTGCCGTAAAGTGCTATCATCAACGTTGTCCTCCATCGGTGGTACAATGCCAAAAAGATCTGAGGAGGAGGTGGAAGCTCTGTTTCCTGAGGAGGATGAGCAGACGGAGGGTGGTCTTCAGCTCCCCATGGCTGTGCAAAGGTTTGATCACATGGCCCGGGCACTTGGTGTGGACGAGAGAGCTCTGGGCGTGAAGGGGACCCAGCTGAACACTGCCTACAACTCCCAGAATGCCTTGTCCATGGAGGATGAGTATGAGGAGGAGGCAGGGCAGGAGGAAGGAGGGGCTGACATGGCAGAGAGAGGAAAGGGTGACTTCGGGCTGAGCTTGTCCAAGAGGTTCGGCGGCTTTGTGAAAGGGAGACATGGCTACAGGAAGCTGATCTCTCCTGGAAGATCTTACCAAAAGAGATACGGGGGATTCATTGGCATCAGGAAGTCGGCCCGCAAGTGGAACAACCAAAAACGTTTCAGCGAGTTCCTGAAGCAGTACCTGGGGATGAGTACTCGAGCCACCGAGTTCAACAGCCTGTCTGAGGACCTCACCCAGCAGAACCAAGTTTAGCGGACTGCACCTTTAAATCACTGACAAACAGATTCTTGATGTATTTTCAATTATCCTTCTTTTGTATTTCCGTCACCAAATGTCAGACTTCAACTGATGTCACCAAAGTCTACCATCTTTATCAAAATAATGGCCAAAATGTTAAAACTGAAGCCAAGCAAATGTTTTTGAGTCTTTAGAAATGGAGATCAGGATCAGAATGATTTGGTGTCCTTCGGACATTACTTTTCGGTGAGGCCTGGTTTTAAAATATCAGACAGAAGTTTCAGTTTTTCCTTCTTACAGTGAGTCTGCAGCATAAACTGGATGGCCCTTCACATCTGAACCAGAACACAGGTGGTTGATTTCCAATTTCAGATACTTGCTTGATCTGCATATTCAGTGGAAAAACCTCAGATCATTGAGAATCACATTGTATTGCCATAACCAAAAATCTGGTTAAAAATGTGAGTAGAGAGCTTTGCAATGTTCTAACACTGAGATGACGGTGAAGCCAGGCCTGCAGAAAACAACAGACATGATGCTACAATGACAGAGGAAAGAATTTGGCTTCAGGATGAGATCCATGAATTAATTTTGAGGCCATGGCTGAATTAAAGAATGATCAGCAATGCACAAACATTAAGCCTGACTTAATACATTTATTGATGGTTCTACATTGATGCCTAAAGGTCACCGTAAAGGTGTTTGCACACCTAAGGCAATTTTTTGGCATCAATAGAGTGGTACAAGGTGACATATTTTAGTAAGCTAATGTAGAATTTAGCATTACACTACTTCTCAAACTAAAGCCTCGTGGGACTTTTCATTATGTTTTGGATTATATCTGAGAAAAAGGTCTGTCACAAACAAAACCAATTTTCACTGTTTTTTAAGCTTAATGATAATCGTCTTTATTAGGCTGCTATGGAACTACAACATGGCGTCTTGACCTAAAAGCAACTACAGTATTTCCAATCAGTGATATCCTTTTGTGACCTCTTGTTTGAGAATTTCCTCTTAATCGAATGACCTGATCAAGTTGGTTCTCATAATCGTGGCAACAGCACATGAATTATTGAATATTAAAATGGATTGAAATGTTTGCAGTTGGATTTCTCCAGTGTCCATGGTAGCTGTTACTCATCAACCAGTGTTTTAAACACATAACAATACTTTAAAATTCAAAATTGGACAGTGTCAAATGCATTTCACCATTCCAGATGAAACATTAAAGTCTCCTGTGCGTGTGTTTACCACAAACCTCATATCAAGGATTTATCTGAATTTAAATTTAAATTCATTTGGTATTTTAAATCTTATGTACATTAGGGCTTGGAAGCCAGGAAGAGCTAAGCATTAAGTTAGCAGCGTGATTTTGGACTCATTCCTGAACCACTCTATAATTCACATGTAATCAGTTTTATTCAAAACTATAGCCATTTAATGTTAGCCTAGCAGCATTGTGACTTTTATTCTTTCTGCCAATTTTTACAGATGTTTGCTTATTTGGTGAACCTACAGCTGCACACTTGTCACAGTCAATCAGTACATTACATTCTTCATGGCTGCCTGCTTGAATGTGTTTGTCTCATAGATCCATGTTTTATTTGACAAAGAAGAATACTGAGCTTTAAGATTATGTATCAGAGAGGATACTGCTGGAGCTGCAGGTTGACACCGAGGTCACGTCAAAACTCTACTTCTATAAACATTAGGTCCCAAAACAGCTGCAGTAAAGTTTTTTGCTCGAGTTAATGTCTGAAGCTGTGTTCACACAAAATGTGGGAAAACATTTTTGCTGCACCCCAGCACAACCAAATTTTGTGCATGGATTTGCATGTTCAAATGGATCATATTAACTGAGGCGAATTTACCTTAGATCCATCGTCAACATGCTGGATGCTTCAACAATCACCGTCTTCCTGTTTGTCAAAACCAAACGTTCCAGAAAAGTCAGAGATTACATCCTTTACAGTCACACATAGAGAGTTTATCCACAACGCCCCGTGTGCCAGATTAAAGAAAACCAATTTAGTCAAAGTCCAAGAGGAGGCCAAGCAGGGCTCACTCCAGCAGCCTTTTGGCTGTGAGGCAGCCCCTTTAAACAGCATGGTTATACATTGATTAGTTTGTGAACAAATGAATCAAGTCAGGTGCAGTCTGTGAATATTGCTGACATTCAATTACTCCTGGATCCTAAAGTGTGGCCAAATGTGCTTTTCTCTCTGAGTACTGCGGCATTGTCCAGATTTTTTTTAATTAAATGAGAAGAAAACATCATTTCATCTTCATTTGAAAAAGAGGAAAACATGGGGGTTAAAACTACTTGTGCCCCTGGAGCTCTGACACTCTTTCATTCTTCCAGGGACTCATCAAACCTCTCATGTGTCTCCTCTTATGGAACCAACCTGTCAAAAATTCTTTTTTATTCAACTTCGCTCCAGAAGCTTCTCGAGCCTTTGCTTGGTGCCCCATCCTGCAGTGTGATAAAGAGTTTATTTTACATTCAGTAACAGATGAATGTCCATTGTTTCCCCTTTAACATGTAGTATTTTAAAAACAGTAATGTGTCCTGGGTCATCAGTGAAAATGAGCTAAGTGTTTGTCAAAAGGAGGCTCCCTGTGCTTGAATGTTTCTGAGCTTCTTTAACCTGGAGAGCCCCCTCTCTGAGTCACACTGCCATCATGTGGTGAAACAAGTCCCTTTAAGAGACTTAACTGGTTTTTATTTACTGTACCGGCATCACAGTTACAATCAAAACAGCAAACTCTGTGATTTCCAGTAAATTAATAAAAAATCACATTAATGGTGTTTGTTGTATCACTGCACAAAACAAAGTTAAAGCAGGTTCAACAGCTTCTCCAGTAAAATGGAGTGATGTTGGTCTCAAAGACTGAACAACAGTCAGTATTCATGTGTTTCTGTAACTTCTGTCTGTCAGACTGATGTTATGTCCATGTGAGCATCTTCTCAGACTGGCCTTTGTGTCCAAATTCCTCTGTGTACAAAGAATATTTGTTTTATTTATTCAAACTGTAACGCTGTGAGGTGTTTTTGTTGCTCTATGGAAAATTGTAAATAGCAGAATTTAAACCTGTCAATAAAAATAGTTTACTATTTCCTTTGTGGCTTGTCATGCAGCAAATGATTCCGTGTCTGGAGCTGTTTTGTTCTTCAGTTTCTCTCAGGAAGGTCTTTGTACCCTTACATTAATTAACCATTTGACATCCAAATTAAGAAACAGACTTGCAACAAATTATTTGTTGGTAAGATTGTTCCTTCATCATTTAGCAGCATGTCAGACTTCATTTTTCAGATTACCCAACAGGAAAGCAGATATCGGTCAACCTGCTGGTTGGCTTGTTCATTAAAGGCTAATCTGAACATGAATAGATTATTTCATTTTCTGCCATTTTTTTCATATGAAAACATCACAGAGGGATAAATAAGATATTTAGTTGTTGACTATGTTTTCTGAGGAATCATAGATACATTTTTTATTGTCAAAAATATTTCCTTCAACTAAATCATGATTATTAGAGGATCTGGAAATATGTGAAAAGATTTTTCTTACTCCAGTTTATGCTTTTACTGATAGATTTCTCAGGAGCTATACAGCAATGACCGACTTCTGATTTATTCTAGTTTTTGTTTATATACAGCAGCACCACCTAGTGGATTTATGTTGGTTTTATAAAAACAATACAGAGAGTGAATAAGGAAAAACAGACAAAGATGACCTTTCAGAGTTTTATGTACAGTGCTGAAAAAAGGTGAACCGCTTGGTTACAATGCCAGTCAAAGAGGTAAAAAGAGACAGTTTAACATTTAGCTTTAAGAAATAACTGGATGTTGTAATCATCTTCAATTCCTCAAAGATTTTTTAAATCATTTAAATCAGTGAGTTTGAATTTTTAGATTAGAACATCTTCAAACATAAGGCCACTGGTTCACTTTAACTGGTTAAACCTGCAGCTGACTTTTAATGTTTATTTTGAAGGTACATAGCACATGATTGAACATCACTATATCACACAAATGTAAATAAGAGCTCACTTGCTAAATTGCATCCATAGTTCCTTGGCAGGTTACAAACAATACAACAGCAATTCATATTTTGACAATCATACAATCTATGATGATAAAAGTGCAGCATTTCCCCTCTCGTCCTCTATGTCAATCAAATCAAATAGAATTGTTTCTACAATTGTCTGTAATCACCCAATGTACTTGCTTAGCATGTTATAAATCAATACAAAAAAAATCTGAAAAAATTATAAATACCTAAACACATACTTAAACACCTCCTCTTGGAGCAGAATCTCATCCCAGACCCAGAGAAGGGTGCTCCACCCCTTAGTGGCAGAGGACCATAGACATTTGGAGGTGCTAATTCTCGTCCCAGTGGCTTAACACTCCACCAAAAAACCAGTCCAGTGAGTTGCAGGTCATGGTCTGATGAAGCCAACAGGACCACATCATTTGCAAAAAGCAGCGACCGGACCCTGCGACACCAAACCAGACCCCTGAACGCCCTGGCTGCACCTACAAATTCTGTCCACATGAACAGAGCCGGTGACAAAGGGCAGTCCTGGTGGAGTCCAGCTGCTCCTCCTGAATCTGAGGTTTGACTGTCTGGCAGACCATCTTATCCAGTGACCCTGAAGACATGACCGAACCAGGGAGGCTGAGGGACTGGATCTCCCTGCCAGGGCCAGGCTGCTCCCTGGTGGAGCATCCCATTGGATTTAATATACAGTTGTGCCCAAAAGTTTACACCCCCCAGCAGAATTTCTGATTTTTCTGTCTTTTCTCAGAAAATATTAATGATAACACAAAAACCTTTCTGTCACTCATGGTTAGTGGTTGGGTGAAGACATTTATCGAAAAAAAATTATGTTTACTCTTTTTAAATCATATTGACAGCAGAGACTTCAAAAATGACCCTGTTCAAAAGTTTACACCCCCTGGCAGTTTTGGCCTGATAACATGCACAAAATTTGACACAAATGGGTTTGAATGTCTACTAAAGGTAACCATCCTCACCCGTGATCTATTAGCTTGTAATCAGTGTGTGTGTATAAAAGCTCAGTGAGTTTCTGAGCTCCTGACAGACACGTGCATCTTTCACTCAGTGCTGCGTTGAAGTTTCTGGTTTCTGCGTCATGGGTAAAGCAAAAGAATTGTCAAAAGATCTGCGAGAAAAGGTAATCCAACTGCACAAAACAGGAAAAGGATTTTACAAGATATCTAAGGAATTGAGGATGCCAAGAAGCACTGTTAAAACTCTAATGAAGAAGGGGAGAGAGAGGGATTCTGTTGAAACCAAACCACGGTTAGGCAGACCAACAAAAATTTCAGCTCCAACTGCAAGGAAAATTGTCCGAGACACAAAGAAAAACCCTCAAATAACTTCTGCTGAAATACAGGACTCTCTGAAAAAAATTGGGGTGGATGTTTCAAGATCCACAACAAGGAGACTCTTGAAGAAACATGAGCTGCATGGTCGGGTCGCCAGAAGAAAGACATTTCTACACAAATGCCACAAAATATTCCGCTTACAATCCAAACAGCACAGACAAGCCTCAAAACTTCTGGAACAAAGTCATTTGGAGTGATGAGACCAAAATTGAACTTTTTGGCCACAACCATAAACGTTACATTTGGAGAGGAGTCAACAAGGCCCATAATGAAAGGTACACCATTCCTACTGTGAAACACTGAGGTGGATCACTGATGTTTTGGGGATGTGTGAGCTACAAAGGCACAGGAAAATTGGTCAAAATTGATGGAAGGATGAATGCAGCATGTTATCAGAAAATACTGGAGGAAAATCTACACTCATCTGCCCAGAAGCTGCGCATGGGATGTTCTTGGATGTTCCAACATGACAATGATCCAAAACACAAGGCCAAATCAACCCACCATTGGCTACAGCAGAATAAAGTGAAGGTTTTAAAGTGGCCATCTCAGTCTCCTGACCTCAATATCATTGAGCCACTCTGGGGAGATCTCAAACATGCAGTTCATGCAAGACAGCCCAAGAATTTACTTTTTGCCAAGAGGAATGGGCAGTTTTACCATCTGAGAAAATAAAGACCCTCATCCATAACTACCACAAAAGACTTCAAGCTGTTATTGATGTTAAAGGAGGAAATACAAGGTATTAAAAACTGGGGGTGTAAACTTTTGAACAGGGTCAGTTTTGAAGTTTCTGTTGTCATTATGATTTAAAAAGAGAAAACTAATCCTTTTTTCAATAAATGTCTTCACTCAACCACTAACCATGAGTGACAGAAAGGTTTTTGTGTTATCATTCATATTTTCTGAGAAAAGGCCAAAAAATCAGAAATTCTGCTGGGGGGTGTAAACTTTTGGGCACAACTGTTTAATTTTGGATGGCTCCCTCCCTTGGGGTGTGGATTTTTTAACTATTTCTTGTCATTCAGGGCAATGTCACACCCCTAACATTATCACAGCCTGCCTTCAGACCTTCACTTCCTCTTTTTGTCATACATATAAACACATACATAAGTACATAAACCGAAACGTGCACACAAGGACACATATCCATACATACTTATACAAAATATTTTGATTCATACATATACATATATGTAGCTACACACCATCATATTCTTCAGTCTAATCCTTCCCACAAAATAAAAGTCATGTAAATGGAATAATTAATACAACAATCAACATCAAACATTTTAAATAACCACACAGTTTGCTCACAATAACGCTACACATAAGCTACAACTTACACTATGCAATAACTATATACAAAAACAAAATAAAATAACCATATACAAAAGCTATATAAAATACCTGTGTACAACTACATGTAAAACTATGTAAAAAAGGCCTTTTGCAGAGCTCTGGTGGTGCTTTTTATTCCTGCATCCACCAGAGTGATGAACTATGCCACCACTGACTCAACCTCACCTCTCCTGCCACAGCTGGACTCTTCTGGATCTCCTCCAAGCAAAGTAAGATTATTACCGACAGTCCACAGAGACGAGCTTGCATCACATCAGGGTAAGTTTTGAGCTCAGTAGAGCACCTTTGAGGCTGCTGGAGCTGTTATATTTGTTGATGGTCTGACACAGGGGAAGCCAGCAGGGTGCCTGCGAGCACCTGTTATCAGTGAAGGAGGCTCTAAGGCGCCCACAGGGATGTTCTGAAGACAAATAAGTTCACAGAGCCTGAAATAAAACACCACTTTTGAAATGTAATTGCTATTAGTTATACAAATAAATCCTCCCTACCCCATACCAAAACCATCTAATTTAATGTGTAATGTATTGAAACTGCCTTTTTCTCTCAAACTTTGGCCTGTGTACAGTCACAGTTTGATGTACTGATGCCACCTTTAACACCACTGCTGTGAGCTCGAGGCCTTAGTGTTGTACAAAAAGACATTTATGAAGTGAGACTGCTGTACATATTGGTTAAGTTCTACATCTACTAAATCATTTAAGATACATATAAGTATAATATTCTTGAATTATTTCTTAATCATGAGCAATAATTTTTGTTAAAGTAAAAAGTAATCATTCAGTGTCACACGCAGCCTCCTAAGTGCAAAATATGATGGGTTTTTTGTTTTTGTTTTAGGTGTTTCAGGTACCAATTTACATCAGTCAGAAACGTCAAATCAAACAGGCGGATCCCTCTGTGACACTTCTGATCTCAGAAGAGCATCTGAAGGGAGAAGAGGACTGTTACAGCTGTTAGATAAACTGTCATTCCTAGAAAAAAAAGGAAAAACCTAATAGAAATTGTTTTTTTTCTGCTACACATATTAGATTAGATGAGCTTTATTGTAATTTTAAAGTGAAAGTGAAAAGTTGATTAGCAGATGCAAAGAAGCAATAAACTGCAGCCTAATATGGTATCTGGTAATGTTAAGTTATGGAGAACTCATTATTATAATAACATAGTGTACTTTACCACTGATGTTAAGCCTCAAATGATTGACATGCTTTAGACAATATCCAACAGTAAAACAATGAACAACTACAGTTAAAAATCTGGATAGTTAAAGCAGTGAAAACATTAGCTAGCCAAATGTAAATAAAACAAATAATAAAAGTGCAGATAAGATCCATGACGACACCTGCTGAGTAGGTTTTATCTTTACAAATGATCCATAACAGAAAAGACACCTCCATGCCGCCCAGCTACAGAAATATAAAACCAGTTATTTACTGAAAGCATGTTGAGGCTAATAGCTTAAAACAGAAGTGAATTATTAACTTTAAGAGTACACCATGCCAGATAACTGATGCTTCACTTCAACACTCTCTACTTTAGTCCAGTTTAGCCTTTGACCCCCTAAATCAATGAAATAATGAAATAAATATTCAAGCAACTAGTCATTGTTGTTTAGTAGTTGTTTCATATGATAATGCAATGTGAAAAATGTTCAACAAGCCTTTTCCCATAAATCCTGACTCCTTTTTTCATCATTTTTTTTTTAAACAAAATACACACCAAATTATCTTATGGGTATTTGTTTATGTATTTATGGATATGACAGGCACCAAATGCAAGGCATGAGCCACTGTATCTCTCAGTTCACATGAAAACTGCAGGAAAGGTTGTGGAAAGCACAGCAGGTTATTACCGTAATGGATTTAAAACAGCAGAACTCTGATTTGTTGGACTTTTAGCGCCCTCTGGTGACTAAAGCTGTTTCTGCAGATGAAAGGATCAGCAGCCTAATCCAAAACAAAAAAAAAAAAAAAAAAGGAAAGTCGTACAAGTTTATTACCAAGAGTTCAGTTATTTGGAGGTGATGCACATCTTTGAACTACATACTTAATGGCTGAAAAATAAAATGTAATTATTGACATATAAAAATAAAGCCCTTTATGGGTCAGGTCAGTGCAAGTTATAAAGGTGACTGTCAACCTATTATTAAATAATTTGGAGTATTTTTGAAAATATAAAAATGCTTGCATTCAGGGTATCATTTGAATGGCATGGAACATAAAACATTTATATATTTGGATTAAATTTATAATCTGCACTCTGAAATTTGGAAAGCACAAAGAAATGATGATTTATATTTTCAAATCATGTTTAATAGACGTTGAATAGAAATGTATATCAAAACACAACTCTAGCATTAAACAAAATGTTTTGTGGTCCAAGAGACCATCCTTTTCTATTCTTGAAATAAAAAAGTATTAAGTGTACCTGTTTAAAAACACCTGTAACATTATTAGGAATATCTTCTAGAAAAAAAAATGTGTATTAAGGTCATTAAAGCTTTTGAAAATGAAAAAACACCAAACAGAGATTACTGTGTTTGGCTCTAGGGGACTTGGTGATGACCCCCATACAGACCTGAACTCTTTAAAACCTGATTTTAGACCCATTCACCAACCTGTGTGTCACGGTCAACAGTGAGTTTAAACTGGGTCAACAGATGAACTCTGCTGCTAAATCTAGTTTTTATCACCTGAGACTTTTATCCAACAATAAATCACTTTTATCATTTAATGACTTTGAGCTAGTGATTCAGTCTCTTATCTCTCCATGTTCGGGCTACTGTAATGCACTTTGTGTCGGCATACACCAAACGTTCACTGCACATCAAAAATGCTCCACACTAATCCTGGCTCGTCCCTCCATTTGCTCACAGTTCATATTAGAATTCATTTAAAGATTTTATTCTGTTTGATTCATTTCATGGATTTGCTTCCCCCCTACCTTATCTATCTATCTATCTATCTATCTATCTATCTATCTATCTATCTATCTATCTATCTATCTATCTATCTATCTATCTATCTATCTATCTATCTATCTATCTTAAAAATAATATATATAAATTATTGATTTTTTTTTTCACTAAAAGTCATATTAATTTAATCAGAATCTGCAGGATTTTTGTTCCCGCATTTAAATTCTGTTTCTATTACTACCCTCTCCCCCACCACAGTGAGGAACATCACACTCAGATATCTATCAATTTGAATATTCTTCATTTCTTTCCTGAATCAGGGATTTTTTTCTGCCAGCTCAGGCCCAATGTTAGCAAATGATTTAAAAGGATAAGCAACCAGATCTGCTAAAATGCTTGGCATATTAAGAAAGGTTTGTCCCTTGATTCACTCCTCAGCTTATTTAACCTTATATTACAGCTTTTTGTTCCCATTCATTAATTATTGCAACATTGTCTGGGGAGCAACGTACCCTACATACCTGAATAAATTAAATGTCATACAGAAGAAATATCTGCACCCCTTTTTAAAAAAAATACAAAGTACTCCCCATTGACAAGGTAAATGTTTATCAAACATGTTTACTCATTCATAAGTTTATATATAAGAAACAAGATCTTCCTGACACCTTTCAGGATTTGTTCATCCCCACCACACAGGTACACACAAACTAGGCACAGCAACAACAGTCTTCTCTTACCCTACACACGGACTTCAAGACACAAATTTAACATTACATTTAGAGGTCCTAAGCTCTGGAGTGAATTAAGTGCACTGCGATCAATGTCGTCCTATTCTGCTTTCAAAAAGCATTTGAGAATATAGTTTTTGAATTTTCATGTTTTTTTTTGTTGTTTATTTTCTCAGTAGATTGCTATATACTGAGTTTTAATTATTTCACTTCTTCTTTTTGTTTTTTTTTACTTTTGGAACTGTTGTAAAACAACTTTGCCTTTTTCATAGATGGTTTTGGTGTTTGTGGGAGGGTCTTTGGGTGGTGTACTGCTCTGTGTGTTTATATTTCTGTTATTTACTGGTGGAGGTACAAATGGTGAAAATGCTAATAAAATATATGTACAAAAAGCATTTGAAGAGACTTCTGTTGCCAGCCTGATCCCTGTCCTCGTCCTTCTAACTGTGTGTTTCTTGCTTTTGTTGCGTCTTTCCTGGATTTTATTTGTACTTTGTTATTGCTTCTTTGGTTTGTAGTGATTTTCGCTTGTTTTTCTCTTGTTTTGTCTTTTGTTTTTTGCTGAGTGTTTAGCCTGCATGTCATGAGATTGTTATGGGCAGGTGTGGAACTCTGTACAAGCCTGCAGAGGCTTCGTTCCCACCCTGCTCAGTTTTGTACTTGTACTAAACTTGAGCTAAACAAATAAACTAAACTAAACCACATTAATTTTGTAACTTTCTTTACGCTCTACAATATTTTTATTACCTTATTGAGTGTTTTCCAGATTTCTCTAACATTATTTTGTTATAAATTAATAAGTTATTATCGTATTTCATCTTAGAAGTTTGCATGTTGTGTTAGCTTGTTTAGTTTTATTGAATTCTCTAAAGACTTTTTGTTTTTGCAGGCATTTTGCAATTCCTTTGTGATCCACGGATGAACAGGATTTTCTTTAGAGGACAGTTTTTATATGTTTTAAATGTTCTAATACATTTGCTGTAAACATTTTTTACATTATAGTTATTACACACACACACACACACATTTTATTCCAGTTTTGTGCCATTTGATCAATTTGGAGGCATTTATTGATTCCTCTGTTCTTAATTGTCTATATGTAAATTTTTTCTTCATGATGATATGACCTGCAGTGTTTCTCAAACACTGAATACTGGTAAATGGTCGCTGATGTCACTCATTAAAAGTCCACTTTTTATGCTGTTGAAGGTGCCATTGATGAAGATATTAACCAGCGTGGCACTTTGGGCAGTTATCCTGACAGGTCTGGAGATTTTTGGGTACAAGCTCGTACAGCAAATTTTTCTGTAACTTTGTGATTGTTTGAATTAAGCAGATCAATATTAAAATCTCCACAAATGAAAACTGTTTTTGCTTTTTCTGGCAAATAGTTCCTCAATCTGTTCACTAAACAGGTCAACAAATTATGGTAAAAATAAGAATCTCGATTATTTTAAGTGATATTGAAATCACAATTAATATACACAATTATTTATTTATAGAAAAATTTCAGCATTGATATAAACACAACTTTAAAGAACCAGTGAGTGGCATATACAGTATTATTGCTCCACATAAGTCACACACACTCACTGTGGCTGCACGTGGAACACAGAAGCGCTATGAAGCGCAGGAACTTGCTTACACGCCACTCCACACTGTGTGGCATATTAACCGTTTTTCTTCCATTATAATGTTTTATGATTGTCAGATGGCAAAATTGAAATCACGATCAAAATATGATTAATTGTCCAGCCCTAGAGCCTGGTGTCATAAAATTACAGCTTATTAAGTTTTCATTATTCTCACTGTAATGCACTGAAATATTCACCTCGCTAAATTCTAAACTTTTGCCCACAAATAATGCAACCCCCTCTCCACCTTTATTTTCCAGTCCATTTGTATGAATACGTATTCCTCCAGTTCAAACTCTGTCTCATTGATTCTCCATGTCTCTGATATTGCATTGATATAGAACAGTGCTAAAGCAGTATGCACACTGACAGGCACAGAGCACACACAGACAGGCATGAAGCACCAGTAAGATATAAATCACAGTTTATTGAAATCACTGAGAGAGACAAACTCTGCATATATGGAAAATTGCACCTTCGTAACTGTACTTTAGACATCAGATCTTCGATGGCAGACAACCTTCTGCAGATCAACAGGACCAAACTCAGGTTTAGTCTTTGTTGCAGGTCCACAGGGAGAGACTGGAGAATAAACTCGAAGACCTCTCTTAGTCGCTGACTGCAAACTTGAAATAATTTTTGATATAGACTTGAATTTTAAGGCACATAATAGAGAAGGAACAGAAAAGGCATATAATCATTAAAGGACATCTCCAGTGTGTGCTAGTTTCTCTGTCAAGCCAAAGAAGACTCCTGTCCATGCTTTTATTACTTACTGGACTGACTACTGAAATGATCTTCTTTATGGTCTGCTTCAGAACTCTGCTGCAGGACTGCTGACCAAGACCAGAGAGAGTCCCCTGTAAAGTCTCTGCACTATTCGCCTGGCGGAGCAGATGCAGATTCCTGATTTGTTTTCTGAACTCCTGCATCATCATGTTCATGATCGGCTTCAAGCTGCTGGAGGCGTTCTCCACAGGCTTTAGCAAGTTCTTTTCGCTTTCCAAGAGCTGCAGTGTGTGACGTAGTGAGCCCCAACTTGCTGAGTTTTTTGAAAATTTTCTTCTTTACACCGCCGTGTTGTAAGACACTGCTGATATAGTAAGACAAAGCTGAAAGGCGGGGCTCTCTTCCTCTTAATGCTATTGCAGCAGTAACACACGTGATGTCGGTGGACTGTTTGGTAATTTGATAGAGGAGTGAATAAACAAATGGAGACATTCTCTGCAGGTCTGACTGTAATTTTTCCAATGAAAATCCCCACAGGCTATCTGGTGAAGAAGACCACAGCATGAAACCTTTGTATGGGTTAGCCAGCATTTGGCACTCATCCTCAATGACTCTTAGGATGTTCTCTTTGAGTTGACCAAAAAGTTTTTCATGTCTGACAATGAGACTGCAAGCTGTTCCCCACTTTTCTGTGACGATATGCTCTACAAGTCCTGCTGCCTCAGCTGGACACATCGTCCTGTCACCTCCTGGGCGTGATGGGTAGTGAACAATGACCTGAAAGACAAAACAAAGGATCAGAACAATTCACTCTGTCCCTTTGAGATGGAACATTTATGCATTATGCTGTGACGGACTTCCTTGAACTCCTACCCTCATTACTGCTCCATGTTAACAAACTGCCATTATGTGATGTGTTCTAAACTTTTTGAATCATACAGACAGAAAATTACATACAATTTATGTCCATTAAACAGAAGTTCAACTACAGGGTGTAACACCGTCATGGTACTAGCTAGATATACACATATATACATGTATGTATGTATATGTATATACATATATATATGTATATGTATAGCTAGTAAATTAAATGCTGCCATGATATAATTCAGCTGCCTGAAAATTCTGAAAATAAAAAACTTTGCCAAGACATGGATGTCTGAGGTAATGAGAGAATGTGATCCAAACTGTAACAGATGTACCCTTCATTACCTCCACCAAAGTGGGTATGTTTTCAGGAGAGTTTGTTTGTCTGTCTTCCAGGAAATGTTCAGCATGGGAAAAGGAAGAACTGATCCGACTTTGGTGTTGATCCGGATCAGCGTCTGGCCGCCATGGTGAAAAATGTGATTTCTGTGAATAACTACTGAACTAAAATAGATATCATTATGAATCCAGTTGCTAATGGTATGTTTTCATGGTCAAGGAATCTAAATATTTATATGAAATAAAGGTAGGACCAATATTTATGGTAAAAATCACAATATGGCTAAGGACTGTGGCGCTGGCGGAGGTCTGCGCTTTCCGAGTGCTTTTCTAGTTTCAGTTTATTATTGGTATATTTTCTTTGTAGACTGCCACAGAGTTACTAGAAAACATAAACATTTACATTATAACTATTGATATGTAGGTATAAAATCGATACTGATGTAACTAAACTTTAATGTTTAACAGTAAACGGTGACGGAAGATCTTCAACACGACCAAAAACCTGTAATTTTATGAGTATATTGACCAAAGTGCCCACGTGTATTATATCTATCATATATATTTATACATACTGTAATAAACTGGGCTTCATGTTTGAAATGTCCTGTTATTTGAGTGAAAGACAGTTGGTAAAGTTCATGAGTTTTCCGTGATGTCAGTGAAGGCATCAGTCGGAGAGGTAGCAATACATGGACATGTGCAGTCTGTTGCTGCGTTCCAGTAACCTCGGAACTGGGAGTGACACCATCTCCGACTTATCAGCGTTCCAGTTGAAGTCGGAAAAAAACATGCCGATCTACCAGGCTATTGTTAGTTGTTGTAAGCACCCACTGCGTTGTTGTACACAAATATCACATGAAGAATGTGATTATCACTATGGCAGCATTTTTGTTATAAGTCTAACAATACTATTGGTGCGTTCCAGTCGTACTCGGAAGTCGGAATTTCCGGGTTCTGAGTAGGAAACTGCAACTGGAACGTCCCCCAAGGTCAGGATTTCCTACTGGGAACTCGGTGAAACCTCGCCACCCCTGAGTTGACAATCGAAGATGGATGCCCCCAGTGTGAACAGTTATTTAGCTCCTGTAATAATCCATTTATTTGCACTTCTGACTGGGGTGTGTTGCTCTAAGTCAGCTGTATACATAGTATTGTTAGACTTATATTTACAAAAAAAAAAAAAAATTCTGCCATAGTGATATTTACATTTTTCATGTCATATTTGTGAACAACAACTGAGGGTGTGCTAACAACAACCTGGTAGATCGGCATGTTTTTTTCTGACTTCAACTGGAACGCAGATAGTTTGGAGATGATGTGACTCCCATTTCCGAGGTTACTGGAACGCAGCATTACGGCAGTCGCCTCGCGTGCTCATGGTTAGCAGAGTCTTTATGTTGCCGGAAATAGATTCTCCTCATAGCACCTTTAAGGAAGTCACAGCATTATTTTGTCACCGAATCAGACAATGTGTTGTAAACATTGATAGAAATAGTTCTGTAGAATCTCTAAGCATATGTGGTTTTGGTTGCTGTTGTCTATTACAAAGTAAGCATGTTTCAGTAACAGAGTGCTAAGAACTGAATTTGCGGCGAATTGAATGTCTTCTTCTTTTTCTTCTTCTAAATTAATTCATAAAAGGAAAAAATCAGCCTCTTTGTGCATGTATCTTGGTTGTTGATACATCTGCTGGTCCACAATACATAAAATAAGTCAACCTAGTCCTTTCTTTATGATCTACCTGTGCATGGGGAACCTGAAATCTGGGCTAACTGTAATATTATAGTGATTCACGAAAATAAGTTAAAGTTTGTCCAACCAAATATCTCCATCCACAGCCATGTAAGGCTGAACTAAAGTTCCTGAGCAGGGTGACACAGACCAGCCTAAATCTGATTGGCCACTCCAGGTGCCATCCTAAGCAAGGGTCAAATCATGACTGGTTATTTGACCTGTCACCAATCCTCACCTGAAAAAGTGAAGTTTAACCCTAGATGCATGTACTGGATTCGCGCGAGTGTTGTCGCCAAACAGCGCGAGAGCTTAAAGAAGAAGACAAAACACAGGCGTGTGTTGGTGGCGTTGGCTCCGGACCACAGTCTCCTCTGTTGCCTAAGTTTAATAAAGTGCATGGAAAGTTGGAAAACTAGTAGCTGTGTAGGTACTAGCAGCATCTACACAGTAGAGCACTACAATATGTGTGTTTGTGTGTGTGGATAAATATGTGTTGCAGAACTGGGGATCAACAAGGTAGAAACACCTGAGATGTTAAACAACATGACGATAATAAATCATATGACAGACATAATGCAGCAGAGCTGTACTGATGCACGGTTGCACTAAATTATACATCCATTAATTAACCAAACAATATCTGTGATGTGTTAAGCTGTGATTTGTCACAATTGCTTTTGTAATGCACCGACAATCAAAGCAGCTATTATACGTCATGTTTGGTCCTGACTGACCTCCACACGGTTCCCACATGGCGGTGTCTTGTCGGCTGGCTTCGTCAAATGTCCCGTTGGTGTGTTTGCTGGTGTTGGGGAGGCAGGACGCAGTTTCTTGGTGGATGTCGGCGTCTCTGGCGGAGTCTGCTCCCTTTCCCTTTTCTCTATCCTGGAGGCTTCAGGTTCCTCGGTGGGTCCTTGTTGATCGTCGCTTGATGTGGCTGCTTCAGCACTGTTTTCTGTCTCCTCTTCTTGCCATCTTCTGAATGCCGACAGGTCCCTCTCTAGTCTACCGATCAATCGGAGGCATGTCCTGCATATCCGCATGGACCTGGAGTTGTCTTTCTTTAAAGTTATGCCCAGTCCTTGCAGTCGTTCGGAGACACTTTTCTCATCAAGTGCCGCGTTTGAGTCAAATAGTTTCTTCGTACTCGTCAGCGCCCCTTTAACTCTCAAGTTTACTTTACACAAACGGCAAAAGTCGTTTAACGCCATTATCACTCTCCCCAGCTCCTCTTTGTTGGCCTTCTTCTTCTTCTTTGATTTTCTTCTTCTTCTTCTTTGGTAGATTTTCTTGGCGGCTGGCAAGCAACACATCGGTGCAATACCGCCACCATCTGATGTGGAGTGTGGATCCTGATCTTTACTCAATCTACAGTCTATAAAATAATCATACATTATTAGTTTCCTTAAGATATTGAAGTAGCATTTGTAATTCTGTATTTTCTCTCAAAATTTCCACACTAAGTTGACTTTTGGCTCTTTTCATTTTTGATCAAATCCTTCTTTCTGTTTCATATTTTCCACACTCAAATAATAGATGTTCCACTGTTTCAGAATTTCCACAACACACCCGTTGCAGGCTGCCCTCTCTTAAATAATGCTGTTCAGGTCTGTGTGTCCACATCTCATTCTAGATTTTATTCTTTTCTTCTCTCCGATTTCTTCCTGCTCTCCTCATTTCACCAACTTTCTTTTGTATGCTGTAAAACCATCTTCCTTTCCTCTCTTCCTCCCACTGATTTGCCAAGTTTCCTTTATTCTCTTTTTAATAATATCCCTCACATCTGTTTGCTGAATTTAATTACTAAATCAGTGTTACTATACTTTGTTGCCTCTTTTGCTTTCTTGTCCTCTTATGCCGATGTGAGCTGGTACCCACGGAAATACTACCCACAGGCCCATCATCTGAATTCTGAGTAGTATTGTTGTATTTCTATTAGATTGTCTTTATGCCTTATGAATGACTGTATTGTAAAGTTGACAATGATGAAATGGAATCTGAGCAAATTCTTGTTTTCAGTGGCTTAATTTCCTCTCCTCACTGCAGCTTTAAAAACATTGTCATCATTTCTCCTGTATATACTGAGACCTCCTCATTGACCCTTTTGCACCTTTGATATCAAACTCTGGAATTACAAACTACACCAATTCTACTTGTTGAACTTCTGGATGCATCTGTGCAAATTTGTATTCTTTGATTTTCGGCAGTCTAGGCACAACTTGGTGCATTGCTGCCTGCCACACACAGACGATTGCGAGCTATTGCAGATTCATCCTCTGAGGCCTAAATTCTGCTGTACAGACCGGTTGTTAAAAGAAAGTGAAGTACTGCTCTCTCCCTCTCACTCAGTGCCTCACCCAGTATTGTTATAATAACGTTAAGAACGATTTTGTTGTGAATCATCTGCAGAAAGGTGTTGTTGGAAAACTTATTAACTTGAAAGGTTCAGGTTAGCACTTGAAATTAAGAGAGTGTTACAAGGTTTAGAAGCACTGTTGTACAGTATGTTCACAATCATTAATGTTCAAACAACCTCAAAATCAAAACAGCAATGCTCACACGAATAGTTTTAACTGGTTGGTATTGCCTGACCATGTTGCCTTTGCTTGGTAGCTTTATGCTTGTATTGAATCTGAAAAGTGCTTCTCTTTCAGTGTTGTAATGTTACTGTAAACTGCATTTTTCTCTTCCTTTTAGTATTACTTTGCTAATTTATATCATTTCTAAAGCTCCTGTGGATAAGTGTTGTGAATTAGTACCGTGCTTAAACACTCAAACAACGCACCTGGTTTGTCCAATGTAGCTGTGGTGTCCACATCAAATAAAATCAAATAAACAATAAAGAAAATAAAGAAATCTTCTAGTTTTCCAATACTCAGTAACCCTGATCCAGTTGTATTCTCACTTATGTTAGAGGCACTCGTGGAGCTTTCAATACGGACTCCTTAAAGTTACTATAACATGAACTCCATTAGATGGTGGGACCCTGCACCAAGCAGAAAGTCTTGATGAGGTTCTGCTAAATATGTAAACAAAAGTCTACAGCTAATAAACCAGCCAAGCTTTCTAGTTCAAATGTAACCTCCAGTTCCTTGATTCAACCCACTGAATATCAGTCTAAGGTTTCTCACTCTGACCCCGGTTGAGAATCTGGCACGTGAAGCCCATAAAAAGAGGTCTCTGATCTAAATGGAACTACCCTGGCTAAATAAAGGATAAATTAAATAAACAAATAAAGAACGCAGTTGCGTTTATAGAGCTTCAACTTTTTGGTTGCAGTTTTTTCCTTCCATTTCTTCTATTTCTCCAAAAGCAACTTCATCTTTTTACACCATTATATCAGGTTCAAATCTGGCCTCATAGGTTTGGCACACTAGTATTTTGCCCAAAATCAGACACCATTTTCTGTTTGATTTCTGACTGTGGCTTATGTTTCAAAGTAACATCTATCTGTTCATCAGCTTTAAAGAAGTTTTACACAATGATATGTCAAATCCATTTTGTTCTGATCAGAGGAATAAAGCATCCTGTTCTTTTTCAGTAAAGCTAATACTCATTCATTTTTGAGGAATCTTCAAATACCTCTAAGTTTCTCATCAAACCCCTGGTTCTTGTCTTTTCTGAATTTGTCTGTACTCAGGAGCCATGGAGCTCAAAGCTGTGCCCATGCTGCTCTCACCTGTTGGATGTATTGTTTGACCTGCCCAGGTATGAACAGGTCGTCGGAGGGAAAAGACCTTCAGCACCATGATGTCCCTGAAGATCAGTGTTCAAGACTCCAGTGCCCCAAGTTGAAAAATACAGCGAAAGTAACAGACTGACTGATCCATAGTAACATCAGAAACCAATTCCCTTCAGACAATCAAGATCATGAGTCTTTTTGCTTATCAATCGCATTATAATTGCTTTCAATTTATTCTGCATATTCAGAAATCAAGGACATCCCTCTATATGTACATGATAAGCAGCAACACTGATTTTGATAGATTGTTGCTTTTTGTGCAGTTTCAGTAAAATAAAATAAACAGCACGAATAACCACACTTTATTCCTTAAGATCCATTTAGAACATTGGATGTATTAATAAACATTAAACATTAACATGTTTATTTATTTATTTAATTGTTTATTTATTTGGGCAGAGGTGGTTATTAACTTCAGTCCTCATCATGTTTAGCAAATATGAATGTATTTTTGTTTCTTTAATCCTCTAAGTGTCAATTTATTTGTATAATGAAACATTTTTTAAGAAAAAAAATGATTATTTTTCTATTTGATGAAGGTAAAGTGGATTTCTTTTCCCCAGATATTATCAGTCTGGGATAAGTCCATGAATAGCAAAAGCATAGATTTTTGATGGATGCGGTAATGCAAATGTGAATTTATTTTCAAGTTTTATCTCTTAAGTGCCAGCGTATTTACATCATGAAACATTTCTTAGCACAAAAAGTTATTTTCTATTTGATGAAAACAAAGTGGATTTATTGAGCAGGTATTAACACTCTAGGATATGTCAATGATTAGCAACCACAATGATTTTCATAGATTATTACTTTTTGTGTGCAATTACAAAAAACAGACCTTCAGGACATTGAATACATTTTAAAATATCAGAGATGAAACAAATCTTGTTTTAATTATTTTATGGTCCCCATTATGTATAGCAAATGCATATTTATTACTATAACTCTAACACGGTAAGTACTAGTTTCTTTTCATAATGCAACTTTTTCCAGGACATAAATAATGATAGAAAATGAATGAATGAATGAAAATCAGCAAGTTTGCTATAATTTCAACCTGATCATTGTCATTTATAAATAAGTAATGCTATTTCCAATAGATGGAAATAAACCACTTCACATGTTTCAGAAATGACACCATAGATTTGCTGAAGTTGTTTCAGCTTGGGGGTAAAAATGACCCCCCACGGCTGTTCTAGGGGGATTGGAATGTTGGCTGTTCTAGTGTTAAACATGTATTGAATGTAATGTACAGAATTTAAACGGTAGCAACAAAGCCTTTTGTCAAACAATACCTTCAAAATGTTTTTCCAAAAAGCTTTTCAACAAGGGTGGTACCTTTATTTTGAAAAGGTTTGTATGTGACGAACACAGACCTGTGCAAACTTAACGGTCTTTTATTTTGTAGGGATGTGCCGGAAGTACCGTGTCTGTGTTTATTGCTTTGACGCCTGTCCTGACTGCTGCACCCAAACAAGACTTTCTGTCATTTCAGCCGGTCACTGGTTATCATTTCTGTCCTGAAAGTGTCACGGCGTGTGGACTGGGCTGACTCGGTGAGTTTCAGACCGACAAAAAACACAAAAAGAAGAAAAACGGCCGTTCAACTTTGAGAAAAAGAAAACATTAGCAAGCTCTCATACCCTTAGCTCGACAGGCTAGCTGCTCCTGTCGCTAACTTTAACCTCAGGCGTTAAAAAAGGGAAAATGTCAGGAAACATTTCAGCAACCGTACGACTGTGAAGGTCAGGTGGAGCTCGTAACTTCAGCCGTAAAGCTCCACGGCTGCTTAGACATTTACCACCGTGCTTTAAGCTAAAGCTAGCTGAACGCTGCTTAAGGAGAACTGCAGCCATTCTTGGAGGAAAATAACGGAGACTCGCGTTTTTATATTAAAATAATAACAGATAAAAGTGTTTTAACTGAACCTGTCTGCCCTCAAATGTTCTGCTGACTTTACAAAGTGTTAAACATTGACTGTCTTTAACCACAAGAGCTGAAAACCTTGAGTCTCAGTTTCCAAAACACTAAAAGCCTTTTGATAACTTCAGCCTTATAAATAGCAGCGTCACACTTCTCCAGGTTACCTCCATTAACCTTGAAATCCAGCAGTCGTAACCCCTTCGTGAGTTTATTTTTATGTTCTGATTGCAGAAAACACAGCTATGTGCAGCTGTGTGCGGAGCTCCAGGGCTCTGTCCCCTGCCCTGCTCCCCCGGCTGCTGCTCCCTCACACGGGGTACAGGTCAGCCAGCAGGGGCCTCTGGACGTCCCCCTCCTGCAGGACCGGCACTGGAGACCCCCAGCCGCTGCCCCTGCCCAGCCAGGCCCGGGTGGTGATCTGTGGAGGAGGCATCGTGGGGACATCAGTGGCCTACCACCTCGCCAAACTGGGCTGGACTGATGTGGTGCTGCTGGAGCAGGGCAGGTGAGATAACGGACTTTATGGAAAGGCTCAGAGCTTTGGGAGTGCCAGGAGGGTTGATAAGGATGGATATCAGTGTTCGCGGCCAGTAATTAAGAAATAATCATCTGTAAAGGCAAATATGAGAACTCCTGCTGCCCTTAAATCCTCCTAAGAAGGACATGGTACAAATGAATTATATTGTTTCACCTGTTAAGATTAAACATTCGCAGAACCAGTGAGCCTGCTATAGTTCATGTTTTTCTCACTGTGCCAGGGTTGTCAGGGCTACTCGATGTCCTCGACAAAGCTTAAAGTTTGATATTGTGTTTATAAGTTTAAAACATTTTTAAAAGTGATTGAAGTTGTTTTAAAACTTGGATTATTTCATCTCTTAAAACTGTAGGACTGAGCACATCAGTTAAATAATAGAGACAATTAGTTGAAGAGGTTGTTTTGGATCAAGATCATAAATTCATAAATGAAGCTAACAGTACTTCTAACAGTATGCTCCAATCAAAATAAATAAACTTTAATACTTTTATGTATTATCAAAGTAAGACAACCACAATACAGTACAAATATTATGATTAACGATCCTGAAGAGGGCCAATAAGCAAGTTAACCCAGGGTTTGTGACATTGTTACCTCCACCAAGGAGGTTATGTTTTCGGGAGAGTTTGTTTGTCTGCCTGCCCGTCCGTCTGTCTGTCTGTCTGTGAACAAAATAACTCAAAAAGTGATGGATGGATTTGGATGGAATTTTCAGGAAATGTTCAGCATGGGAAAAGGAAGAACTGATTCGATTTTGGTGTTGATCTGGATCACTGTCTGGATCCGCCATGACGAAAATGTGATTTCTGTGAATAACTACTGAACTAAAGTAGATATCATTATGAATCCAGTTGCTAATGGTATGTTTTCATAGTCAAGGAATCTAAATATTTAGACTAAATAAAGGTAGGACTAATATTATAGTAAAAATCACAGTATGGCTAAGGACTGTGGCGCTGGCGGAGGTCTGCGCACTCCGAGTGCTTTTCTAGTTTTTATTGGACATTATTGTCACAGTTTTTATATGCTCAATTCACATTGTCAAACTGGGTTATGATTTTCTTCAGTTTATACATATATATGTGTGCGTGTGTGTATGCATGTTCACACTAAGGATGCACAATATTATTGATACGATATGATCATAGCTGAAATATCTGTGATATGAAAACTTCTGCAGATATTTATGGCTAATGTATATGATATATAACATAATATATACGATGCATATTGACCATATGCTGTATATCCCTTCATATTGGCTAAGTATCTGCAAAATGTATATAGGTAGCTGAACGCTTCACCACATTATCACTGTATTTCTAAATTATTAATCAACGGTATGATTTAAAAAAAGAATAAGAGGGGATTTCAGTGTTTTTGTAACTCAAACTATCACAATAAGGAACAGGTCAAGTTTAGTTACGTGTTGTCTGCACTCAGAACCAAAGTATGAGTGATATTGATTTTATAAATATTAGCATATCCGAAATAGGCAAAAAATCCCAAACCTACCTTTACACCCCTAACATGAGCAATATGAGGTTAGCTGATATTGCATTATTTTTTTCCTTCTGCAGTATTTTCCAAGGCAAAAAGGCAATTTCCAGAAATGTGTGATAACCACAAACATATTTTTGTTAAGATGTTCGCAGATGATCTTTACAACGGCCATTTTAGAGTGATGCTTAAAAGAAGGCCAACAAAAGGGAAACAAACAATTTTAAGGTTCTTTTTGACATGATCTGGTATCATGAGGAGCCTGCATGCGTCCCAGTCTTCAGGTTAGATTACTGATGGTGAAATCTACTGAACCTCTAATAAATAAAATCAAGCAAGAAAGTTATCAGTTTGGTTTCCATTAAACAAACCACAAACATTTGTTTCAGTTGTGATGGACGTATATAAACATGAATAATTGTGACAATTGTACAGCACTATTTTTCTTAGTTATATCAAAATGCAATCTGTCATGATGTATAAAAGGCCAAACCATATTTTCCCTGTCCTGATGTAATTATTTAATGTACTTTTGCTCCCAACTGCTGAGAAACCTCGAGATTCCCCTCTGAAAGTGTCAGAGTTTGACCATGTAATGGTGCGGTGTAGTAAAATATGCTAAAACAAAATCAATTAACACTGAATAAAATTCCGAAACAATAAATCTGAGCTGAAATGGAAATATTTAGCAGATAAAGAGGATTACAAATAACTAAATAGCTGAGATGAAATAATAACAATGAATATAATCCTCTAAAAGCCAGACCAAAAGGATTTACTTTATAACACATAAACAGTAGATGCAGCCCTCTGGGCTTCAGGCTAGAATTATGAAGGAAATACATAAAGCTACATTACATTTGTAAACCTGTTTATGGCAAGGTCCATTTGGAGGTGGCATCAAGCTGAAAAATCAGAAGTGCTTTCTGGTCCATCTTTGGAATCTTTCAATAATTGCTTGTGACTTTTCTAATGAAAATAGGTTTATAAAGCTTGGTTCAACTGTGATTGTTAAAACTAATTTAGCAAATAATTTCTGTGTGTAATACAATATAATTGCTCTGTTTTCATTACTGAAGGTCGACGTTTTAAGAAGAGTATTAGACATTTTATTGTAGAATTAAATGATGTTTGTCATGTTGTAAAGATCAGTGTTTTATCAGACAAAATGAGTTGAAAATGTCGGCGTATCTAATTCCAGCAACAGTTCAATCATGTGTCCCTGTTAAAAGCTGTCAGCTGGATGTTTTACATGTGCTTGTCATGGGGATTTATTCATTGTTGTTTTGTCTGTAAAGCACACGTCTTGTTTCTAACCCTGTGCTGTGACATTTCTTTGGAGACACGGTGGACATGAGCACTGATGGACTTTACCGTCAGGGTAAAAACAGATGCCTTATTGATATTCATATGCTCATACGGTACTGCCTGTCCTTTTCTCTGCAGGCTCGGAGCAGGAACAACCAGACTATGTGCTGGCATAGTCAGCGTAGCAAAGCCTATTTCCATTGAGTGTCAAATGGCGAACTACTCCAATAATCTTTACCGGCAGCTGGAGGAGGAGACTGGAGTCAAAACAGGTCAGCCAGCCTGATTGGTGCTGCTTTCACTCATAAGACAAAGGCTTCGGTGTGACGGATGTTATTACTGCAACCATAATAAAATACCCCCCCCCCCCCTCAAACATTAGGATCCAGGACAAAACTATGTTCAAAATAAGTTTCTTTTAAGGTGTTAATGAGGAGAGTACAATAATTTGATAATCTTTTCAACCTATATTCAATTAAAAAAATCTTACATCAAAGGTATATTTATTGTTCAAGCTGATTTTAGTCTTTTTATTTTACACAAACACAATGTATCAGGGTGTAAATTTGTTTGTGTACATATTTTACTCAAACATTATATTTGATGTCTACAACATGCTCCAAAAACAGCAGGAACAGAACCATGTTTGCCACTGTTTTCCTCACCTACTCTTACACTAACAGTCTTTAAGTTTCTGGGAAGTGAAGACACTAATCGTTTTAGATGGTGTCATTGTTAAAAAATAGTTTTTAAAGTGGACAGCTTTCCCTTTCCTTCTTGTTGTGCAGAGAGTTGCTCTTTAGTGCAGAGTTTCTGTAATACACTTTAATATCAGAGATCACGACACTGCAGCAGGGCACTTTAGTACCCACACCTTGTTTTTACAGTGATGCCAGGCTGTAACGTGTGCAGAGCGTCCTGTGTCATTTTCTGTATGGATCGGTGTTAGTTTTGACAGCACTTTTTAATTCAGTTTTAGGTATGGTGTTTTGCCTGAAATATCTTTTTAGTCATATTTTAGTCATCTTGATGTTTTAATTTCAGTCTAGTTTTAATTGATAAAATTTCACAACTTTTTTGTCGACAAAATCTTCAGTAAATTTAGTATGAAGTGTAAATTCTAAGGGTTTTTTTTACGTTTCCGTGAATTTCTGAAGTCATGTTTCACACTTGGATAAAATGAAACATCTAATAACCCTTTATTGAATGCAAGTAAAGTTTGAATGTCTAAATGAACAGAAACAAATTTAACTTTTGTGTGAAATGCAGTCACCTTTATTTAGGCTACCTGGCAGAGCATCTCAGTTACAACACCAGAACTGACAACAAACAGTGAACCTGCTCTACATGAATATATCAATTCATAAAGAGAGCAGCTCTGATTGGATCGCTCCCCAACTCATCCCACCACCACCACGCTAAGACAGCTGTGATTGGATGTCCCTCTTTAACTTCATAACCAAAATAGCTGTGATTGGACACACTTGTCTCTACTTTCTACATAACCAATTTAGGTCTGATTGGATTAAGTCTCAGTCAATCATTTTAGTCAAGTTTTTATTTGTCGATAAAAATATCAGTTAATTCAGTTTTAGTTTTTGTCCATGTGCACTTGTTTTTTTTTAGTTGCTGTCTAGTTTTCATCAGGGAAAAAAGGTTGCTGATGAAAACTTTGAGGAAAAGAATCAGTCAACAACATTAACACCGATGTGGAGGTATATTGCTCCAAAACCTGTATATCCCTCTGAGTATGTATAAAGCAAACACGTATGTGTAAATCACCAATACCCCACACCGTCACAGGCCCTGGCTTTTAAACTTTCGGCTCATTGAAGGCCTTTATGAGGAGGACTTCACTTTATTTCCAACAGCATTTTCAAATATGGCCTCTTCAGACAGAGCCACGAGATCAGAAGTCGATATAGCTTCTGGGTTGTTGATATTGTTCTGGATATTGTCGTTATTTGATCACATATGATGTGAACACACTTAAATCCTCTGGGTATCCTCATTGAACTGTTGGCCAGCTTTCTGCGGCCTCTCAGTAGATCCTCCTTTCTTAGGGTCAGTGTGGGCACGTAGATGTTCTGGATATGCTTCTGCTGTTAGGCATATTATGTAGTTTAACATGTTTTTTTTTTTTTACGTTTTAGGGTATGTAACGACAGGGTCTTTGTGTCTGGCCCAAAATCAGGATCGCTTTATCTCTTTGAAGCGTCTGGCATCCAGACTAAGGTAAGACTATCTTTCTTCAGGTTTGAAACAATCGTACGTTTAAAACAGCTTCAGCTTTAATCAGAGATAAATAGGGTTGGTCTAATTTTAGTTACACCCACATCATTAAACACAAACCAGGCTTTTTAAGAGCAAGCAAAAGAAAATATTGACATTGATATTACAGATATATTCAGCTTTCACTGGGCTGATATTCCCCACCTACATCTGTATCTAATTATTGGTATTAAATACTAATTCATTTTAAAAGAATGTTACACTTTGAATGATAGGTTTTTGACATGATGCCACCCTGTTTTCAGATATAAAACAAAAAGAATTATTTATAACATACCAAAGCAAAGTCTTTTTTAGATTAATACAGCCTGGGATATGTGATCAGCAGCAACACAGATTAATGTCATTATTTTCTGCACAGTGTTAAATTCTCACAGTCATATCAATAAGCTCATAAATGTGTTTTTCACAAGGCTGACAAAACATAATACCTTGATATTGTTTCCAACTTACTTCAGGATTGACTTTTTAACCATCATCAGTCCTAATCAAACACATTAACACAAGTTGTTTAATATTTTTACCCTTTAAATGCCAGTTTTTGTTATGATGCCACCATGTTTTTATATTAAATTTAAAAAAGAGTTATTACTATACAACATGTACAAAAAATAATTATGTGTTGAATTAGTACAGCCTAAGATTTGTCAAAGATTAGCAGACACATTGAATTGTTTGGCAGTGTCACATACTCACACTCATAAGATGATGCCATGTGGTGAATTTTAGTTAAAATGATCAACTCCCAAACACCTAGATTGATATCCAGATCAGATGAAATGCATGTGTTATGCTTCAATGGAAGCGTGATAAAAAAATGCCGTTTGACTGGGTTTCAATGGCACATTTTTTGCTCTGAATAGTACAAGTAGCATTTGTTTGTCCACAGTGTATCTTGAAGTTACTTTAGGATGTGAGCAGGAAACGGCAGAATCAAATAACAATGAACAGTCTTGCCATAAAACACACCATATGCATGAACACAGTAAAATGATCCAAAATGATGAATTAAAAAGATGTAAAAATGCACAGAACAGTCCTAAAGAATTAAGTATGCCTGCATAGTGGCCTGGCCATTTAGCAAGCTTTTATTTTTTCATCGTGAGCGATCAAGTATTTATTCATTTGAACTGTGAAATTGTGTTTTTGGTAAAATAAAGAATTGGACATTAAGACATAAGGATGCTTTATTATCATCACAATAGTCCACAACCAAACTCAGTGAAGCATTTTCATCAAAGCAGCAGAACACACAAATGAAATATGCACCAAAACAGACAAGACAAATAAGTAATGATTGAAATGGTGTTAAAAGGCTGCAGCATTCAGTGGAAAGTGCACATTTAGCTTAGTATTTTTCATCAGAGCGGCTTGTATCGCACATTTTCTGTCCTCATGACTGTTTGTCAGTCTGTGTATGTGTTCATGAGGTGGTGGGTGGCTGAAGGAAAAGCTGCTCCTGAACAGTGTGTTCAACGTTTGGTGTGAATCTAATCTTCACTCTGCTGCTTCAGCCTCTTCTTCCTGTCTTTGCATCTATTTTTGAAATAATGACACCTTTCGCTGTGTCTCATGATACAGTAAATGCTTTTCTGCAGCCACAGTCTGATTTGTTCAGACATAGGGGGCTGTGGGAACAAGGCCAGACAATTTCAACATGTGGAAATCAGAGAGAGACTCGGCGAGGCAGGGCATGACGGTTTCATGGCAGTGTGATATGAGGACTGTTTTATTTATCTGACCGAGAATAAAAACTACAAATCCAAAGAAAACAGTGTTACTAATCACTGACATGTCAAACACTGTAATGATCCCATCCAGAATCTTTCATTTTACTTTTAAAGAAATTGTAATTATGATAATTTTATAGTGTTTTTTTCCCACAGAAATTTGTCATGTCATCACATACACAGGCGTTTAAAGGATTTAAAATGTGAAAACCATTCAAAGCTGTATAGTGATGATCAGGACAGATGCTGATTAAGAGATTTATGAAGAAAAAAGCAGAAACAAACTTCAACACCTGATGTTATAAGGGCATTTTGAAAGTGGACAAAATGTCCCCTTGTCAGAAATAATTTTTTTGTTTATCAATTTATCTGACACAGCAGAAAATCCATAAAGAACAATGATGTCACTAATCACTGTCCAAGACTGTTATTATCCCATGCAGAATTTAACTTTGCGTTTAACATATTTGTATTTTCAATGATTAGCTTTGCTGTGGAGGGGAGAGAGGAGAGTGGCTGGTGTCGATGCTCGGAGCCCCTGATGACAAAGCGAGGTGTTCAGTTTAAAGTCTCTGATATTAAGCTGCATGATTTGTCTCTCCTTTTCTCAGGGTGATGGGGATCAGCTGTAACGTCATAAAACCTAAAGACATAGCGAAACTCCACCCTCTTGTTAACATTCATGACCTGGTGGGGGCGCTACATCTCCCTTTAGATGCTGTGGTGTCTCCACCTGATGTCAACCACGCCCTGGCTGTGGCTGCTGCCGGACATGGTACAGACGCCCTCTGAATCTCCTCATGAATGGCCTAGTTTCTCCTCTTGTGCTTCATCATCTGCTTTGCTTCACGTTTTTATGAAGGAGTTCAGATCCTGGATCGAACCACAGTGCAGCAGGTTCTGGTGGAGAAAGGTCAAGTGATAGCAGTCGAGACTGACCGCGGCTCCATTGAGTGTGAATATTTTGTCAACTGTGCGGGACAGGTAAACTTCTGAGTGGAATTATGTTTGTCAAATCACTGTGCTCAGAGCTGCAGTCATGTGACATATCTGTCTGGTTTGCCTCTCTAGTGGGCGTACGAGTTGGGGCAGGCCAGTGAGACCAAGGTGTCTGTTCCTCTCCATGGATGTGAACACTTCTATCTCCTCACCAAACCCCTCCAAGAGACGCTTTCGCCAGACACTCCAGGTCTGACAACATCACTCAGACAAATTACTTCTACCAGCAGGCTGAGTCGTCAATTTATACAAAATCCTGTCATCCTGAAATGTGAAAGCTGGATGATAAGAGAAAAGTCTTTATTTAAAGTTGCTCATTGGACAGTTTGAAATGCAGCAGTTCCTTCTTGCCTTTCCCAAAGTGTTACCTTCATAGGAGCGAGGTCCTGTTTGACAGTGAAGGCTCATTTTTTATTCATACGAAAGAAGATCTGTACAGTTTAAATGGTAAATGTCACTGTCTGTACTAAATCTAACCTCTAGCCATGATGTTAGGTGGACTCAAAACTGGCAAATCTTTTTTTTATTGTCTTCCTTTTCTTGATTGCTAGCAGGAAATGCCTTATTTGACAGCCTAGTGTCTTCTGATTTAATATCTTTCTCTTCAAGTATCTATCTGTTGTTACAAGTATAAAATTAACCGGTGAAAGGATCCAGGAAATGTCATGAAGACGCATTAAAAGTCCTTGAAAAGTGCTTAAATTTCACCTTTAAATTCATTATGAACCCTATCAGAGCACAACTGGGCCTTAAAGCGATATGCCAACTTTTTTTTTTTTGTCTTTTCTTTTCTTTTCTTGCCTCACTTTTGAGTCAATGACAGGCAGATAGACACCATTCTTTCTGCTGTGTGTGCAGTAACAAGAAAGAGATGGACAGAGGTTGCCTGCATTAATTGGCTTAGCTCAAACACTGGGAGTCAATGGGTAGTGTTAGCCTGACTCTGCCTGCAGTCATCTGATAAACTTTTCAGCAACTGTAAATGCTCCTGTGTGCTTGTTGTGATTTTTTTTTTTTTTTAACTGTGTTATGTTACGTTTTCTTCTGCTATCGTAGTATTATCTTCATCTGTTTCCTCCTTGGTTTTATTGATCTACTTCTGCAGTGGTTTGTGCCAGACATTTGACATTCAGGATCAAGTTGAGTCTTTGAAATAAGTGAACGTTGAAACCTGATTTGCAGTTGTAAGTGAGCTGTTCCTTTGCAAGCTATTCTTAAATGCAAATTGCCTGCAAAGTGACTGCACACACAGTTGAAAAAATAATGTCATGGACTCAGGAGTGAGGTAAAAGCAAACAAACAAAAAAAAGTTGGCATATCCCTTTAAGACCTCCAATGTGGTGAAGTCTGGTTTCACACGGAGTTCCCATCTGCACGGTGAACCCTTTAACTCCCAGTTCAACTGTTTGACAGAGGCCCATATATTCAAAAATCATTGTTTGTGTCTGTCAATGTTTTGGGATCCAGAAAAAACTGCAAAAAAAAAAAGAGGTTTTCTTTGTGTAGGATTTAAAAAGCTAAAGTTATTATTACCATCATTATTTTAAATACTCAACCATTTACTAATATGTATATGTATGTTTGTCAAACTCAGTGTTATCTATTTCAAGTTATTTTTTTTGCTATTTTATTTACAAACATTTCTGCCTTTTGATATTGATTTGTCCCAAATATTTGTGCATTTTTATGTCATCACGTAATCAACTGTTAGCTTTTAAAACCTTTCAATCCCACACCAAGAAAAGATCTGGTTTTTATTTTGTTTGTAGTTTCCTCTGTTCCCTGAAATGTTAAGTGTCAGAGAGTGATTTGCTTTGTTCTGTTTTTTAAACCATTACATTTCACTGAATTTATTGATGACCTCTGCTAAACAGTTGAACTGGTAGTTAAAGGATTAAACTTGAGTTTTTACATTTTTAAAAGAGGTACAGGCTCCAGGAGCTGATGTTACTGAGCCTATGTTTTGTCCACAGTGGTGATCGATATGGACGGAAGGATATACGCTCGGCCGTGGCAGGGAGGCCTTCTCTCCGGAGGCTTCGAGAAAAACCCAAAACCCATTTTCACTGAGGGCCGAAACCAGCTGGAGATCCAGAACATGCAGGAGGACTGGGACCACTTTGGTAAATAGTCTTGAAAAAAAGTCACAGGCTTTTACAGAAGGGCAGACAGACTTGTGAAATTTCAAGTGCTGCTGCTCCAGCTAATGTCAGTTCAAAGTACATCTCTGCATACACACACATGCATGTACACACACCTGTTATTCAGCCTTGGCCTTGTTCTGGTAACATGAGATTTCTCCTGCAGCCTGACTGACGCTGTAAAGACAGGGTCCACCAGCAGCAGAATCTATAAGCAATGAAGAAAGACACTGTCTGACCAAAATATTTAATAGTTTTTTTGTTTTTAAATGACACTTTCACACTTAGGATCTTATTCTTCTGAAAAATAAAGTTTAATGAATAGCTCTTGTTAATTTGATCATTTGGATTGATCACTGGTTCATCTTTTTTGTTAAGACTTGCCAGACTTAAGTTCTTGGGTCATGATTCAAATGTGCTGTTTTTGTGATAAAATGGTTGTTTGTCATCATGAAAGTTATAAGCCTACATTTATTTACCATTTAGGTGTATTAGCTGAATGTTTTATAACTGAAATGTGTCAAATATTTTATTGTTTTTAAACCCCAGATCAACATTCACAACCAAAAAGGCCCTTGTGTCTATGTGGTCAAATCTCCCTGGCTGAGTCGATTGTCATGGGTTCCATGTTAGAGGCTGAAGTCCTTATTGCAGGGCCTTGTGTTCAAATCCTGCCTTGGCCCTTTGCTGTAGTCATCCCCACCCTGGTCTACTTCTACCTCCTGTCTCTCTCCACCTGACTTATCTAATAACAGGCAAAACAGTAGCTGAAGTTGGGAATTTAAACATTGATATGAATTTATTGTAAGCTGTTTGTCCCCGACCTCCAGAGCCGATGCTCAGCGCCTTGTTGAGGAGGATGCCAGGACTGGAGTCAGCAGAGATCCATCAGCTGGTCAACTGTCCCGAGTCCTTCACTCCTGACATGCGCTGCCTGATGGGGGAGACACCGGGGGTCTCCGGCTACTTTGTACTGGCAGGGATGAACTCCTCCGGCCTGGCCTTCGCTGGAGGGGCTGGAAAGTAAGGCACTGGCTTAATGACAATTGTTCTGTCAATAACTCAGCCTCAGACTCTGAATTTTAGAGAAGAGCATTGTGTTTGTTACGTGTTCTTATTTCTCTACAATGAAAAATGTGCCATGTTTTATGATCTTACGTTAGGTACTTGGCAGAGTGGATGACTTATGGCTACCCCACGGCCAATGTGTGGCCACTGGACATTAAACGCTTTGGAAACCTGCAGAGCAGCCGAACCTTCCTGAGACACAGGGTGATGGAAGTCATGCGTGAGTTGTCAGCACTTCTACAGTTCATATGTACATGTTTGAATGTCATATACCCCTATTTACATTCAGGTCCCTGACATTGTTCCTTTGGAACATACAGAAAACACAACGCACTGAAAACGTGATTAACCCGGTGTGGGTGATGAGCAGCTCCAAAGTGCTCTGATTACAAAACCACTTCTGCTGCAGCTCAGCCAGGAATACCTTTTCTTATTTAATCACTATAAAAAGATATGATGTAAATAATATAGATCTGTTGTATTCACAATGGCAGTGTTTCATTGAAGGAGAATTATGGACTCTTTCACCCAAATCAGTAACAGCATCTTTGCAGTCTTCAGAAAACCATTAACTTGGGTTACACAATGTAGTTTAATCCTTTATGACTCTTTCTCTTCACAACACAGTTCTAAGATGATTGATATCAAACTCATAATGCAGCAACAATTTAAAAATCTGGTTAAAAGCTATTTAATGTAAAAATGACCTTCTTTTACACCCTGCTTTTACCAATGTTGTTTTCAGAACAATCACCATACAAAAGTCAAATGTGTAGATGTGAAGGAAACACGGCAGGAGATTCTGGAAAACTCTTAGGGAGTAAATGCATGAAGGGGATACTAGAGATGCAACAGTATTCAGGAAAATAGTTACTGTTTCAGTTCAGCATCCGTGCTTCAATACAGCCTTGATGAGCAGCCACATTTTTGGTTTTGTGTATAACTAGCTTTCATGTGTTATCGTAAGCCAAATGCATCACCTTTCATGTCCTCTGTGAATGTCATGGGGACAGATTTTGGGGAACGAGTGATCTCCCTGTTTGCTCTGTCTCCAGAGGTACTAACAAATAACATGATACTGAAGAGAGAGGCACAAGAACTCAGCGGGAGACAGGAGTGCTGCGAGTGTGTGTGTGTGTGTGTGTGTGTGTGTATGCCTCTGTGTCTGTGCAGGGGCATGTGTTGTGTCACGTGCATGCCTTAAATCCGCCTCAGAAATAATGTGAATGTCTCCAAGTTTAGATATAGCAGAGCCTTGTTGCAGCGCTTTTACTTAAAGAATATGTTCGGTTTCTGCAGCTTTTACATTGTTTATAGAATGAAGTAGAACAATATACTCACCCAGAAGGCTTTCCTGATCCAAACAGTGCTTCAGGAGATATTTAGATCCAAAATCGAGCAGCGGACATCCGTATAATGGTAGCACGTAGGGCATAGATCGCCGCTTCTAAAACTGCATTAATTGTCCAAAAACTCATGTTTTTCGCCAATATTCCATCATGATTCGCTATGGCTAGTCCTCCATTGCAGTCTGTGTCACTCCACACAGCGCTGTGTGGCTGTGCCGACCTCTGAACTAAAGAGTTTGTTTACGTGCCTCTGCGCCTGCGCAGTACTCTCTGGAGCGCTGCCTCCGCTTCCTCCTTTCTATGAGCTCCTAATCTGTAAATTCTGGCTCGAAACTGTAAAGACACCCATCTTATTCAAAGTTCTCCTCCACAACATCTTCGTCTGATAGAGATTTGTCCATTTTGCACATAACTGGAAGAAGAAAGTCGATTTGTAGCCGCCTGTCTTCCCCAGAAACAATGAGCCGTACTGCGCATGCGCGGAGGCACGTAAACAAACTCTTTGGTTCAGAGGTCGGCACAGCCACACAGCGCTGTGTGGAGTGACACAGACTGCAATGGAGGACTAGCCGGAGCGAATCATGATGGAATATTGGTGAAAAACATGAGTTTTTGGACGATTAATGCAGTTTTAGGAGCGGCGATCTATGCCCTATGTGCTACCATTATATGGATGTCCGCCGCTCAATTTTGGATCTAAATAACTCCCGAAGCACCGTTTGGGTCAGGAAAGTCTTCTGGATGAGTATATTGTTCTACTTGATTCTATAAACAATGTAAAAGCTGCAGGAACCAAAATTATCCTTTAAAGGCACTGAATAGACAAATTAGAACAATCCATGCAGGTTTGCCTAAAAGAAACAGACCCTGCCCCTGCCCCAGAAAGATCAAGACTTGAGTTATTTCAAATTAAAAGAAACACATTTCCAACTCAAAGCCTCTGTTACAGGAGAAAACCTGTAGCATCTGTTTAGAAGAGCACTGAAAACCTCACTCAAACAATACCATAAATGATGTTGGTTAAATCTGAGCAATGTTACAGTCAAAATGGGAATCAGTTAGATAAATGCAAATAAAACAAACGAATGGCATTAATAAGATGCTGATTATAGCTCAGAAAAGTACGTTGTCATAAGACAAATGCAAGTGTTGCTCATGTAATTAAACCATTTTTAATATTTGTCTGCTCCACAGCCTGTTCCTCTCCACTCTTTGCCATTTCTGTTGTTGTTATATATGAAATTAACCTTGTCATATAAATCTAACGTGCCATTTTAGTTTTGAACTCGACTGCTGCGGCCACAGTTTTTATTATTTCCTTTTACATCAGTCCCTAAAATTCTTGTCCAAAAAACTCTCTCCTGCCTTGAGTTTAACATGTGAACAGAAAGTTTTCAGGGACATCCTGTTGTGAAATTTCCTTCAGAGTTTAATAAGCGTACTACTGAAAAGCAAACATAAAAGGTTGGAATGATCTTTTTTGTAAAGGTCCCTCAGTTTTTCTTTGGTAATGAACAGATGTATCTGTCTGGTCTGTTTCCAGCTCTGCTGTATGAACTGAAGGTTCCACGCTGGGACTTTCAGACGGGCCGTCAGCTCCGGACCAGCCCTCTCTATGATCGCCTGGACACCCAGGGAGCCCGCTGGATGGAGAAACATGGTTTTGAGAGACCAAAATACTTTGTGCCTCCAGGGAAAGGTATGGGTTACTTAATCATTCACTCTGTTTTAGATATTTGTATGTAACACTTAATTTTTATTACATTTTATGTAAATTGAGAAAAGACAAGACTTTACATCATAGTATTTCCAAGGTGAAAAATGTTTGAAGAGAAACAAGTACTGAGCACATGCATGTAGGTACTATCAGGTCTGTAGGAAAGCAGGAAAAAGAGAAAAGTAGAAAATGTCCATCCTAATATTTTTGACAATCCCATGTTTTCCAATACTCTTCTCCCTTCTCTGCTTGGAGACATAATTTTAAGGCATTGTTTCCATGCTGCTGATTTAATTCATAATATTAATTATGATGTTTGTGGAAGGAGCGCTTTATTATTGCTTTATACTTGCCAACATGAAAATCTTCAAGGGGAATGTATTTTTTTACTTGGACCTTCAGGGACTTTTCTAAGTTTTAGTAAAAAAAAAAAAAAGAGGAGAAATCTTATGGTATGCTTTAAGTTTCTGCACTTAGCTGACTGACATTGCTCCCTCCAGCATGATAACTGGAAAAGACCAGAAGACATGAGCATAATGTGCAGAGAAACCACACTCCCTCCAGCAAGAAAACAGTGCACCGCTGAGTTTTGGCAGTATAAACATACTTTTTAAGTGTTGTAGACGTGAGTGAAATCCTTAGCAGCAGATGGAAGATGACTGAGGAAAAAATGTTATACTCTGTACTTTGGTTAAAATGGAAAATCTTTGTGTGAGTTTTAAGGACAAGTAATCTTCAGAGAACAGAGTGGGACATTTTGTGTTCAAGACTTTTATCTAATCAAGGGAGTGATTTTGAGACTCCTTATCTATTCTTGTTCCTCTGTGAGACCCAATGACCTGTTTCTGTGTCTTGTGTTTGTGTTCAGATCTGCTCTCCCTGGACCAGAGCAAGACCTTTTACAAGCCCGACTGGTTTGACATTGTTGGAGCAGAAGTGAAATGCTGCAAAGAGGCCGTCTGTGTTATCGACATGTCCTCATTTACGAAGTTTGAGCTGACAGTAAGTTTTGTTTTACTTTGGAAAGTTTGTCAATTTAAATCAGGTCTGGATCACAGAAGACAGAAAGCTGCTGCTGCACTTCCTTTTTCTGGTTTGAGCCCTCCAAACTGAAATTCCCCCTCTGGTTACACCCAGTGAGTCACCATGTGTTTCCACCAGTTTTTTTTCATCTGTACCAGAGCATGGCATTTAAAACAATTCATTCTTTGTAAATGGAACAACATTCAGACAGCCTGTGTGCAGTTTTTCTTTTTAAATGTACACAATACCCTCATAGATATGGTCCAAATGACAAACAACATTCTTGAATACATTTCAAAATCTACATTATTTCATTTTTTTCAGTATAAAAATGTACAGAAGCATGATATGCTTGAGTCATTTGTTAAAGAACCTGTATTAGGCTCTTCTGGGTTGTATGTGCTGCTTAGTGTGTTTAACATGTCTCCTCCCTGCTATCAAAAATTGCTCAGCAATGGGCTTAAGCTGCCGACATCAGTCATTTGTTTGCATGCTCATTGGCTCAGGGCAACAAGCTCAGTGCAGAGTGGGAACTAGAATGAATGCAGGGTTGGTACCAAGCAGAGCTGAAGTGACCAATCCCTACAGAGAAGAACGATCAGCCAATCAGAGCTCACTGGGCCCAAGTGGAGAAAGGAGCCCTGAGAGCTGTAACAGGGCGTCTCAGACAGAGAGAGAATACGGCTGGATCAGGGGTATTCAGTATGTGAAAACTAAAGGTATTTAAAACCAAAGTGATTGTGGACATGCTATAGCAGTCATTTACATCAAGCAGACCAACCAAAGTTCACACAAACTATGGCTTCCGCACCCTTGATGATTCAACTTTTATCACAATATTTTATTTTTGACATTTCCATTTGACTTTTTCACTAAACTGTGTTCCAACTTTATTCATAGCACATGAAGTTTAACCTTTTTCTTTCTCAATTTTGCGATTGTGAAGTAGTGATGAGGGTTAATAGACTTTTTCAAATAAATAAAGTACAGATAATTTTTACTGCAATTTGTTCAATACTGATGCCGATCATCTACCACAATTATTACATAATGTTTGTTGATTTGACCGTTTTCATCAGCCAAATCCGTGCTCTCAGCTCGGAGAGAGAGACGATGACTGAAAAGAGTCAGATGAACCTCACAGATAAACAATTTGGTAGAAAACCTCATATTTAAGAGGACTAATTGATACCCAAAGAGTACTAGCAAAGTATCAACACTTTAATACTCCCATCTTTTTTATGATGTCAGTCATCAGAAATGAATGTATGAAGTCTTGAGGCGTTTATGGGCTCTTTAAACCACAGTAGACGGCTCTTCCTCGGTAACACTCATACATTGTCCAGATGTGGAGGTGTATTAATGCAGTTTTGACAGGAGTTTGCCAGCAGCTTTTGATAGTGAGAGCAATAAAAATTACAATTTGGGGCTTACAGGACTTCCGTTTTTGGTATTGGGGTATCAGACAGCCGTCAGTATCACATGATTTTACAGACTCTTGCTGATTGACAGTTTGGATTTGCTGCAGCCTTGGTGACCCCAAAACAGACAAGCAGCATAGACAAATGATATCTTGTGGTCAGTAATTTTTTTTTAAAGGAATCAACAAAAACTTTATCCATCCATGGGATGTAATGGAGTTCCCCTCATCTTTATGAAACATTTATCAACATGTACTTCTTTCCAGTCCTACAGTGGCTGAATTCATTCAAACATCTGTCTTAATATCTCAGTCCACACAGGACCAGGCCCTGGAGCTGCTTCAACATCTCTGTGCTAATGACCTGGATGTTCCTGTCGGACACATCGTCCACACTGGGATGCTGAACGAGAGGGGGGGTTACGAGAACGACTGCAGCGTGGTTCGCCTCAGCAAGAACAGGTTGGTAACCACTGGGGAGTAATACTAACATGTTGGAAATTAAAATGAACTCAAATTATATTTTAACCTGTTGGGAGCATTCCTTTTATTGTGGACATGAAATGAACTTAAACTTCTTCCTCCTGCAGCTTCTTCATCATCTCTCCAACTGACCAGCAGGTCCACTGTTGGTCCTGGATAAAGAAACACATGCCTAATGACCCACATCTCCACCTGGAGGATGTCAGCTGGAAATACACTGGTAATTTAAGTCTTGTTTTTCTGTAGGGATGTCGCCCTCTAATGCCAACATCATATTACAGCAGATCTCTGCCTGCTACGAGCGTCACCTGATTTTAGGCTAGTTGTTAGGGGAATTTTATACCAGAGGGACTGAAATGAATTTAATAACATTTCCTTTTAATGTGATTAATATAATACCCAGAGTGCCTCTTGTTAAACGGGATTACAGGGTTGAATCTTCAAATCTTCCTCAAAAGGAAATGTTTATTGGTTGGGATGGAAATAGAAAAATTGTTCCATTTTAAGAACTGATAACAACTTAAAAAATTTATAATATGTTTTTCCGTAAAACTTCCCTTGTTAAACTAAGGCTACGTTCATGCAGCAGGAAAAGTGTCCTGAATCTGACTTTTTTGCCCACGTGATTCATACCTGTTCTTTTTATGACAGTCTGAACGGCACAAATCAGATACTGAAATGGCTGCTCTTATTCTCTTTGTTTTTAGTTCAGGGCTTACAGCACTTCAGATATTTACAATAGTTTCTCAAGTCAGAGAATTTTACATTTTTATAGTTGTTGCATCTTCTTGTGGCAATCACATTGACTCATAAAAGACATGTCTTGTTTATAGTTGCAGGGTAAAGTCATGCAAAGGAAAATGGTTTCTAAATGCCAACTGATATGGTCAACTAGTAGAATCTAGTTAAAAGCAGCCACTGAGCTTCCTTCTTTTATACAAACAGATCTTTTTTAAACTCAAGAATAGTTTACCTAGTTTTGTTTTTTTACCCACAGCTTTAAATCTGATTGGACCCCGGGCTATGGACGTCCTGGCCGAGCTGTCATATGTTTCCATGACCCCAGACCACTTCCCCTCTATGTTCTGTAAGGTAAGAAATAAAAATTCAACAACATTTGAACACACTAATGATCTGGCTGGAAAGCAGTGTGAGCACGCCTGGTTGTTTGCCCTTGCATGCCACCCCTGGGACTGACCAGTGACTACTCAATGGTGTAAATGCCTCTCACACAGGGACAGCTTGGATTGGTTGGGACAGAGCAACAGCTTGATTGACTTAGGAAACAGATGAATGGATGGATAGCACTGTTTATTCCATCCCCTCCTTCTTTTGTCTTTTTCTTTTATTCCTTCATTTCATCTGTTGATGCAGAAAACTGTATAAAAAACATCACTATTGATTGAATGTTGTAACCATGATATAAAAACCTGCACGTGTGACCACAGTAAATAACAACAGTGACTGGACGTGTTTGTTTTGTTGTTATTGTAGGAGATGAGCGTTGGTTACGCAAATGGCATCAGGGTGATGAGCATGACTCACACTGGAGAACCAGGCTTCATGCTCTACATACCCATAGAGGTGAGATCAACAAAAATCTACACTCTCACATGTCTATTTTGGTTTTTAATGTTTGATCTAACATCAGACTCCTTCTCTCTTCAGTACGCTCTGCATGTCTACAACGAGGTCATGTCAGTGGGTCAGAAGTATGGCATTCGTAATGCTGGTTACTACGCCCTGCGCAGCCTGCGTATAGAGAAGTTCTTTGCCTTCTGGGGTCAAGACCTCGATGCCTTCACCACCCCGCTGGAGTGTGGACGAGAGTTCAGGGTCAAATTTGACAAGGTTTGTACCCATTTTAAGCTGTTTAACCTCATCAGGCTGTACAGTGGTGCTGTCATAGTCTGTGTCGGACAGCAACTGCTTAGTAGGGATGTAACAGCATTAAAATTTCATATCACGGTTATTGTGATCAAAATTATCACGATTATCGTTCGTATAGTGTTGTTGCAATGCGCTCAAAATGTTCAAAAAGTACCTTTACACACTGAAATCTTTTATCAAAGTTTTATTTAATTATAAAAATGTGTTTTTAGAACAACAGTGGTCAGAGCCTGACCCTCTTCACCTCTCTGGTTCCTTGCTGAGGTGTTTCTCAGCAGTCCAGCCAGACCGCTGCTGTGGGGGGGGTGGAGGGTTGTGATGGAGATGCTGCTGGTGCTTTGTGGTTCTTCCCTGCCTCCCTTCATGGAGACTTTTTCCTGCATTTTCTGCAGACAGGATGACTGCCTTTAATTAGTTTCCCCTTGGCATCCTTGTGAAATTCAAAGTACAACCAGCCTTCAGGCTTAGTCTGTACAGAGGGGGGAAAAATCTCTGGTAAAGTCTCTGTGCAGGCACCAACTGCCATACTTGACCTTCAGAGGCCAAATATTTGCATCTGAAGTTGCTGCTGCTTTGCTGAGGAGCAGACACACTGTTCTGACTTTCCAGGCCATGAGCAACATCACTCTGAGTTATTGAAAAAGTGAGGAAACCAAACACGATTTTATCTGTAATTAAAATAAGAAACTGTCAAACTGTCAGAAATCTTACCATGGTTTATCATTTTATTTGTAACTGTTACATTCCTACACCTAAGTTGAAGTTAACTGCTGCAACAATATTGTATTTGTACCATATATACACATATTTATTTAAGAGATGCTTAAGGATGAGGATGGAAGGGTGAGCCATCGAGCGAAGATCCAGGTGGCAGCAGGAGAGGTAGAAATAAATACAAAGCCTCAGGCTACATTTACATGGAAACTCCTGACTTAAAGATGCAAAGATTTTTCCTTTGCGTTTTAGAATTCTTCTGCGTTCAGACGACGACGCTCAGAGACGAGTTAATCCGCTGTAGTGTGCAGGCCGGCTCAGTAGATGGCGGTGTAGGTCTGCAGAGAAGCAACGCTGCTACAACACACGAACAAAGAAGAAAAACTTCACAAACAACAATGGCAATTAGACGCACAGAGACGCAGGAGTTTCTTTTTTGGACAACAAATCAGTTCGGACAACAAATCTGTCTGGATAGTTTTGTCTGGATAACAAACTGAGCATGGTAAGCAGCGCACACGTTACTCTGCAGACGGCCGAAGCCGCTGTTGTTCCTGGTATGCATGCGCAGCCTTCATGTGAAAGAGTAGTGCGCATGCGCTGACGTCAGCGTTTCACCCTGAAATGCTCTGATACGGGTTTACACGGAGCTGCATGGAGAGCGGATTCAAATCTTTCCACTCTGGAGCCTGTTTTCAAAAGTTTCTGTTTTCAACAAGTTTCCATGTAGACGCAAGGCCAAAACGCAATGAAAACTTATCAGATTTGACCGTTTCCGGCGCCATGTAAACGTGGCCTCAGATGACTGTTAATATGCAAATGACCAAGGTGGTCACCGGAGTTTGAGGGGTCATTGGCCTGAATTCCCCTGGAGGTGTGACCCATACCATCCCACTTTTTGGCACCTTGCTGAAGGGGTGCTGGGTGTACCAAATCAACCCTAAAGCATTGCAGTCTATTGATGGGTGACAGAAATGTTCGGTTCATGAATAACAGCAGCTTATATGCAAACACAGACCTCACCATGTTCAAATACGCTGAGGACTTAAAGTGACTCATTCTCTGCTGTTGCTGTAATAAGTGTCTGAACAACACAATGCTCCATGGAGTGCTGGAAGTCCTCCATTGTTGCTCTTTGTCTTCAGTCACTTCACTGCGTTGCTCACACATTTACTCAGCTGGTGAGACCCTGTCCTCCTGGATCACATCCCCTCCCTTTAGTGAAGGTCCAGCTGGTGGTGGAAACGCAAACAAGATCAGGATTACTGCTCCAAACTGTACTGAACTAAACCAGACCACTCAGAGGAAAAGAGGCTTTGTTCTTGGGTGGGGGTGTTGTTAGGATTGTTAATGATGGGAATCTGAAACTTTATTATGTAGGAGACAAAAGTGTCTTGTTCCCCGACCTCTGTTCAGGAATGTCTACTCCATCTTGACAATAGTCTGTTTCCCTGCCACCTTATTCAAACCAACAGACTTCTCTTTGTTTGTAGTTTACATAAATTTACATAAATTTCTCCTCAGACAGAGTTAGATTAATACACTGTACTCAGCCTTCTGCTTTATAATATGCTAAAACATATTTGTTGATTTTTTTCTGAGATTTAAACAAAAATGTCTTCAAGCTGCACCTGAGGGCTGCTCAGCAGGTGATACTTCACATCGGCAGCGGTGAGGTTTATCTTCATTTTAATGCTGCACTAACATCAGCACTGCATATGTGAACGGTCCTCTCAGAGTAAAATTGGTCTCACAGATGGCTCTACGATGACTGTTCATCTGCTGAATTTGTATCTGCATTGTAAAGGTTGTTATCAAAACACTTCTAAATCTCAAATATTGTTGCTATGTACTGCCAGCAGAGCTGTGCAGCATGTGTGGGTGAATAGTTTAGATGAAAACATAAAATGTTATGGTGCTGCTCCTTCTTTTCTTCTTTATCATATTTTTTTACTGTTACTCCTCTTTTTGTCTGCTTTTTCAGTATCACTTTATCATTTAATCATTATTTAACGCTAATGTACTGCGGCCCCTGAACAGTAGGCCTGTGCTCAAAATACCGATACGCCAAAATATTGTCTTACACTTCTTGGGGATACGTGTATCGATACAGATTTTACAGAACCGATACGGTCTCAATGTTTGGACAGTTGTTGTAAATACACTTTGGGTAATGTTAAAAATGGTACAGTTCAAGGTAGAAGCCAAGCTACATGATAAAACAAATGTTCCAAATTTAAACTTAGGTCTACTATCTCTGTAGCCTTGCAGAGCAGACAGACCTGCCTGATTCTGAAATCCTGCAGCTCTGTCTTGCAAGCCTCCGTTGTCCAATGAATTCACTTGGCTGAATTCTTAACGGCCCAATCAGGAAAGAGAGGTGGGAGCTGTAGAATGCGGACGTGACGACAACCAGAAGTTGAGAATGGACATGCCGATTAGCCTATTGTCTTTGACGAGGTTCACGTCACATAAGTGTTAAATGAATCATCTGTGTGCTACAATTTAGTGTGAGACGATAGTATGAGGCTGTTAGCTGTTAGCAGCTAAGTTAACGGCTAACGGTCATTAACTGTTGTTAGCTGTTAGCGGCTAACTTAGCCGCTATGTTTTCTACATTTTTTTTTTCAATTCTTTATTCAGCCATTTCAAGTAACAAACAGGCACATTTTGCATCATACAGTCTTCAAAAATCACTGAGCAGCATCAGAAACCGATATAAACAAAATAATAAAACAAAATGTATATATATATAAAAAAAGACAAATTCAATGAAAACATTGCTTCATTATATGAGTCAACCCTGCTTGATGTGGATTGGTCTGTGATGAATGTGACGAGCAAAACGATTGTCCAATCACAAGCTTGTGTTTTTTTTAACGTTCTGCCCCTGAAAACAAATTTAAAGGGCCCCTACCCAGATGGACTAGTGAAATATTTCTGTGGCAGATATATGGAGCTGTCCATCTGGCTTGTCAGGTTACTATCTCTGGGGACCTGAAATTAAAGTTCTTAAGTTGAAGAATTATTTAAAACTCATGCTTTTTCTTTTTCTTCTTGCAATAAAAGCAAAAGTTGCTGAGAATTCTGTTAAAAGCGTAGTCAATGTTCACAATTTATGTGTATCGGGATACGTATCGTATCGTGACCTCAGTATCGGGATACGTATCGTATCGAGGGGTTGCTGAAATACCCAGCCCTACTTAACAGTAAACACTCCTCTTTGACAGATTTTGAACTGTGAAAGGAACATATGGAAAAAAATGTAATTTGATCAATTAAAGAACTAAAAGGAGAATCCATTGCTCCTGCTATCAGCCTTTCTCAAGGTCTAATGAAGTGGTGCAGTAATGATTCTTAAAAGAGAAAAATGAATTATCATTTTAGCTGTTTGATTCAAATGTCTCCATGTCTTAGGGTTTTTGTGTGGTTGATCCTGATGCCTGAGATACAGTTTGTGGAGACTTTAAAGGTTTTTTTTGTTTGCATATTTTACACAGAAGCGGATACCAAAACATTTTCAAAACTTTTCACTCTGGATCCTGGTTTCAAAACTTGGAAGATTCAGTCGCTTCAGGCACCGTCAAACAGAAGATGCAAACCCAATGAAAACTCTCTGACCTTACGGAACAGATCTAGACTCAGACTTTTGAACCAGGGCTGCAAAGAGTTCATTTAAATAACAGAAAACAAGTACTTCAAATACAATGAAAATGTAGTTCTTTAAATGTTAGTTCAATATCATTTGCTTGCCTGATTTGTGATTGAGGATCAGTGAGGTTCAGACCACACTGTTAGCACTTAAGTAACTGCATTGACACCCCCCTACTTGAGGATGTTTGAAAAAGTAATCTATTGGGACAAACCTCAAATTGGGTATTGCCTATCTGATTGTTAAGAGGAGAAAACTGGTCCAAAATTGTGTTCCAAATCTTGTAGCCAGTCTAACATCACTTCTCCTCTCATATTTTTTTCTGTTTGCCTTCCCCAGGACACAGACTTCCTTGGCCGGGAGGCTTTGCTGCAGCAGCGTCAGGATGGCGTGTGTCGGCGGTTTGTCATGCTCGTTCTGGAGGACCACGACACTGAGCTGGACCTGTGGCCGTGGTGGGGCGAGCCCATCTACTGTAATGGTCAGCTGGCAGGGACGACCACCAGCAGCGCCTACAGCTACACCCTGGAGCGCCACGTCTGCCTTGGCTTTGTATCCCCACCATTTGGTCCAGATGGTCTCCCCACGCCCATCACCCCAGACTTCATCAACCGCGGGGACTACGAGGTGGACATAGCTGGCCAGCGTTACCCGGCCAAAGCCAAACTCTACCCTTTCAGCTCACTCTTCACCCAACAGAAACGCCGAAAGGAAGACATGGAGCTCGGAAACCTGCAGGGGAAGTAATGCTCCCGTGGGACACTCCTTGAGTTACCAAATCCACTCCTGCACCTACAATGCAGTGCCAACGTATCATCCTCTTCTGTCTCTAACTCTGAGGGCTGTAAGCATAATCACTCCAAGTCTCTCTGATATTTTACTCTGATGCTGCATCTCTCGTCTAAAGTGCAATATTTACAAAGCACCAAATGCTTGAGCTGTATAAAGTCCAGAGCTCCTGTTCCTTCAGATTCTGCAGTTCTTTGGCCCATCTCTGCTTCACGCTCAAACAAGTTCTCATTGGCTGTTCATCAGGACAGTCTGAAGTTAAGTGCCTTTATGAAGGCAACATCACAGAGATTTATAAAGGACTTCTTTTTCTTTCACTTTGTTCACTTTAACCCACGGAGATGGGACACTGACGGACAATCTTCTGAGGTACATTGGTCACTTTAGGTTTCGTACCGGTGAAGCCTGAAGAAGTTATTTAACGCTGATGAGATTGAACATCTGCTAATTCAATGTTTGCAGATACTTCAAGCCCTCTCTCATATCAGTTCTTTACAGTATCATTAACAATGAAAGAGAAAATGCTAATAAGAGGGGGGAAGGCCGGAGAAACCCGAAGGCCGGAGGAATCAAAGGAAACAGTTACTGAGGGTAAACACAGCAAACACATGTCAGTGGAGTTCCAGCCGTTGATTGGTTGAAGGAAAAGACTGGTGCAGAAATCAGAGGGAGGAGAGCACTGAGAAGCTTTCAAAGTGATGAGTTTTCAGATCAATGTTTTCTGTAGGCAGTATGGATCCACAGCTAATACAGTGTACTTCTAGAAATATTTGGAATGCACTGTCATGGCAAAGCTGAGAACCTAAGGGATGCAATATTAAGTGGGGTTGCTTAAGGCCTATCGCACTGGTAAATGTCATTTCCACGAAATCCTTGTTCCTGAGGAGAGAAGGTTTAGACAATGGGTTTCATATATAGCAGTCAGTGGTGCCACTTTATGGTTAAGGTACACAAAAACAGCATTGGCTCAATGAGATGCTATAGAAAGATTCTTCACAATATTTGAAGGTCCATGTCCTGCTAAATCAATTTTCCTTACTTCGGTAATGTTCTTCTGGCTTGGGGAGCAGAAGAACAGGCACAACTGAAAGACTCTAGAAATGCTACAAAACAAACAACTTTCTCTAAACTTAACGGTCAGTTTTATTGAACATGTTTGAGTAAATGATCAGTTAAACGATGTATCTAACTTGTTGTTGCCAAACAAAATAGACATGTAAGTTAATTTATATTAGCATAATGCAATGTTAAACCCACAAGCTCTTTATAGCAATTTCCAATAAGTGTTAGCATAAGCTAACAAAGATGTGAAGGCACACTTATATTAGGTCTAGTTCTCCCAGTACCATGTTGAAGCACGATTGATTGTAAGAATTTTCTCTCGGTTCATGGACAAATATACTATGCCCTTTAAAGGCTTTGTTTTTCTTCCTGGGGTTTGTGATGTCACAGCCATGCAGCCTCCACCTACATCAGTGTCTTCTGCTCTTCTTCTTCTGCTACTGAAACTATAAACACTAGCTTCACAAAAACACTAATTCTGACTAGAGTGATGACGGCAGACCATTAGTCTTTAAGAATCAAAGCACACAGAGGAAGAACATTTGCATTTTGAGTCACAGGTAGAATGAGGGATGGGAGAAGCTGTTGTAGAAACTGAGGAGCAGGACAGATCACACGTTTCCTAGTGGTGCAGATCTATGAACTGTGAACCCCTGCCCACTAACCTGGAAGCCTGTTGCTGTCACAAGTGGGACTTAGTGACAGCATCTCTCCTGGACCTATCAGCAGAGCTCTGTCTTGTCAGTCGGCCTTCACACTGCTGATTGGTAGAATGGACACTGCAGACATAATGTTCTGTCATTGCAGAGGGTGAGTCCTGATGTCCATTTTAAAACAAATAAAGTTGGAGAAGGCCCACATCACAGGATGGAATTTAGTGAAATCGGAAAGGAATCAAGGAAAACTGGAATGCTGTAAAGAGTCTTATTGTCGAGCCAACATGTTTTTTTGTAGTTGAAACATAAAAGTTTGTTGATTAAAAGGATTTTTGATGGCACCACAGACCCCTGTATCTCCTGCCCTCCCACCAGGGACAAAGCTGGCCTGGTTCTTTAGAGGCAGTCATATTTACCAGTGACATGGGCTCCAAGTGACCCCTCTTTAAATTCTGAACTTTCTCTTTAAATACCTCAGTTTTTTGGTCATTGTTTTCATGTTGGCTTAGTCCTGACTGTGACAGCTGTTATCGTGCTGTTTTGGTTTTTGCTCATAGGTGTTCAGGGTTATTTTTACAGTGAGGGGCTATGAAGAAGAAAAGTTGGGATTCTTTTTCATTTCACTACTTTTTCATTTTAAATACTTTAAAATGGAGCTGGACCACATGTACCTGTTTTCCACCACAACTTCAGACATACCATGCAGACACTTCATTGTTGATTGATTGAAAGCTCCTCTCTGTGTTAACAATGATTGGTAATGATGCTGCTCCACATCCACATGGCAGGCTATAGAAAACCGTTTGGACATAACACTGATATCAATGATATCAGCAGTAGTTCAGCTCTACTGTTACTCAAATTTAGACTTTGCTTTTGAAGCACAAAATGTCTCTAGTACTACTTGTAGAAGGCAAAATGTTCACTTGTACTACTAGTAAGCCTTATATGCTAATAAGGGGCTGGGGGAAGCAGATTCAGGCTTCCCATTTGGTTACAATCCTTGCAACTTAATTTGCATAATAATAACTTGTGCTACTAGTGATCTTGTGGCTTTACTAGTACTACTACTAGACTGAAAACAGTCTTTTCATACGAGTGATATATTTTGAGTTTGTTAATGTACTAGTACATATTTTTACTCTGAAGGTTTTTGGAGCACTAATGCATGAGTAGGCCTTACTAGTGAAGAGCACTCATCTACTAGTGGTCAATTTTGTGTTCCTAGCAGTATCATTAGACTTAAAAAATGAAACAAATAAAAATTCAAAGCTTTACTAGTGAATCCAAATCCAGCACTCTGATTGAATGTAATAGTTTTGAAAGCCATTTGGAAGCCTGGCTTTGCTTTTCCCCACCCCCTTATCAGCATATGAAGTGGACTGTAGAGCCAGTGAACATTTTAAGTGTCTTAATAGTACAAGTAGATCCAAAAACAGTCTACTAGTAGTACCAGTGAACATTTTTCCATCAAATATTAGTACAAGTGACAGTTTTTGCTTCACTAGGAAAGTCAGCTGGTTCACTGGTTGAAGCTAAGTTTGAGTACGAGTAGAGCTGGTCCACAGTTGATACCACAGATATCAATTTTAAGCCTAGTTGAATTCCCATAGAGCACAGTGTGTCCCTCTTTCCTAAGAGGGAGGTATTTTTAGTACATTACCTGGTTGTAGAAGTTTATTGCACAGGTGTGTGGCCTTGTGAGCTTTGTTTAGGGTTAAGATACCATCAGTGTTACTTTAAATATTGTAGGAGATGGACAGAGAGTTTAGGCCAGTCGAAATCAATTTGTGAAGATTATTTATCAGGATTAGCCCACAAACACTCATGTCTCTCCACCTTTCTTCTGCTGTGTGCTCCTGTCCATCATAATTGTTAGAGCGCTGGAGGAGGGAGAGCAGGGGCAGAGCACAGACGGACACAAGGGGTCTTAGCCAAACCAAGGAGTCCTGACTGATGCCCCCAGACCAATCTAAGTTCAGTTTGGCAATTGGATGCATTATTCCCTCACGTCCTAAACACAAAAAAAGATATAATTGAAAAAAAAAAAAGGTTTTTCAACAGCAAGTCAGTCCCTATAACCAACATTAATATTTATAATATATAACATATATCTAATGGCTCTAACATGGTCTTCATCTTTCTTAATGTGCCATACAGCATGTTGATGATTAGTGATTTATTTTTTAGAGTCCTGTTTAAAGGGACACATCAACTTTTTTTTAATCTTTTTGTGTCTCACCTCAGTCCTCAGTCCTTGACAAGCAGATGGACATAAAAAAAGATTAACAAGGAAGAGACGGGCAAAGCTCACCCTCCCCTAACTAGCTAAGCTCAAACGCTGGGAGTCAAGTCCAAATCTTAATCTACAAATAACGTGGCATAATGTGGTGAAGAAAAAGTCACAACAAGCACACAGGAGTTTAAACAAGTGTTTGTCTGACAACTGTAGGCAGAGGCAGGCTAACTCTACCCATTGACTGCCAGTGTTTGAGTTAAGCTAACTAGTGGTGAGCGAGCTCTGTCTGTCTCTTCCTTGTTACTGCACGCACAGATGAAGGAATGTTGTCTATCTGTTTTTCATGGACTCAGGAGTGAGGCAAGACATGAAAAGAAAGAAAAAAGTTGTCATGTCCCTTTAAGAGCCACAGTTAAAGAGGAGTCCGTGTGCTGCACTGCTGTGTGGAGACATCTTGTAGCTTTGCTAACATAACTTAAGTGAATCAAACATTTTATAATCAAACAGCAGCTGAGGATCTGTTCTGCCCATACTGAATACTTTTGTGACGAAGCTCATCCTTCCAGATGAGTTAAAGCCTTTAGCTGTTAACATCCCATTTCTGTCACCAGTCTGAACTTTCTGCCGCTCAGCCGCTCTGAGACTTGAGAGCATATCTTCATTTTTATGTCATGCCCCAAACGTCTTTCAGAAGCTTCCCAGGTTTGAAGTATTCTCATCATCATCCTGTTGTCTTCCTCATCAGCCTTTAGTTGCCCTGCTGTTTTCTGCTGTGTGTAGTTTGTAATGTATTCTCTGTGATGTTATCCAGCCTGTTATTTATGTTTCTGGTTGTTTTAAGGGTGTGTTTCTTTTGCTTTTGTACGTTAGGAGGGTGTGCTGTTGAATGTGGTCACGGGTCAGGTTAACTAGATGAGGAAGAGCGGGAATGTCCAAATGTGACCTGTAACCTGTGACATGTTGGTGGAATCTGAAATATCGTACACCTGTGATTTGAGTTTTGACTGACTGGGACACTTTTGTGTTTAAAAAAAGGGTTGCATTGTGTTTTGAATAAACTAATGTATTTTTGTATAGCTAGTGTATTAATCTCTATTTTCAGAACTGCACTTTATCTTTTTGGTTTTGAGAATATCAAATTCCCAAATAACCATAAGTCATTGATATTTAACAAATTTATTATAAAATATATCAAAATATTAGAATTAAAAATGTTTTCCACTGGAGTTCTAGTGGGAAATGAGAGAAAAGCAGAAAAGTCTTAGTTTAGCATGTTTTGATGGTTTAGTTGTGAGGTATGGTGGGTTGTCAAAACTCAGTGGAAAACCGAAAATACAGATTTCTACCTAATTTCCCCTCTTCATGTATGCTTTTAAAAAAAATAGTTGCACTGAGTGAGCCAGCTGTCCTTCCCTGCTTATACCAAAAGACTTGGCACACACGAGGAACACAGGGGCAACATTTGATTGGTCAAAGATTAATATAACATGGAACGTTATGTGTGGAAAGTCATGGGAATAAATGGAGCCTTGTTGTCATCTCAGTTGTGGTTTTCAGTGACATGATCTGTAGACGTGACTGCAGTGATCAACATCGTAGCACAACAACCACATCTGCTGCTGATCCTGAGCTTTGGTGTTCCAGAGTTATTTTTGTGTTACAAGATGCTCCCACTGTCTTCTCTGAACCCTTTAGTTCAGAAATGAAAAAGTTTCAATTGAAGCATTTTTGTTGCCCTGCTTTCGTTTGTCTCTCTGTCAGAAGTGTTAGAGCCTCAGACAGCAGAGATACATTAAAGTCTCTCTACGTCTGAACATCTCTGCTCAAGTTCTACAAAACACAGATGGGAGCCTCATAATCCTTGTTTATGCAAACGTTAGTGCAAACCATGAGAGATGAGAGGCACAACCACATATCCAAAACACAACGATAGGAAAACACAACACGAAGAAAACACAACAAGATGAGGACACCACAATGAAAAGCCATCCCGTGAAAAAAATTAAATTAAAATTTAATTAACTATTACATGCAAAACATAAGAGATAAGACACACAACCACATATCAAACATACAATGAGAAATAAAAAACAACCATAAATAAGAAAGCACAACAATAAGAAAATACAAATAGGAAAATGAAAGTCAATAACAACCATAAAACAAAACAACAAATAGAAGAAAAAATGACAAAAATACTGCAATTATAAAAACAAGAAAGAAATCAAATCTAGAGCATAACAGAAAATCAATAGTTGAAAATTTTAATTTCTATAAAACACAAAACATTACAAATCCACAACAACAAAAGAAATACGACAAAAAAAATGGACAAAAAAGGAAACAAACAAAAAACTCTGGAAATTGGAAACAATAAATCAAAATACCAACAAATGAAAACAGCAAGAAGTTAAAGGAAAAAAGATAAAATACATCACTAATAATAGACATAATAGACAAAAATGTGACACATGAAAAATAAAGTAGGAAAAAAGAAAACAAAACGATGTCAACAGGTATAAAATCAACCACATCAAAATTGTTAGCAACTTAAAAGTACAACTATGGCTTTTGTTTTATTTATTATTGTTTTGTATTTTCCCATATCTATTTCTAGTTTGTCTTTTTCAAATTGCAAGATTTGATTTCTTGTTTCAGTTTTTGATTTTGTCTTTGATCACTCTTTTTTCATTCTTTTTTTTTGGATGTGCATTCTTTGTTGTGATTTCCAGTTGGATTTTGTGTTTTTTTTTGTTTTGTTTTGTGTATACATATTTGATCTTGTATATGCACTTCAGGGCATCATACTTTACTGTTTTTGACATCAGGTTATGTTATTTGTCAGAATGAGGCTAAAAAGATACTCCATATTTTGGTACCCCTCTCTGACTTAGGGGAAAAATAAACCTGCTGAAATGCAGATTATTAAAAAAATATTTTCCTCTGTGGACTTAACATATACATATATAAAAAATCCAATTAATTAAGAACAATTATGTGTATAAGACATTTCTCTAATCCTAATTTTACTTCTATCATTTCTTTTTTTTTTTTTAGTCCTTTTGGCGTCTTTTGACTGCTGGTTTAAAGTGATGGGAACCTGCTTTGGCATCTGTACAACAATCAACATTCTCTGACTTATATCGGTACTTTATTTTCAGTTTTCACATATCAGTGCAGTGGAAGTTTCACTAAATATAATTTAACATGTCCTTTGCCTTAGTTGCTTTCAAATAGTGGATCTGCATCTGAAAGAGAGTCATGAATCTGTGCCAGGACAAAAGATATGTCAAACATTCTAACCTTCCAGGTCCAAAAAGTAAAGCTGAACACACTGGATCCAATGAAGAGTAATGCTGGCTGAGGAAAGGCAGCTATGCCCAGACCACACTGTTGAAACACTCTACGGCCTCCATGTTACTAGCTCAGAGGCTAGCAGCACTCTCTTACAGCTTTTCTTGTTCATTTTGTCACAAAACAAAGTCTAAACACAACAGTGTACCATGAAGCAAATCCACCGTGTGAGATGCTACGTTGATTGAAATGGCAGCTCAAATCAGGATGAAAACTGACAAGGAAGTAGTGATGTATTGATTGTTGTGCATAATTAGCTAACAGGCTGCTTTTCAGAGACAGCTCCGGAGCTGGCTTCGGTTTCCTTTTTTTGTTTTAATTATTGGCCATAAAAAATAGCATGGTACAAAAAGAGCCATTCAAAAGCTGAAGGACTTCATGTGTTTACCTTCACCAAGGAGGTTATATCTGTGCTGGTGTTTGTGTTTGTATGAAAGTCCGTCCATCTCTCTGTAGGCCTAATAACTCAAGAAGTTATGTACAGATTTTGATAAAATCTTCAGGTAGTATTGGTCCTGGCATCAGGAACATCTGATTAGATTTTGGTGGTGATCCTAATGTGCTCAAAGATACAGGAATTTTTTTTGAAGAACTTAACATTCCAAGACAAAGCAGCTTTCCACATTTTACCTAACAACTCAAAAGTTTTCAGTCTATTTTGGGACTGTTGGTAATGGTTCAAGGGAATCTGGATGAGATTTTGGTGGTCATTTGAAAACAGATGGAGTCGCTTAAAATGTCCCAATTTTCCCTGGTAGAATATGGGCTGGTCCATGACAGGAAAGTTCTGAGCCCTGCACACTATTGCTGACCTGACAGAAACATAACCTTTCCCACATGTGTTTTAAAGGGTATGTACATAAAAATTATGATAAGCATAGAAATTGCCACTATGGACACGAACTGAGAACAAAACACAAAAATAAATACATTTGTTTTTCAGTAAATATCAGCTTGAGCTAATGGATCAGTCATTTAAACAGCTCTTTACTTTATACTATGGTGTTTGTTCTGGGCTGATTATTAGAAGAAAATAAAAGTATCCTCTAACTCAGTGGTTCCCAAACTTTTCACAGCCTGTACCCCTTCCGACACTTGACCTCCAGCCATGTACCCCCAACTCTCATGCACTTATAACACCGAGAAAAATAAATGTTTAATAATAATAATAATAATAGTACATTTTATTTAAAAGCGCCTTTCTAAGCACTCAAGGACACTTTACAAATACATCATAAAAACACAGTGCATTAAAATCCGCCACACTCCGACCTCCCACATTTTACATTCATAACATACAAATAAAACCTATTAAAGTGAATTATTTTTAACTAAATAGATTGATTTACCAGCAATGTCAGTGGGCAACACCAGTCCACTTTTGAAAAAGAAGTGTACATTTCTGAAACATTTTCATTAATGAACTTAAAGCTTTAATTAAAAGGCTGTCTGACTGAACTTGCTGTATGTTATTTTAAGAATCTTAGATAATTTAGGACAGATTTCCCTCTCCAAGATGCCTCAGCCTCTCTGCCAACACTTCAGGCTTTTATCAAAGCTCACAATACAAACATTTATCAGTTTGAGCCTGAACTACTGAAACAACTGTTTAGACCTGAAAGTTTTTCACGTACCCCCTACATCACTTCGCGTACCCCTGGGGGTACACGTACCCCAGTTTGGGAACCACTGCTCTAACTGATATAAGCTGTACATTTTAGTTTTTCCTTTAGAGAGGTGGAGGGGACTTCCAGTAGCTGTAAGCTGGGACTTGGCTGGCATTTGGCTTGGAGGGGATGTTTAGGGTGGCTGGATCTGTACATCCAGGAATTTCTTAAAGGATTTGTCAAGATTGGATTTGGATTTTTAACATTTCCTATTATTCCTTGCCTAACATTGTCAAAGATACCTTAGCAGAGTTTTTTTTGCTTTTGGGGTGCTTATAGTAAATGAGGTGGTCCAAATGACCTACATCTCTAAAACTATGTTGATTTTCATCACTTCAAGAGAGACTGTTATCAGCACAAAATCACTCTTTGTTTTATGAAACAGAAACTGTAGTGTTTTTATGCAGATTATAGAGTGGTGCAGGGATGACCGATTTTTGGTTCCTTTGACTGCAAACACATCAGCATTTTATGGAATTTTTACTGTGCATTGAGTTATTGATTATAGTAGGCTATACAGTAAACAAAAATGATGAGACTTACATGTTCTGTTCTTTGTGATAATCTTTAACGGAATCAGCAAGAGTAAAAAGCTACGTTAAACTGCTACTACAACTTGGCAGTTCAACTTATACCGCTTTCACACTAAAATTATGTTAACCCGCTACCAGCAGACCCGGGTCGAAATCTGCAGCAGGCAAGCTGTGTTCTTTTTCCCCTGATGATGTCATCACGTTGATGACATCATCGTGCACTGAAACACGTCCACGTAAACAACGGAATGGAGTATGGAAGCTGTGGAAACGCTGGTCTGCAGTTTTCTGTCCTTTTGTATCTTTAAAAATATAAAAACTCAGAGCAGACACTCGAGCGCTGATGATAGAAAGACGGACTGAATTTGTGGCTGAGATGGCAAAGACTCACAGAAGTTACAGATGGAGGGGATGAGCACCATAATATGCCTTGGCCACTACGTCAGGACGTAAATGAGCGGGTTGACCCAGCTGTGATGTTCCCACTGAAGCCAATCAGAGGGGAGCCAATAAAAACCCTTGCAGGGTCAGTCAACCCGGGTCAAAATGCTGATTAAACCCTTTCAAACTGCAGATGGGCAGATTGTTACCAGGTTTAAATGTTTGGGGTTTTTTTGCCAGTCTGAAAGGGTAATTGAAGCTACTACAATATTTCCCAGTGTCAAGTTGTGACCTCTTGTTTGAGAATTTCCTCTTCTCTGCTGGACCAATCAAGCTGATTCTCATGGCTGTGGCAGTAGTGTATCACTGATTATTAAAAATGATCTGAAAACTTGTTGACCATTTTTGTAGTAATTATTAGCAGTTTGTTAGCAACCATCTATTAAACACAATGAGCTTATACGATTCAAAAGTGGGCAGCATCAGATGATCAGATTTATTATTTCCCATTAAACTTTAAAACCTTGTGTGCATGTGCAAACCTTATTTTAAGCATTTACCCAAAACTGGTTTTCAAAATCCCATTTAGTTTCTGGCTTAGGAGCCAGGAAATGCTAAATGCTAACTTACCTCTGCATTTTTTGACTCCTTCCTGCACCACTCCATTTTTCTTAATACAAACATAGAGTCACGTGCTGTCTGCTAAATTGTGTAGGTGGTTTATATTTGCCTTTAGATTTGTTATGTTTTGTCTCAGCTAATGTCGCAGAGATACAAGTCAGAAAGAAAAAACAAAATGTGTGTAATGATAGGAAACAGTAAATGAAACAGGAGCATTTTTCTTTAATGATGCACTTAAAACATTTTGGTATTATTTGTTCAGTCATGTGTTTTGCACCATGAAGTGTCCAATGTGCAACATTTTTCTAAAACAATGCAAAATCTTTTCATCAAGGTCAGGCTGAGGGGTCCAGAGGCTGGAACAGTTGTGAACAATTAACCAGAACACTTAAATGTTATTTTGAGTTTTATACCCTCGTACAAACGTAGCATTTTGTTTCGTAACTTACTGAAGGAAATAGATTCAGGACATTTGTACTTAATACTGAAAGCCTGCTGATTTTCTTTTGTTTTGTCTGTGTTTAAAAAGCATTCTGTGATGTCTTTTATTTGAAAGGTTAGACAAACTCAATATCTGTCATTTTGTTACAAAACCTGAATCAGCCCACAGGTCCACTTAAAGCCCATTTAACAGCTCCAGTCTTTTCATTGGCAGACACTCCACTCTGCTGGATGATGCTTTTGTGCATGTTTGCTCTCATCTGTTTCAACACCACCTGTACATGAGTGTTTTTTAAATGCATCTGTTTCTGCAGAGCTTCATCTAAATGTATTTATACCACATCACACTAATGTTTGGCTGTCTGCTGTGTTTATAAAGACAATTAGTTCATACAGGAGGGCTGAACTTGTCTCTTCTCTTTATGTGTCTTGTTGAATTGTTTGTACTGAGACCAGGACTATTGTAAGAGACATAAAGCTAAAATGGACTTAAACAGTAAACAGACTTGAGCTTATATGACACTTTTTTCGTCTCATTGACTTCTCTGCTTTACACCACAGGACAATCTGCTCACATTGGCTCTCATGTTCACTCACTGATGGTTGGAGTTTCTATGTCAGTTGTCCTTCAGTAACACATCCACGCCCTTTGATACCCATTTACACACCACTAACGCAGCAGTGGAAGCAACTTGGGGCAAATGTTGCATTCCAGTTGTACCTGGAAGTTTGGATTTCCTTGTTTCAAATATTTCAACTGGAACACTGCCTGAGGTCAAAATTTCCTACTGGGAAGTCGTCAGATCCTCACCACAAAGTGTCAAACCCTCTCTCTTTTATCAGAGGTTATTTAAATCCTGAAACTCAAAGCCATTTTCTACTTTTATGGGGAGGTCAGATTTTCTTTCTAAAATTTCAAATAAAATCACAACCCTGTCAAACACAATCAAGCTAAAGGCATCTTTTTTTCAGGACAACCTTGACTGTCAGAAAATTCCTGCTGTTTTGATGTCAGATTTATGTATTAAAAGTTGTGCGACCAAAGAGATAAAAAAGAAATTCAATTTAGAATTGAAATTTCATTGACTTTATACAAATCACATACCGCTATGAACAAGCATTTTTACATTTGAATATTGTTCACTGGAGCCTTGACTATTATTGTAAACACATAAAAGCATAGTCAAAGCCTAAAAGCAAAAACTGGTCACATTTATTATTTCTCCAGAGGTATTGGTGCCACTCTTAGATGCAGTGTTAGTCTTAGATGATTCAAATAGCCACACCATAGTACTTATACTTATTTTATAAATCTTTTGGGAAGAGACAGGTAACTGTATCTCTCTTGCAGAACTTTGGACACAAATCAGGAGCAGCCAAAAGTGATATACAGCAGCCCTATCCAATTAGCGGCCCGGGGGCCACATGCGGCCCAAAAGCAACCCTCGAGTCGCCGAAATCACAATGACATAATCTTGCAAAAATTCAAACATTATTACAGACACTGGATCCAACACGTTCTGAAAGGTTGCTGCTAAGCAAGTTACTTTTCATGCACTTTCAAATGTGACCAAAAAATTGTGTTTTTAATCTGCACTTTTTTTACGTTCATATGCACCTTAACATGTGCTTGTGTTTACCTGTCATAACGTGTTAAAGTTAACTGTTTGAACCTTAAAATTTAAACAGTATGTCAGCAGAAGTTCTGCTTTTTATTGGGTTTAAGCCCTTATGGATGTGGCAATAAATTAATAAACATCCATTATGTTTGTTATTTATTTGTGTTTCTTTTGCGTGGTAAACTTTGCTCACGGTCTGCCAAAAATGTCCGGCCCAGCTCATGTCCTCAGTCTGAATATCTGGCCAGACTGAATTTCTAATTGAAGTGCCCTGATATACAGTATTTATGTCGAGGAAAAGTCAAACACTGAAAAGCATCTTACTGTGGTGGACTGTTGCGCCAACATAGTTTTTAAGGTCATTTTGGCACCATATTTACGAGTGCAACTCACTTCAAAAAGCCCAAACTAACTGTTTTATAGTAAAAACAAATTAAAATCTTTGCATTTGACCAGTTTGGTTCAAACAACTTTCCCTTTGGTGTCACCAACCATATACTGAGACATGTCAGAGATTTATAATGAACTGCATGTTGCACATTTGAAACTAAACTGTGATCTGTATGAAAGAACAAACTAAATGCTCAGATTTTAATTTTAGATAATTTAATTTTAAATGAGAATTGAGCCAAAGCAACTAAGAAAAACTATAAATGGAAAATACAAAAACTTAATATAATCAAGGAATTTTAACAGAATAAAAGCTTAACTATACAAACTGGAATTAAGTGGTTCAGACAAAAGTGAAATTGAAAATAAAACAGAAAATCAAAATAGAAACTTCTTTAAAAAAGTAAATTAACGTCCTTGTCTCAGGCCACTGCAAACATCAGTCTGCTAATGCAGATCAGAGCGGCTGCACTGAGACTCCACATTTATTCATGTGTCAACAGTCACAGCGGATGACGGAGGCACCTGATCTCCGCTCATTATTTCACACCATCTGTAATTGTTTCCACAAATTAATGATGTAAGGTCAGCGCAGAGCCACAGAGTTATACAACAAACACTTTATTAACATATTAAAACACAATGCTCCCTCTCGGTCCCTCCTCTTCGCTGAAGTTACATCCTCCTGGCTTTGCGTGGGCGGCATCCATTGTGCGGCACGGGGGTGTTGTCAGTGATCGATACCACCTCCAGGCCGCCCATTGTCAGGCCTTTGATGGCAGACTGCACAACACAGAGCGAGAGAGAGCGTTCATTCATCAACAAAGCTAATGGGAGCAGAACAGGGTGTGTGTGGCCCCTTAAATGGCCCTAAATGATCCTCATTATGAAAAGAGTGAAATTAATTAGAGGTCATATTTCTTCATGCTGTGACAGATTCATTTGAGATGCACTCGCTATATTAGATCAGGGCAGAGCAGGTCAGACAGAGAAAACGCAAAACATGCTATAATATCATCCCATTATCCCTGTGTGCTCCTGAATAGGTCTGCTCGATCATTAAAAACACAATCACATTTACTTTGGTTGAATTTGAGATTATGGTTATTAAACAAGATCCCTTAAGTTCAGGAAGTTAAACTACAAGGGCACAAACCTCCACAAAGGCATTTTCAGCATTGTCAAAAATGTGGAAAACTGCCCTGTCCTGCACCACTAACCTTTGTGTAGTTTGAATGCAGGCAGACCTGTCTACATAAACACTGAAAGCTGAGCTACCTTCAGAGTAAATCAACATTTTATTCTTTGATCGGTATTTTATCTAATTTGAAATACAAATTAAAAGCCTAAATATATGCTTGTGAAAATCCTGACATGGACTACAATCACGAAAACTGTACATTTTCAGTAATTATATTTCCAAACTTTGCAACAACTTATGACTGGAGTAAGTCAAGTAAAAGAAACTTTATTTTTAATTCGTAAATCTTATGCAGAAAATAACTCAAATTAATCGATTTAATTGATATACGTATCTCCCAGCCCTGATTCATACTGAACATAAATGTCACTGTGTCTGTCCGGAGAGTCTGGTCCACAGAAGTCTAAAAACAAGCATAAACCTGACCGAGATCACTGCTGCACAGCAGTCAGTCAACATGTGGATTAGCTGTTAAAAGGGAGGCTCCAAAGAAGAAAAATAACAACTGCTCGGAGAGATATTTTGGTGTTTTTTACTTAAAGGTGCTATGAGGAGAATCTCTTTCCGGCGACATAAAGGCTCTGTTACCCATGAGCATGCGCGGCGACTGTTGTAATGCTGCATTCCTGTAACCTCGGAACTGGGAGTGACATCATCTCCAACTTATCAGCGTTCCAGTTGAAGTTGGAAAAAAATATGCCGATCTACCAGGCTATTGTTAGCTGTTGTTAGCACGCCCTGCATTGTTGTTCACAAATATCACATGAAGAATGTGATTATCACTATGGCAGCATTTCTGTAAATATAAGTCTAACAATACTATGCATACAGCTGATCTAGAGCGACACACCCCAGTCAGAAGTGCAAATAAATTGATTATTACAGGAGCTAAATAACTGTTCACACTGGGGGCATCCATCTCCGATTGTCAACTCAGGGGTGGCGAGGTTTCACAGAGTTCCTAGTAGGAAATTCAGACTTCAGGGAATGTTCCAGTTGCAGTTTCCTACTCAGAACCTGGAAATTCCTACTTCTGACTACAACTGGAACGCACCAAAGACGTGACCCAAACTAAAGCGTGTGTTTGTTGTGATGCTAATAAATGCAGCTCGGACCTTCCTCAGAACTCTGCATTGCTTTACAACTTCTTTTTTCAACAACTTACAGGATGCAAAGCGATGAGGTAATGTAGTTTTGTAGCTGGCTGTCCGACCTGACCACCTAGCTACGGAATAGCATTTATAGATAACCTATTTTGATGCTATAAAACTCATCTTAAAGTGTGTATTGTGATCAGGCATATATCTAAAAGTGAGACTTTTTTGTAATTACTTAGAAACTCCTCACAGCATCTTTAATAATTTGGTATTTTTAACTTTAGTTTGTTTTGGATACATGGAGACTTTTATGAACACTATGCAGCAAAAACATCTGCTGATGGAGACTGACCAAGTTTGAATGATACATGTCAGAAACCTCAACGTGCACTGGAGGACATGAGAACATCTGGGTTACCCGTGGATGCAGGTGTATACATTTTGGGCTTGTGTTGTCAAATTCTGTGAAATATAAGCATGACTTGGAAAAAGCCCCTCAGGGTGTTTCAGGATCAGAAGATACCAGCGGCTGAACCTGCAGTCTCTCCGCAGATCCTCTTTGCTGTAATGAACGTTTGTGCTTGTACTGATCTAAACTAACATTTGTCAAACTAAAAGAAAAACCAAAAGAGGTGACAGCAGAGTCCAGTCGGCCTGTCTGGCCTCCAGTGGTAACAGCCTGTCAGTCCTAACACACTAAAAACTTCTTTGAGTACTAAGATTAATCATCCTTTCAGTCTTTGAGTGTGTTCAGATAAAAGCACTTTGTGATCATGACACAAACATATTTATCATTTCATTCTGAACTCACCAGACGTCCTGGACCGAGACCTTTGACCACGACTCGGACGAACGTCACCCCCTTCGCTGCAGCTTTCTGTTCAGAGGAGGAGACACTCAGTTGATTTATTTTCACATACACCTTGAACCATGAATGAGGGATGATTATAAGCCGCTCTTTCTGAGGGTACATTTAAAGATTAAGAAGTAGCTTTTGAAAACAGTAAAATTGAAGTATTACTGTTGCTTAAACAAAACAGTTTTTCTCAATAACTACCACATATTTCAGACTTGGAGCCAAACAAAAGCACCTGGAGCTCTGAGGCTTGTGTGACCGAGTTTATTATCATTTTAATTCAGAGTAAATTATCCATGACTGTTGAAGACTGTGAACTGGTACAGGCTTCTGTTGCAGTCCTGTTTCATTGTCTGTAGAAGAGAGCTACTTAATAAAGCCTCTCTGTTGTAGCTACACGTTCCCTTTCAGTTCTACAACATCTAAACACAGCAGGTCAGTGTTAACAATCATCACACGCCCTTTTGTGAGACAAAAGACAACGAGGCACCACGATTACACACTTCACTTCTCTCCAAGAGTCTGTGTGACCTTCACCCCATTACACAGCAGTCCACATAAATCAGACTAATATCAGGACTTAAGAAGCACTTAACACTTTCTGTTGCAGTCACAACCCCGCCGTCGAGTTCAGCCTATTCACAACACACATCTAACTCAACATTCACACATCACCTGATGTCTCAGAGGGGAAAAGTCAGAGGGCAGTTTGTTCCTCTGATTCAGTTCTTTAAAAACAGTTCCTGCTTTGGAAACAGAAGGATGGTCACTCCTGGACTTCTCGGGTTTAATAACATGCAAAAGTCATCCTATTTATTTTATTTTACCTTTAGTTAACCAGGAAGTCCCACTGAGGTTAAAAATCTCTTACAAGAGACCTGGTCAAGGTACCAGCCAGTACAATGTTACAGAATTAAAAAACAAACAAACAAATAACAGCACAACAAAAATACAAAAGTCGGAATTTCAACTAAATCTAAAGAGATCAAAAATCAAAGACAGCGCCATGTTGCTGATTTTGTTGAATTTGTCCAATTAGTAAATACATTTTGTTTTTAATAAATTCCTGAAACTGTTTCTTATGAAGTGCTTGAATCATTCATATTTGTTAAAGTATCCCAGCAGACAGATTTGCCGCTCACCCAGACCTTCAACAGCTAAGATGTTCAGAGTAACGGGAGAACTCACCGCGGCAGCAGAGATTCCTGCAGCCTGAGCAGCGACAGGCGTCGACTTCTTGACGTTCTTGAATCCCTCTGTTCCGCATGACGTCCTGACCAGAGACTGACCCGCGCTGTCCGTCAGCTGGATGTGTGTGCTGGGACAGGACAGGATGGTTCAATAGGTCACTGACTGCATGGTGTTTGTTTTTCTTTTAGTCAAAAACGCAAATTGAACACATCATCAAACTAGGGACGGGTTCGACATGCCCACAGACCGCCTTGACTGCACCAATTAACTAGAAAAGCACTCGTTTTGTTCCCTAACAAGATTGAAGAAGATAAATCATTTTCCAGGACTATTCAAGCTTTTCCAGGACATTTTACTCTTTTCTTGATTTTCTATATGTTTTCCATGACTGGAAAATTGGTCAAACATTTTCCAGGTTTTCCTGCTTATTCAGGTTTTCCAGGACACGAGGGAACCCTGAGACCTCAGTTGATTGGGTATTGCACTGGATATTATGTTTGTGCATTAACTTATTAACAAGTATCAGAGGTGAAAACTGAAAAAAAAAAAGTTTATTCTCCAGGACCTGACGAGCAGTGACGTAAAAATAATAACAATAATCATTTTTACATAAGCAGGAAAGCTTCACGAGATTAAGAATCTCATTTATGAGAGTTTCCTGGCTGAGGCAGGCAGCTGTTCAAAAACACATCGACACAAATACCAGCACCAGAGAGCAGTTCATCATCAAAGTAACAGCTCAAAGCGTCTCCATCCAGTGCCTTCAACCTGCTTTTAAACATTTGAAGAGACCAGCTCCCCAACAACCAAACTGTCCTGCAGCAGGTTCCAGTCTGCAGGGGCAGCAGAAACTTAATTTAACCAATTCAAGATTAACTTTGGGACTAAAACCTTTGTACACCCACTGATTCAACACTAAGTAAGGTGAGCAAATAATGCTCTCCAGTGTCTGTGTTGTTTAAGGAAACTTAAACTTTTTCACATTAATCAAATTTTAATGGCAAGTTTTATCCAGCTGTCTTCAAACTTCTTTCCGGCCCATCGGAGTGAACTCTCCTGACCTGGCAGTGGAGGAAGATGGCTGCAAGAAGGATCGGTCTTGTCTTTTTTGCTGGCGCCATGATTCACTCATGTGCCTTTAAAAGACAAACATTCCTAATACACTTTATTTGTATTCACAAAGGGACATAAGATGTTTTTCTTGACAAAGGACTAAAATACAAGAATCCTTTTTCATAAAGTAACTTACATCTCATCATTGAAAATATTTTGAACCCACTGTCATATGAATCGTGTTATACTGTGAGTTGAATAAACAGCTAAGTCAATACTCACTTGTCTGCCTATCTGTGGCTGGTTATCACACGTGTGAATCATTAACTCTTCAACACTTCTTTCCGGCACACTAAATTTGCATGACCTATGGCAGTGGAACAACTACACAGGATAAAGTTGCCAGGTCATGCTCATACTAAGCTTTATTTGGGCATCCAGACTGCAGAGTGCAGTACGCTGCAGTTCATGCATGAAGTGACTAGTCGACTAATCGCAAAAGTAGTCGTTGACTAGTCGACTATCAAAATAGTCGTTTGTGGCAGCCCTACAACACACTCACACATTGGGGTGACAAAATGTTCTGAAAATTAAAATCATTTCTGTTTGATTTCAATAAATCATAACGTAAGAATGCATGGATAGCCTGATGATTACAAATGTGCCGGACCCAGACGTGCTGGTACTGCTCATATTTGATTCCTTGTCAGATCAGTTTGCTGCATGTCTCCCCCTGCTCTGTCTTCCTCATTCAAACTGCATCCACTGCCTCTCTACACTCAATAAATGCAAAAGGTCTCTTCAAATTTTGCCAAGTATCCGTGGTTGTTGCTGTAAGATCTGTTTTTGTCCTGTAAATTGGATGTTTATCAAATTTATCTGATGCTTTTTTTTAATGATACAATGAAAAGGAGGTTCAAAGATAAAGACAGTAACTATCCCTCTTGGACGTGGTACCTCTTTGACCTGAAATGCAGATGAACCTCTGATGAGTCTTCTGTAGCCTTAAACTACACATGCAGGAAACAAACAAACGTTGTGTGGACCATGGTCCATCCTCTGATCAAGTTACAGACTGTAATATTTAATGGTCTAGAAAATGAGACATTATTGGCTTTGTTTTCCAGTAAACATCAGAAATCTGACCGTATGACTTACTCTGAATCAGTGACACTGTCTTGTTTCCATGATGTGACTATTACAGAAGTGTATTAGGAATATGAAAGGTCCCATGTCCTGGTGTGTGTTCGACTGTTTACAGCAGGTCTACGGGGACTAATTGGCGAGGATTTAATACAAGCTAAATAAAAAAAAGGGGGAAAAAATCCTCTGTAGATGATATTAGATGTAGCTCTTATCCTCGCCCCTTTAGAAAGGCATGGATTTTAGGGGGTTCGGGTTGGGGGCTACAGGAGGCTATGATAATAAGCTCTGCACTGATTGGCTGCCTAAATGATGTCTGATTTGAGGGGGAGGACAGCTTAGAGGCCTGCAAGTAGACTTTCAATACAGCCAAAACAAAATTAAAGATTTTTTTTCACTACATTTTTTTTAGGTTAAGACTGTCAAATGTGGCTCTTTTAGTTCTTCAGTTGTCATGACTGCTGTTGGTCAAGGACTTTAAAGAGTGTACATGAATGTTTCTTGTTAATAAAAACATTCAGAAACAATTCTCACCTTTAGTTTTCATCCATTTCTGAAATTAATCACTTTTAATGGTTGATGGGATGATGTAATTTTCATCATGTTTGTAAATGTGACTGTAAATATTGTACTGAAGCTTGATTTGAAAAAATCGGGAATCAAACTGAAACCTCAATGTCTGCGAGAAAAAGAGATCTTTGCCTGATACCGTTCAGCCCTGAGCCATGGCATGTGTCTGCGAGCAGAAAACCCATCTGAAGGTGGAGGCTGTAAAGCTGATTCATCAGGAATGTAACAGTTACATGATAAACTGCAGTAACATTTCAGACAGCATTACAGTTTCCTGATCAAAATCAAATCCAAGACCTCAGCGAAGAACAGGAGAGGTGAAGAGGGTCAGTTGTAGACTCCTGCAGGTTGTTCTTAAATTCACATTATTTTTCATCATTAAATATTTTAAATTACTTTAGTGTGTGTATTGGTACTTTTTGAACATTTTGAGCACAGTGCAACAACACCACAGTGATAATGGTAACTAATATTAACATTTTTTACACTGTTACATCCCTAATTACACCATTAACTCCAAGAAGAATGACATTTGACACTATATCTTCCTCTGCCCTATTGGATATATCACACAGCCCTGCTTATACCGACGTTTGATTCATGACAAAGATGCTTTGGGAAGAAATCAAACATCAAACCGCCTGCGAACAGGAACTGTAGTTTGGGCTTTTGCCATTATTGACAACAATCAAGAAAATAAGCCTTATTGAGAGGTGTGGATTGTTTTTACTGTTATGGTATTAATAGTCATTGTTATGGTTTCATTTAACCCTAACCCATGTCAAGGTAATAATACATAACATCCCATAATAACCCCTACTGATACTGACCTGAAATCTTTGCTGGTTTAATCAGCGTTTGCAGGTGATAGTTTGGGTTTACTGACCTGAAGTCTTCGGTAGTTGTCTTTGTGTCTGTAGGTGATGCTGCGGTCTCCTGATGCCTCACGGAGCTGGTCCATAGAGCTCTCTGCAGACCAGCATTGACACATCTGTAAACACAACATTACATTAGCATAACATTTATATAGTCCTTCTTGATTTGCCGGAAAACTACAATGTTTTCTACTTTTAAAACTATGGCCAATCGTCTTCTGAACATCATGTACCGACTACTACATCTACATTCAGAATTAGCTGTTAGCCGATACGAGCTGACAGAAACACTTACAGAGCGCTTCCTTTCGCATTGAGAGAGACAGCCAGCTGCCGACAAATACTACTAACAGAACTCAGTAACACACAGTTTGACTTAAACATGGTTAATGCAATTAAAATACTGAATTAAGCCTGGTTAAGCAAGCTGCATAACACACAACTAACGTGACATTGACAGGACTGCACATTCGGACCAGACTATTAAGGAGTTTCACTTTAGTAGGGTTGGTCACGTTTGGGTAAACACTCTTATTTTAACTAAAATTAATATTAATGCTAGATATTTAAGTTTTAATGAATAAACAAGTGATATGATTTCTGACACACTGTGTTGTAAATGAAATTACATTTTTTGTCTTTTTAAACGGACACATTTTAAGTATAATCCCCTACTCTGTTTTCTAAATGGTACGTTCGTTAGTCGGTGAGGAACTCTGGGAAGGGAAGAAACAATGCTGCCTTCAGGTACAGTGTAAAATTCGTATATAGATATTTCACTGTGTGATTTCAGCGCGATTATGCCTCTTTTTAACCTAAGTAAAATCGAAAACTTTACATATGACGCTAAGTGTCTATTTTTCTGTTCACCGCGGTATCACAAAAAAATCCCTGCATCCTTTTTTATGACAGATGCCACTAATACCTATTCATTTCAGACGACAGTGAATGCAGCAGAAGAAGATGGCTGCGCCCTGTAGAAGGATGGCGAGTCGCTCTCTCTTGCAGTTTCTTGCTGGTTTTAGCAGGACAGCGGTGGTAAACACGGGGCTCCGTCATTTTTCGGGCACCCCTGTCCGTCGGCTGGCTCCGCAGACCGATGCTCTGTCAGTAAAAGCGGCATCTCCGTGGACCCTGATGGCGGCGGTGTGTCTGCAGAGGCCCCCGGTCATCTCCGCGGACCGGAGCCCGATAGAGCAGCAGTTCATGGAGCTGGTGCAGCAGGTACGGCCATCGGGATTTATTTATTGTAGGAAAATTATTGATGTCCGAAACGCACAAAGTGAACATGTTGAAACAGTAATCCGTAATAAAACTTGGAATGGAAACAAATGCCATGGTTTATTATCCAGTTGAAATCGTTCTCATCATAAATTCTGATTCCTCTTCAGTGACCTGGAAGCTTAAATAAGTCTAAAAAATGGCTGTAAAATAAACGCTGTGTCCTTTATTTTGAAAGTCTAGGGGATACGCCACACATCATTTTTACAAATATTAAATATGCAAATAGAAAGACCATTTATTGACTCCCAGAAGAAAAAAAAAGAAAAGAGAATAACTGAGATGCTCATATTTTTTTATCAGAAAATCCCGAAGTTTTTCATGGACAATAATTGACTTGTTCCTCTTAAGTCATCAGTCTTTTTGTATTGGGTAGAGTTAAATCAACACGACATAGTCATTTGTATTTTTATATGAGGATAATATTTGATCTGTAGTCACAGTGTGTGAGATATATTTTAAAAGACTTAATCCACAATAAGAAAAAAATAAAAATCCTAAAACTAATGCCATGGGTCACATCATTTATTGTGCTTCATTAAAAGAAACTTTGTCAACTATCATGTATTTGACTGTACAGGAGAACTTGTTTAAATAATAAAGGGATGTATTTTATTTTATTTAATTTTATTATCTTTTTTGCGGGGGGTCCGTGATGCAAAACAGCATTTTTGCATATAGCCTATCCGATTTGCCAGTAGAAAGACGGTTCCTAGATTCACAAACAGATGCTGAACTTTTTTTCATTGAGCAGTACTTAAAGGAGACATATCATGCCGATGCATGATTTAATACTTACATATATAATAAATTTGAAAACAAGACCTTACACCCCCTTAATTTTCAAAAAATGAGATATTGTATTTTTTCTGATATCCTAGAACGAGATTTGATGCCTCTGAAAATAGGTCATTGCGAGATGTCCGCGAGATTTCAAACGTCGTGACGACACGAGGTACCTTTCTTTTTATTGGAGTAATCTGATAAAACACTTCCTCCTCTGTGATGTCCGTTAGCCACAAAACCGTCACCGAGGAACACATCCACCAGCAGGGGTATATAGATCCCTAGCTCACATTCACTCATTACCAGCTCTGGCCTGTGCATGGTCGCTACATTGAGCCTGACAGAAAATACAGTAGAAGAAGGAGGACAGGCTGGCTCTACACCCGATAGAACTGACCAACCAGAGCACAAAGGGCTGTGACGTTTCGAGGTAACTTTAGGTCATCCTGAGATCCGAGTGTTTCAACAAGAGCTTGATAATGGCCTAAAATGAGGATTTTGAGAACGCTATTGTGGGGCAATGAAGGAACTAAATGACTTGTACTGAGGGCAGAAATGCTATACAGGCATCCTAGTCTGGCATAGTGAAAAGGAGAAACAAGCATGATATGTCCTCTTTAAGTCTGTCATGGACAAGAATTGGCCTTTTCCTCTTACTTATCAGTCTTTTGATTTTTGTAAAGAGCTAAAACAACAGGAGATGGATGTCATCCACCCTTAAATGTTTAAGAACCTTCCTTTGATTGCATGTAAATTAAAGTTTAAATTGTACAGTGGTTAACACATTATCAGACCATCACCTGATGTCAGGTTTATGCCTCATCTGTCCTAAATTAATGGGATTGGTAATATGAAAATCATTTTTTGTGTTTCTGTAATGGTTAATACAACAGTTTGTGGAAGCTTTGACCAAAATGATATTTTTAATGTTAAAATACAAATATTATTGTTTTCATGCATTTCAAAGTGTTTTTACAAAAAAAGCAAAGCACGTTATTAAGCCTTGATTAAGAAGTCAAATTGTACAGAAAAAAATGTTTTCATAGTTAAATGTTGTTCTTGATGAATTCCTGACTTCTTACATAATTTGCAGCTTAAATTTTGGTATAAAAGATGAATTTTGTATATTCTGAATTTTGAATTTCTGATACAATACTAAAACATTTTAAGTTAAATTTCTTTGAGAGATTGTTAAAATAAATGTTTTCTCTTTTTGTGACAGGTGGTCAGATAAGATCCATATGCTGATATTTCCAAACTCATCATGACCAATGTTTAATATATTTTTTCTTTCAAAATCAGCACTGTACTGGAACTGATTTAGTTGTGACAATATTTTTGAGATAGAGACATGTTAAACAAGAACAACACATTAGTATACTCTAATAAAGATGTCGATAAATGGTACTTGAGTACTTCTTTAGTAACATTTTGAAAATGACGCAGTGCCATAAATTTGACATATAATGGCATTGAAAATATCAAAGCTGACAAAACAGATCTAGAATCAGATTTTTTCCCAGAAAGAAAGGAAATTAATTCACTTAATTTAAAAAAAGCACATTGCATTTTGTCGCGACACTTGGTTTTTTTACAGTTTTTTCGCTCAAAATGGTTTTACGTGCTCTTCTTAGTTTACTACTTTAATATTTATGAACAATATTAGCAAGTATTTACAAACCCCACTTCCAATGAAGTTAGGATGTTGTGTGAGATGTAAATAAAAACAGAATGGATTGTTAGGCACATATTTTTCAACCTTTATAAACTGACTACACAACAAAGATGTGACAATTATTTTTTAGTTGGTAAACTTTATCAGCCTCCCCCGTCCGTGCTTCATTTATAGACAATCCTGACACACAGCTGTGTGTAATAATAACCTGTTCAGTTGTGGAATGTTCTTAACAGCTGGTTTTTGAAGATTCTTCAATGTTCTCTGCTCTTTTTAGCCTTTTCCTGTTTTTTTTTTTTTTTTTGGATTGTGTTTCAGGCCTCAAATTAAACAAGTTCATATCAAATGAAGCTATACAGACATTATAGGTTTAAACAATAACTTTATCATTTTTTTGATGCTATAAAGTCAAAAATACTTAATTTAATGGCCAGTTATTAATTTATGAATCTAATTTTAAGTGGAAAGGAAACAGATATTGAATTTTAAATTTCTTTACTGTTATCGTATCAGACTTCCAGTACGGTGACGTTCTAATTCACAAATAAATGAGACTGCATTGCATATGAAACATACATGTTCAGAGATTATTCATGTCATTCTGGTTCATATGTGCACTGTGCAGATATTTCAGCTGATTTATGGGATAAACTGTCTAATGCAGATAACTGTAGCTGACATGTTCAGATTTTTCCTGCTAATGATCCACTTTCTAAGCTGTTGTTTGTCTTCTCTCTCTGCAATGTACCAACTATCTCACACAGTCATGTTGTGCTGACAAACAGGAGCTCTGTTAAATAACTACTCTTGCAGGTGGAGTTTGAGAAAAGTTTGCTGTCAGACCATGAGTTGCGTCTGCTGGAGGACGCGGAGAGACTGAGCCGGAAGCAAGCGGAAGACTATGATTCTGATGAAGAGGATGGCCACAGGGACCAGGAGATCGTGCTTGCTCAGGACCTGGAGGATTCGTGGGAGCAGAGGCTAAAAAACTTTCAGCCTGCAGAGAGAGACAGAGGTCGGTGGTGAAAGTGTGCAACAGTAAAAATATACAGACCTGATCAAAATCTTAAGACCAGTTGAAAAATTGCTAGACTATGCATTTTGCACATTTGGACCACAATGAGGTTTTAAATAGAGCTACAATATGCAAAAGCAAGAAGGAGGAGTGTGAGGCCTTGCTTATGCAGCTCGACGATCCGACCACGCTCAAGAAGAGAAAGCTTCTTAGCTTTAGCCATCAGGAGGGCATGACCGTGTGAATGCCTGACAGAAAATGAACATTTTGAGCAGATTTTGGCTTTAATAGCCTGTGGTCTTAAACTTTTGATCAGCTGATAAACAATCTATTTCAGTTTTTTTTTTTATTAAAAGTTCCAAATGTTTTTGTCACACTCCCCTTCTTGTCTTTGCATATTGTAGCTCTATTTAAAACCTCATAAAGGTCCAAATGTGCAAAATGCATATTCTAGCAATTTTTTCAACTGGTCTAAAGATTTTGATCAGGTCTATCCATCAAGTAATTAATTATTCAACCAGGGTCCTCATAGTTCCACATTTTATTAACATAACTGATAAAAAAAGAATAGATTTTTTTTTGTTTAAGCTCTTTGTTTTTGCTGACATCTCTCCATCTGTCTGACCATTAGTTAGCTCTCAGAGCACTTTCAGTTTAGAATAAGACTTATGATCTGAAAGAACCTGCGTCAAGTTTTTCAAAAAAGTTTTATATGCCCTTTGGCATATAAAACAATTATTTTCAGATATTGAGTGATTATTGAGATATTTCACTGATTTAAAACATGCACCACATGATTTCATTGAGTGTATGCTATTGGCACTATCATTTTTAACATTCAGTACACAGAAGTATACTGTACTTTTGAAAATTAGAGATGAACCATATTGAATATTTGCTGATATTCGGTATGCTGCTATTTCTGAACTTATTATTGCTGAATTTTTTTTTGCCAGGAGCTCCAAGTCTTCTCTTCATGAAAATTGACTTGTTGCTTGTAACGAGACAGTTCATTAGTGTGAAGAACTAATACCAAACAGGAATAACAACATTTAACCCTGGAAAAAATGAAACCTTTGATTTTTAGATGCACCCATGCAGTGATGATAACATGAAGCATCAGAGTACATTTGTGCATTTTGCCGATATTACTGCAGATGTTTGGTGTGTACATGTCAGCAGAACTTTAATATCGGCCAATATTTAACTTTTAAGGCCAATATCCACCAACACAGATATCATACAGATAATATGATGCAGTAAGAACACAAATACTTCCAATAATAAAAAATAATAGTAGAAAAAGAACAAAAAATGTGAACAGATCATGTAGCACAGTAATCTTTTACTCTTAATCACTGTTTTCCTAAATGTGAGAGGCAGCTTTTGTAATCTTGATTAAGATTTGGTTAATTTCCTGACCCTACCTTTTACTATGTTTAACAGGTCCCCTCTATGCACAAGACAAAAAGTCTGCTTCCCTCTTCCTTTTTGATGCACCATTAGCTGCCAAAATCATCTTATTTCTGGCCCTACCTGAATAGACCTACCAGTGTGATGTCATACTATAGTTTTGTTGACAGTTAAAGCCCACTGGATCACAGTGGCAAGTGCAGAGCAGAGACTGTGGACTGACTGCAGAGATGCTGACAACATGGCGCCTGATCAGTTACCAGAGAGACGACCTGTAAACCAGTTAGAGCAGTCAAGGAGCGAGTCAAGGCACAATGTGGGCGTTTGTTTAATTTTCAAAACTTTGATCGTAAAAAATGTTTAAGGTTGTATCATCTTAAAACAGTTGTTTTAAAAAGAATAAAAGTTTTAAAGTTAATGCAAGCTCGTACCAAACTAAAACAGCTTTTTCTTCATTGATAACAAAGTTTCATTTTGCTCCAGGCATTCATCAGGACAACCATATAGGAAAGAAAATTAGATGAATTTAGAGGCCTTTCATCCATCAGACATTAAACTAAATTGGAGGAGAGAGGCTTGTATTAGTACAGAATTCTAATATTATTTTGACATTTAGGAAATCCATTTGCTCTGGCATTTCCAATTTGCATTTTATTCCCGGTGACATTTCCACAGTTGGTGCAGAATTTGCTCCACAGAGCTGGTTTTAAAGCTGCTGATGGTCCCGTCTCTTGTTCAGCTGATGTAGATAAGGACCCGATCTCGTTGGAGCGCTGCCTGGCCGACCCGCTGCTCCTCCTGGCTGAACAGCAGGTCGGGGGTGAGAAGATGTGGCTGCTGCCTCAGACCCAGTGGAAGGAGGGAGAGACACTGCGACAGACAGCCGAGAGAGCCCTCGCTTCACTGCCAGGTAACATCCACGTGATGTCTTATTAACCTGATCAAAGTGAATGAAGCTGCTGAAATTCTTATTCACTCCAGAAATGCAAACTACTCAAATGTTGATCATTGAATTAACATGAATCACATGACACTGACTCACCTCTTTCTTTTGTTTATTAAAAAGTTCAATAAGACTTTGAAAACTCAGTATGTAAATACTGCAGCCAGAGGCCTAGAATTGAAACAAAAGAAAATATACTGGAGCCATATCAGCTTCAGCTGCTTATGTTTTTGGAATTGAGGACTCTTTTCAATAGAAACCGCTCTTCAGGAGGTGAGTTTACTAATTAGTAGGACTAATGATCAGAAAATGGAGAAAACACAGTGTCTGAATCTGCAAACTTCTGAAACCAGGGTCCAGAGTAAAACGTTTTTTACACATTCTTGTTTTCATTTTTGTGTAAATAGTGATTACAGTTGTGAGGGAAAACAGGGATGCACGGTGCATGTGGAGTACTCTTTCAGATAAAAGTAGTGCACACACCTTATAACAACAACAAAAACACCAACAGCGGCTGATTACGAGCAACATGTGTGCTGCTAACTGTGCTAGGTTTGTTATGGTTGATCCAACAAAGTGTGTCAATACTCTGACCAGCATAGATGCATTTTTTATATTTGCCAAGGACACTACAAACCAACATCCCCAACTACTGCCCTGGCATGCATGCTGTCGTGTTTTCAATCGTCTTGCAGATCCATGTGAACACATGTAACTATCACATTGTTTCCATGAGAATGTAAAGAGTTTTGCAAAATGCAAAGGAATTATCCATTTCTGATTGCAGTGTTGGTGTGTAAACAGGCCCTTAGTCTGATGGCTGTGGGATCAAAGGATCTCCTGAACCTCTCGGTCCTGCAGCAGTGAGACAAGTCACTCCAGGATGTTGTGAAGGGGATGGTTACTCTTGTCCAGGATGGCTTCACTGTGCTGTGCCACAGTCTCAAGTGAATCCAAACTCCTGCCAAGCACAGAGCGAGACTTCTTCACCATCTGTTCAGCCTCCTGGTGTTCTATCAATCATGCTGCCCCCCCCCCCCCCCCCCCCCCATATTAGGCTACAGCATAGACCAGAACAGTGGAGACCACTGACTGATAGATCATACACAGCATCTCACTACAGATGTCCAAACACCGGAGCCTCCAGAAGAAGCACCCTACTGTACACAGCATCTGAGTTCTTACCCCAAATTCCACTGGATGCGAAAGCGCAGCGCAGCACTGCGGAGCACTTCGCTCCCATTGTAGTCTATCTGGCAAATTCCACTGCACGTGCTGCGGCGCATCAGCGCCGCGTTGCTGAAGCGCCGGCTTGAATAAATCACGAAGCTGTGTGCTTTGGACCAGCAAAGAGACCTTAGAGAAACTAAGTGGGGTGTCGTTTATTTCTTTTCTCAGTCTATAACATGTTTTATGAGCGTGTGGCATCTCTATTCTCCTGAGAGCCTGTGGCTCTCCGGGATCAGCCCTCCTCCTACAGGACTGCGCACCGTGGCGCTTCTCAGCGCGCCACTTTCAGTGGGATTTGTCTGTCGGAGCAAGACCGCGGCCTGCCGCTGTGCTGCGCGGTGCTCTCGCGTGCAGTGGAATTTGGGCTCAAGATCTCAGGTGAAGCGATGGACTGGTCTGGGTGACTTGGTCACCCCTCTGGAGACATGGGGTAGTGCCTCTGCTACTACAGATGGGAACCCCGAGGTTGCACAACCAGGTAGCAGTGCTTGGTCCCCAAAGTTGAAGGATGTGAACATTTCAGGCGATGTTGCGCCGTGAGTGCCAATCAGCGTTGGGTGGGTGTGTGACAGACTGTTATCGTTTCAGTTCACAGAGTGACAATTTATGTTCGTATCTCTAACATAACTGAGTGAGGACATTAGTTCTGCCAAGTCAGGACCACAGAGAACTCACAGACGTCACTGCTGCATCATCAGCTGCAGTGTTTGGTGGTTTGTAGGTGAGTGAAAAGGATACAGTTGGAATAATGTCAGTTAATATCATATTAAATGACATAATAAGATATGATCACAGTAAAACTCAAGGTGTGATGTCACTGAGCGACAGCGATGGTGACAAAACGTGGACAGGTGATGGGACTTGACTTTTCTAGTCTTTGACTGCTCAAAGCTGCTTGACATGCACCTACCAATTCACTCTCACAGTCACTCGCTGACGGTTCTGAGTTTCTATGATAGTTGTCAATCAGTATCAACCTGCACTTTCACAACCTTTCATGCCCATTTACACGCCACCGACACAGCAGTGGGAGCAACTTGGGGTTGAGTGTTTTGTCCAAAGACCCACCACCACCTGTCGCCTGTAGCTTGGCTCGGACCTGTAACCTCCCACTTACTGACCAAGCGACTATCCAACTGCACCACTGATGATGAAGTACACAGATAAAGTCACCAGTGTGAGGTCATGACCCCTTCGGCATTGCCACACTCAAAGGTGCAGCTGAAAAAGAGACATGGTGCTAGTTGGGCTGAGTGGTGGGCAACCAGGCCTGTCCCATGTGCATGCTTTTGCTGGCCCGAGTTCAAATCCAGCCAGTGGCCCATTTGCAGAGTGACCTCCCCCTAGTCTTTCTCGCCCCCCTTCATGGGCCTATCCACTGTCTCTCTCATCTATCAATGAAGGTACAAAATGCCTAAAAAATCTTAACAACAAAAGAAAAAGAGACAAGCCTAAATTTTTGATCAAGGGTCCCAAGAGGTTGAAAAAAGTGTTATATTAAAGAAACTGACACTAGATTAAAAATTTCAAAAGTGAAATATTCTTGGAAAGATTCAGCTGTAACAGCCGAAATGATCATCAAATTAAAAAAGAAAAAGAACATTAATTGTGCATCAATGACAGAGGGTTTCACATGGGTCAAGTCTGTGGTTTGAATTGAACAAGTCCTTTTTTACAGGAGCTCTGACACTTTTGTGGCGTAGTTTGTTTCACTCTTTTAATGCTTTTTCCAATATCACATTGGGGTGCTGTGAAAATGATCAGTTTTTATGGTTTTAAAACTTGTGTCAATTATTTTGAGTTGGTGTTAAACACTCAAGGACATCTTTAGTGCTGTAGATCTGTGGTCTGAATTTGGCCTGAGAAAACAGAGCAGTCTGCAGAAAGCTGTTAAAAAACTGAACAATCTCAGGCAATTTTAGCCTCAAAAGAAAAAAGAAGAACCCTCAAACTCGATAAGTCATACCAGAGTCACTTTTGTGTCTCAGCATTGATCCAAGTCCCACTGTCATGCCGTGTAAGGAGAAGGAGAAACTTTTAAATGTTACTTACATCACACCAACTCTAATGCTAGAGGCCTGATACTTTATGACAAGTAGGTTTATTCTGTCTTTATCACAAGAGTGCCTCTCTTTACTGCTTTACCTTTAGTTTCAGGTCAGTTGTTTCATAATTTTGAGTGCATTAACTGAGTATAAAACTGCTAATATGCATACAAGTCAGAGTGAGGGGGGCATTAAATGTTTTTCAATTAACCTCAAAAGCATTGCTTACAGCAGAGCGCAGTGTTATTGGCTGTGTTATTGTAACGCTCTCCATATGCTGCTGCATTAGAGTAGCAGACCCTGATCTCTTTAGGTGTAATGGCACAGTTTTATCTTCACTGCACTGAAGTTTAATGTTGCTCTTATCTTAAAAAGCCATGCAGTCCTCTGTATTAACCACAACAAGAGGGTCAAACCTCCGCCCAACAATCCTCCCTGTCCACAGAGTTTTACCATCAGTATTCAGGGACCGCTCGTGAGTTGTCATATCCACTTAGAGCCCCTCGGATGTCGGCTGTAGCTTCGGCTTCACTTCATGGATCAGTGGACTAATGACAGCAGGGAAGTTTGGAGTCACAGCTGGTAAAACATGGAACAAATGTGCCAGTGACCCTGTAATGATCCCACACACAAGATCTTTAACATGAGCGGTAAAAAAATATTTTTCTCCACCCTGGTATGACAGAAATCAAGTTTTTAAGCTCCTAAGCATTCATATAAAACGTTGAGTATGTTAAACAGTTTCACAACATCGCTCATGAACTATTAATGGGCTGACTCCATCAATCACCCCCTATTAAGACTTCCTACTTGACATTAACATGTGCCGTTCAGAGGAGGGGGATGATTCACTGTGGTGCGCAGGTCGATCCATTTTTAATACAGCCGGGGCTCGGTGGGAATTGAATGTCTAACATGGCTGCTTTTCTGCATGTTGAGCCAGCTGGGAGCCCGTGATTTAGACAACATGAGATGGGATTAAAGCTTAATTGGGAAAAGTGTGTTGCTGTCACTGAGGGGAATGAAAAACAGAGCATTAGGCTAATACAACACTTAATTACACAAGTGCATTAACTTTCGGAACATCTGCACCCCAGCCCACCTTTTGTCTCCCGCTGAATTAGCTGACAGATTGTTTCTCCTCCCGCAGCAGCTGCTCTCAAGGCCACTTTCTTGGGAAACGCCCCCTGTGGAGTCTACAAGTACAAACTGCCCAAAGCGGTTCGGACGGAGAGCAGTGTGGGGGTGAAGGTGTTCTTCTTCAAGGCTGTTCTGTCAGACTGTGGCCCCCCTGCTGCTCCAAACTCTTCTCTGCTTTGGGTAAAGAAAGACGAACTGCAGCGCTACCTGAAACCAGCGTACATGACGAAGGTTGAACAATTCATCGTGGCAGTGTAATCCAAACAGAGCAGAGACACAGAGATATGTATGAGACCCCTGGAAATGCCCTCAGTGCTTCTGTCTTATATTATTCTAATGTTCTGTCATTATATACTTGTTTATCAGTCTATAAATAAAAGGGTTTTTCCATATAAATCAGGCTCATCACTGGTCTTGAGTCTGTAGAAACCTAAGATGTGGTTGTCAAGACATTTCCTGATGTCTTTGCAAGTATTAGTGAAACCAGCAAATACAGTTAAGTCCAAAATAAAAGCCGTGCAACATCACCCACCATATCAGTCCCCATTTGAAAAGGGTGTTCATCAAGACAACCACCCCCAACACATCAATAAGAGGGCAGCATCTTGGTTCCAGACCAACAACATTCATGTTTCAGAGTGGCCAGCACACTCCCCAAACCTTAATCCAGTAAAAAACTTCAAAATGTATTTATATAGCATAGTTCATTCAAATTAAGTTACAGTTCAATGTGCTTGACATCAAGACAAAAATGATTGACATTTTTTGTGTGTATATTCATATATGTGTGTGTATATACACACAAATGTACAGAAATATACATAAATGATGATAATAAATATATCACCCAGCAAAAGAAAAAGGGGTTTAGAAGTCTGAAATAATAAGAACTCTGGGATACAAGTCATAATTCCAAAAGCAATTTCACAAATCAGAGAAAAAAAGTCAGAATTCTGAGATTCAAGTTATAATTTAGAAAGTTAGAAAAGAATTGGAAAACAGAAAAAGAAAAAAGTCAGACTTCTGTCAACTAATCAACAATGGATAAAGTCAAGAAACAATAATAGAATGTTAAAGTTGAAGGACGTGGATGAGGAGAGAAGGATTGCATTGAGTAGGGGGTCTTGAACAGGTGGGTTTTGTGTCTGGATTCGAAGGCAGGGAGAGAGTCAGAGTTACGGAGATTGGGAGCAGAATCGGAACTCTTTTCAACAGGGGCAGACCCCCCTTAATGATTTCTTTCCAGCTTGAATTCTTATAGCATAAGTGACCCTAACTTTAGGAAAAGTGAAAAATTGTCTCTGCTTATTTTCCATGAATGGTGTACACAACCAGTGAACAACTATCGCCTTATTGTTTATAGGCCTTGTGGGGAGAAGCAGAAGTAGTATCTTGTAAACAAAGATCAGAGATGGGGCGCTAGTGCGCAAGCGAAGGATGTAGAAGTGCTTAGCTAGTGCTTTTCCCCTCGAAGGTATATATACACAATTATACCGCAAGTATTTACAAACAGACCGCATGTGTTTGTGCAAATAAAACTGTCCAGCACATATATTGAACTAAGACACTGTAATGCTGCAAAGACCAACACAGCCAGTCATCACAGGCTCTTTGGGTAGCCAAGAGCATGCTGCTAACTATCTTGACACATGTATGCAAGTGCTGGAGGCTAAATGCTCCCATCTGGAGCATAGACCAAATACTCAGATTCGCACCATGGTGCTGGACCTGGAGGCCCACTCTGTTTCCATATCCAGTTGAAGTGGACTGGGCGAAGCCAGCCGCATCTACCACTTTTGGGGGAAGGAGCTGAATCTTCGCCTTGCTGGGCAACAGCCCATGGAATACAAGGGGGTCAAGGTCCTGATTTATATATTATAATGTTATATTGTAACTATATATTATACCAGTGAAATGATGGCTCAGTAACATGCTTTCGATGACATGATGCAGGCTCTGCGCTACGACAGAGTCAAACATACCCTACGGTCCCCGGCCAAGATCTGTGCATGTTCTCAGGATAGTGGCACAGCCAAGGTCTTCACTGACCCAGTGAAAATGTATAAGTGAGATGAATAAGGGTGCAATGTGCCAAGTTCAGGTAGGCACAAAGTAATGTGGATGGGGTACTGTCTTTGATTTTATTTATTTTTTCCTATGTGGCTAAGACATGTTTTTGTTATCTGTTTATGTGTGTGGTGTTTCTTCAAATGCTACAAGCCAATGTACAGTGGTACAGGCTTGGGTCCAGCTCTACTGTCTTCCCTCTCATCAGTGTATGCAAAGGTCCTGGGATAAAATTCAGGTGGGTGGCAGGGATATCACACTGGGCTCATGGGATGTTAGGGGTTAAAGTTGTTAAAAAGGGTTCAAAGTATTTCAACATCTCAAATCTCTGTCTGCAGACGTGATATTCCTTCAGGAAACTCACATTACAACAACAGTACAGCACAAACTCAGACACAGCTGGATATCACAAGTATATCAGTCACCATTTACCTCTCATGCACGTGGTGTGACTGTCCTTCTGTAGAAAGAATATTCACTTTCAACTTACCTTCCCATGTCATGCTCTCTGGTACTATTGATTCATTTCCTCTAACTTTACTCAACATTTATGGTCTAAATGTGGATCATCCCAACTTTTTTAAGGATGTTTTTGATTGGCTACTGATGCTGACAAATCCACCATGATAACTGGTGAATTGTTATTTAGACCCTTTTTAGATAGGATGTGCACATTTTGTCACCAAATGTTGTATCCATGCAGGTCCCAAATAACCTGATTAGGATCTAGGAACCGAGTGGACATCTGTAGGATCCAGCACCCAACAGACAGGGAGGCCTCGTTACACTTGCATGTCCATAAATCCTACAGCAGGATGGATTACTGTCTGGTTGATTCTCACTTAAACGATTCAGCCAATGATACCAAATATCATAACATACTCATTTCCGCTCTCAGCCCCCTTACGAGGTCTCCAAACCCCTTTTTCCTGAAAGGACCTATTCCTGGTGGTTTAACCCCCTATTGGAAAATTTGTGGACGCCATCAACTTTAGATTCAGTGATTATACAAAACTTAATAATAATGGCAACATGTCAGATTTCACTCTCTGGGAGCCTTTGAAGGCGGTTGGACAAATAATTTCTCATGAATCTGCTGCTTTAAAGGAAAGAGAGGCTACAGCATAGACCAGAACAGTGGAGACCACTGACTGATAGATCATATGCAGCATCTCACTACAGACATCCAAACACCTGAGCCTCCAGAAGAAGCCCCCCTACTGTACACAGCATCTGAGTTCTTACCCCCAAATTCCACTGGATGCGAAAGCACAGCGCAGTGCACTGCCCGTGTTACGCAGAGGAATATGGTGAAAGCTGAGTTCTCCATGATGCACATCTGTTTCTGCATCAAGGGAAGCAAACCTATCTCAGAAATATTTGTCATATATGGGCTTTCAATTAGTGTAAAACAGTCTCTGAGGCCGCTAGCTAACTACGGCGGAGTGATTTAGCGGAGGGACACACGACATGAGTTGGCTTAGGTCCGGATAAACTTTATATTTCTGAAATGTTAATGAACTTAGAAATAATCATATGTAGCATACTCTTAAACAGTGCTATTATTTTTTGATTTGAGTTCTTGTAGACAGAGAAAATACCCTTTGTATTTGGTACGGTACTTTCCACTCTCGTCTCTGACTCTTACAGTCTGTGTCTTACTGAGGGAGAGGAGAGAACTTTCTACTGTATCTAATGTACTTAGTGGCCATATGGAGCTCATACAACCCCACTTCAAAAAAACTGAACTATCCCTTTAAAGTGCACAGGCTTCCAGGATGATTTACAAGGTCAGATCTAAAGAGGGCGCCCTGTCGTCTAACCCAAAAGATATACACAATCATTTTACAGAGTTTTACAGGGAAATGTATTCTTCTGTGGCTCGCACCACACACTCTGACCTGACCAACTGTTTTTGACTCTCCTGCAATACCTAAAGTTAATGAAGCTGCCTGGTAGGATCTAGATGCTGATGTTACACTAATAATCTGTTAGTCTGTTATTAGATCATTCTCATCAGGCCGGGCCTGAAAAATCTGCAAAGCCCTTGCCATCCTTTTACTAAGGAAGATTAGTAATTTAAAAAGAGGAAGTACCTTCCCAAAACAATCTATGAAGCTAATATTTCCTTCATTCTAAATAAAGGCAGAGATGAAATAGACCCGGCCAGCTGTAAGCCTACTGAACTTCAAACTTTTGACTGGAAAATTTTAACCAAGGTGCTAGCGGGGCGATTAAACAAACATCTCATCCTCTATCATTCACCCTGACCAAACAGGTTTCATTCCTGATAGACACTCTTTTCATAATTTTAGATGTCTCAATGTTTTGCATGCCAACTACATGGAGGCTAACGGAGCAGCAATTTTGTCTCTTGATAAACGTAAGACTTCTGATAAGGTCGAGTGGCCATATATGCCTGAGTATTAAGACAGGTTTGGTTTTGGTGGCTTGTACATATCTTGGGTGATATGCTATTCCTGTGTGTTCCATCTTAACCAATGGGAATAGGTCCTCCCCATTCCCCCTAACACCTCTGGGTTTAGCAGGGTTGCTCTCTTTTGCCAGCCGTTTTCAAGCCCCTCGCCCCTGGAGGTGGAGAGGGCGGGAATGCTCATCAGTTTGTATGCTGACATCATTTTGGGCTTGAGAAACTCAGAGGAGTTAGTTCCCCTTCTGTTGGAACTTATAACCTCTTTTGGAAAGCTGTCTAGCTACTCTCAGGCCCGGCTTTTTAGAGAGCAATCCCTTTAAGTTGGTTGGATATCATTTTACTTCTCTTGGCCTCATAATACCCAAAGATCCCAAAATTGTTTTCAAATGAAATTTTCTATATGTTGCTAAGCAGAATATAGATGTTTGGGGAGCTCTGCCCTTGTCACTGATTGGCCAAATTAGTTCCATAGAAATGGTTTCCCTCCCCTGGTTTCTCTAACTCTGTCAGACTCTCACGCTGGTCTTTTTTAAAGAACTTGTTTCCATCAGGATGTCTTACATCTGCTAAAAATCAAACATTCTAAAAGGCTCATTTATAAAAGCCCAAGTCAGAGGGAGGGCTGTGGTTGCTAATATTCAGACACTGGGCAGCGAATGTCAAGGTCCTGATGTTTGGGCAGTTGGGGGGAGTCAAGACCATTTGGCCCCTGGACCCCCCTCATGAGTTAGCATGGAGGCTGACTCTGTGGTCGGGTCCTCCCTGTTGGGTTTATTGTTTTCTGAGACGGTGAGACCTGAGATTAAAAAAAAATCAAAGTTTTGTTGTTAAAAATTTGATGAACATCCTAAGTCAAATGAGAAAGACTTTGTACTGCAGAGACCCCTGTACAAACACTGGTTTGTTTTAACTATTCCTTTGCTCCCCAAAAATCAGATACAGTCTTATGGAGAAAGAGTCTTGTTTCTGTTGATCATCTGTATGTACAGGCCAAAAGTTTGGACACACCTTCTCATTCAATGCGGTTTCTTTATTTTTTATCACTTATTCATTGTTGATTCTCACTGATGCAATAGGCCTAGACTGCCGGGGGGCATCTGGCACATTGGGCTCTATCACTCTCTCTCTCTCTCTCTCCACATCTGCTTTTGCCCCTTTTGTTTGCTCCTGTACTCGTTTCTGGCTCTTGTCTTGTAGGTGGCCTGGGATCCTTGGTGGAGACTGCCTGCTGCTGTGGAGTCACGAAGCCTCAAAAACTACAATTATAGACATGACACATAGTTGGCCATTTTATTAGGAACATTCCATTCCCATTATCATTATAGCTGCTCATGTAGATATTAGCATGATCTCCCTATCCATGATCAATACATCTACAGTATCTATTTTTTATTACCACATAGGCATGAGGTCCCTCTTGAAAATGGGATGTCACATCTCAAGAGGCCTTTAACACATTTATACTTAATGGAGACAAATATGGTTGGGATGCACTTGTGGTCTGGGCACCCATGAGTTCGTCACTACCATAAATTCTTATTTTCAGTAAGAATATCATTGATTATACTTCTATAAAATGATCACCACAACCATTCAGACATGAGGACCCTTCTGAAAATGAGATGTAGCATCTCAAGAGGCTAACCTCAAATAAATCAGAAGACAGGTCTGTGTTCGTGAACCTGTCCCTGACTTTAGTTCTTATTTTAGTCCACTTGTCTCCTCTTACCTCCCTTCTTTTGCCCTCACACCCGACACAGCATCGTGTGGATTTGCTGTTCATCATGAGACTGGGATCCACATTCAAGATTTCCTGCTGCTTAACAGAAGGTTTTTTCTTGAGCCATGATGGAGGGATTCATGATTGGCTATATGGATTCATGTTGGGTGTTGGATGTATATATTTGTATATGTATATGTATATGTATATGTGTATCTTTATATCTATATATGTATCTATGCATACAGTCATGGAAAAAATTATTAGACCACCCTTGTTTTCTTCAATTTCTTGTTAATTTTAATGCCTGGCTCAACTAAAGGTACATTTGTTTGGACAATTATAATGATAACAACAAAAATAGCTCATGAGAGTTTAATTTAAGAACTAAGAACTATTCATTTTCCATGGTTTTCTTGATAATAACCAAAATTACTTAAATTCTTACATCAATAGCTATGGCATTGTACCGCCAAAAACACTACTTTTAAGCATTCCATGTTTTCTTTTCTGTTTGCTTTAAACACATGATACACACAAGAGTGAATACTTGATTGCATAACCATTGTTTTTGATGACTGCAGCCATGCGTCTTGGCATGCTCTCCACCAGCTTCTGACATTGTTCTGCTGTCACAGCAGCCCATTCCTGTTGGACAAATTCAAACAAATTTTCTTTGTTTTTGGGCTTGTGGTTCTCCATTTTGAGTTTGATGATTTTCCACAGGTTTTCAATTGGATTAAGATCTGGTGATTGAGCAGGCCAAGGCATGGTGCGAATGTTGTGGTTCTCCATCCAGGCTTTAACTGACCTTGCCGTGTGGCAAGGGGCATTTGTCTTGTTGGAAAATCCAGTCATTCGAGGCAGGAAAGAGTTTTCCAGCTGATGGAAGAAGACTGTTTTCAAGGGTAGTCCTGTACATGACCTGGTTCATTCGGCCTTCACACAATTGCATTTGCCCTGTTCCACTCAGACTGAAACAGCCCCAGATCATGACTGATCCACCCCCATGTTTTACTGTAGGGGCAAGACAGTCTGGGTTGTAAGCTTCTCCAGGCTTCCTCCTAACCAGTAAGTTGGCTGGAGTGGGCATCAATTCAAAATTGGATTCATCACTGAAGAGAACCTTAGCCCAATCATCAACAGTCCAATCCTGGTGGTCTCGAGCAAAGAGTAACCGGGCCTTCCTCTGCCTTTCATTGATGAAGGGCTTCTTGCGTGCTCTGTGTGACTTCAAACCAGCTTCAACAAGTCGGTTTCGAACTGTCCTCGCTGAACAAGTCACATTTCTCGACAGTGCCCACTCATTTTTAAGGTCCCTGGAGGTCTGACGACGATTCCTGACACAGGAACAGATGAGTGCACGGTCATCTCGTGGGGTAGAAAGACGTTTCCTGCCACGGCCAGGTAGCAATTTGGTAGTGCCATGTTCAGCTTGGTTTTTTTTGTTGTAATGAGCGGCTGTCTTGGAGATCTTCAGTTTTTTCGCTACCTGTCTCTCACTCATGCCAATTTCCAGCAGTGCCAAGATGGCTGCCTTTGTGGCTTCACATAATTCTTTTGTTTTAGGCATTATGTGAGAGCTGACAACTTCTGAGTTGTGCTACGGCTTGAATGTAAGCAGGAAACCACTCTAGGCCTTTGCATGTGCAGTGCTGCTTGTGACATGAAATGGCCTCTTATATACCCTGGGAATCAATTAAGCTTAAGAATGTCAAATAGGACATAAAGTATTATGTGACCAGCTGCATTTTTTGTTGTGTTCATTGTATTATACGTTTAGTGGTACCAGATATTAGAATGAACAAGAAATTGAAGAAAACAAGGGTGGTCTAATAATTTTTTCCATGACTGTATATGTGTATCCACAAAATGAAGAGGTCTTGCTCTATTGTAAAGTGTCTTGAGATAACACTTGTTATGAATTGGCGCTATACAAATAAAGATTGATTGATTGATTGATTGATTGAAGTAATGATGGCCACTTGTTTCTCTTAACTTAGCTGATTGGTTCTTGCCATAATATTAATTTTAAAAGTGTCTAATAGTGCTGTCGGCCGTGCATCAGCCCGACTACTGCACAACACAACTGATGGTCCCAACCCCATTAAATAGGCAAGAAATTCCATATCAAATTAACCCTGGCAAGGCACACCTGAGAAGTGAAAACCATTTCAGGTGACTACCTCTTGAAGCTCATAAAGAGAATGACAAAAGTCTGCAAAGCAGTAATCAGAGCAAAGGGTGGATACTTTGAAGAAACTAGAATATAAGACGTTTTCATTTATTTCACACTTTTTGTTAAGTACATAATTCTCACACATGTTCATTCATAGTTTTGATCCCTTCAGTGAGAATCTACAATGTAAATAGTGATGAAAATAAAGAAAACACATTGAATAAGAAGGTGTCCAAACTTTTGGCCTGTACTGTATATATATATGAACAAAGGTCAGCTTTTACACACACATATATTTATCAGGCTACACGAGGATCTTTACAAAATAAAAAAAATCATTAAAATGTAGGTACTTTTAGCAATAAAGATATTAAAATAGACAACAAGGCTTGGTAAAGAAAACAATCTGAACAGGAGTGTAATGTGTAATGATAATAAACATGTAGCCTCTAGTGATTTCACTCAGTTTTTTTCCACAGTGAAGAGGTGAGATCCAGATATTCATAAATTTTGCGATGACAGACAGGTTGATACTTAATGCAGAACAAATCATAGGTTAAATCATTATCGTCACATTGTGTACCTCAGAATAATAGCATCACTATTAACTGACTGACTCATGACACAAACTGTTTATATTTTTCGCATGACAGCAAATCATACCAAAATACTCAAGTACTTTTTTAAAATTACTTTTTACTTTTATTTGACTAAACTGAGAGCTGTACTTTAGTAAAATAGTAATACAATGTAGCTGTACCCTTATCTGTGGATAGGGTTGGGTGATGTATTGAGTTTTTAAGACATATTAAGAGCTTTTCTTGAGTAGAATATAATCAAAGTAGCTAAACTTATCCTTGAGCATGGGGCTTAGCGATATGTTGACTTTTAAGACATTTCAGTGTATTTTGCACACAGACATGTAGTAAGACAATATGTAAAATCTCAATATGATTTACTTTAAAATAAAGGTATTTATTTTTAAGTTATTTTTTATGCTTCTTTTTTTTGGCTCTTCTGGGCATTTGTAAATAACATATGCCCAGAAGAGCTAGAATCATTAGCCTGGAGATGTGACAGGTTTTCTGTGCTGTTTGACAATGTTTTTGTCATTTTTTTCTGGAAGATTATATTGCAATATATAATGGATATCAAGATTAAGCTAAAAAATAGTGGGATATATATTTTGTCCATATCGCCAAGCCCAACATGAGCATACAAAACAACAAAAGAAGAATGATTGATCAGTCATTGATTGTTGATTGACTGATTGGTTGGGCGCTTGTGTTCTCTTCCCATGCCCACAAAAGAAAAAGACTCAGAGATCTGTATCATTATTCTTAATCCTAGTATTTTACCATCAGTTGAGACTGAAGTTATCTGGTTGCGGTAGTATCATGATTTCTGCTGACAGTTTTCTTTTCCCGCAGCGTAATGTTTCTCATCGCCCTGCTTGTGCGTGTTGCTGAGCTGACTGCATACTCACTACAAATTTTGGTTTAATCACATTTGTTCCCCTTAGCCCTTGGTTTTGCACGTTCACGTCTAAGAGAATGGGTATCCTAATTCTCCATAAGGTTTAGGGGAAGACAAAGACAGACCGGGACCGGAAATTTCTCATAATAAACCACGCCCGCTGACAAGTTGGCAGAGTGGAGACCAAAGGAAGTGCATAATTATAAGTAATTATTCAACCATTAAATAAATGTTAATAATGTTCTGAATTGTTGGTTGCGTTTTAAAATTGCTTCCCATAACGAGCTAGCTTTCGGAGCGTTAGCTACAGCTTTTTCGCATCTGCCTTCAACACAACCTGCGAGTGGCTCTGGGAGATGACGCCACAGGAATTGAGTGGCATCTTGTTTCTTTGGGGTATGTTTTAACCCCTTTCTCTTGGCTCTCACCACAGAGGGCCAAGGGGAAGGGGTAGACAAAAGGGTAAGACAACGGGGGAGGGCTAAGCGGTACAATTGGGATTGACCCTAACTCCTCCAATAGTAAGTTGGAAGCAAACTGAGTCCCTCCATGAAAATCATGAACCCCATTCACACTTGCAATAAAGCCTTGAAATTATGCAGACTTGGGGTCAATTTTGGGTTTTTCTTTGTTTCAAGGGTTGAGTGGCATTTCCCCTTAACCTTACAGAGAATTGGGATACCCCTTCACTAAATGTGAAAGTGCAAAACCAAAGGCTAAGGGGTGCAACTGGGATTGACCCTAAGTCAATCCTAAGTATTTTATCCATGTAAAGTTGGAGTGAGCTAAAGTGTGAATTCGGCAGTGAATTGCCTTGATTATTTACTAAGATGGGTTGATGACATCAGCCCATGGAAACAGCATGAAGCAGGAAAAAGGAGGCTTTACAGGACAGAATAAAAACAACTGCTGTAGTGGGAGAAGTTTATCTGATTGAAAGAGAATAACTCAGATGTGCATCTGGACATCTGAGAGTGCTGCTTCCACTGCACATCATCAAAGTTCTTGAGATCATCTTCTCTTAAATGATCACCACCAGGTCTCTGATGCATCCAAAGAGCTGTCTCACACCGCTGTTGGATACAAATCTGAATTGCAGCTTTCTTTCTCCAGTGAAATCGTCATGCACTGTGTGTGAAAATGCTGCTCTCAAGTCTTTCATCGATGCTGTTTATATTTTGTCATTCTTCTCCACCCAGCAGGGGCTAGTACCTGTTAAGAGGAGCAAGTGTGAACAACCATGTCAGTGAATCACCTTTGTTGTTATCCAGATAATATCAGGGTTTCATGTGTGAAAAGAGCTTTGGTGTAGTTGTTACCTCAGCTAAGGAGGTTATGTTTTTTCTGGTGTATGTTTGTTTGTTTTTCTGTTTGTTTGTTAGTAAGATGTTACAAAAACTACTACAGGGGGTTTCGGTGGCGCAATTGGATAATGCGCTTGGTTGGTGATTGAAAAGTTGCAGGTTCAAGCCCAGCTCCGGTGACACATGGTGATGTGTGGAAGACACTTTACCCCAAGTTGCTCCCACTGCTGCATCAGTGGCATGTAAATGGGCATGAAAGGGCGTGAATGTGTTAGAGATACTGATGGATAACTAACATAGAGATTCTGAACCATCACTGAGTGAATGTGAGGGTGAATGGGTAAGCTCAAGTCCATTTACCATTTTACTACTGGACAGATTTTTGCTTAAATTTTCAGGAGATGTTGGTAATGGCCCAACTTAGACATGATTAGATTGTGGTGGTGATACATTATTTAATGAATTCACTTCCAGATTCACAGGATTATATGGGATCCATGTCTCTGTCATAAAGAAAAATTTCATGTAGATCCGATCCAGATTGACATCACAAAAAACATTGAACTTTATGATGGACGACATTGAAGACATTCAGTTATTCGTATAAAATCAAAAATGTTAAGTGATGTTCTCAAATCTTCTTTTGTATGTACAGGACAACGACCTCCATGTATGTGTTGAGTTTGGTCTGAATCCTTCTCCTATTGTGGATCCGGTGATCCAGAAACGTATCTTTACAGGGGTTGTGAAAAAGCCACTGCTGGAACTGAACTGCTTGGTGGAGGTCTGCGCTCTCTCAGTGCTTTACAGTTTCCTTCTGAAACAGAGTTTGATTTCTGTGTTCATTTAGGTCCAAATGACCCTTAAGAGGGAACACCTTTCACAACACTCTCTCTAATGGTCCTGACATGAAAGCACCCTTTGTTTAAGTGCAACAGGATTTTGAAGTCAGTGGTCTGTATGTAGCTATGCTCAGTGCCGTCGTATAGGGGGTAAAGGTGATGACGATTATAAGGGCCCACAGCCCTCTAGGGCCCACACACAGCCCCCAGTAGCTTCTATCAGAAATTATTATACATACACTGAAATAATATATATTCATACGAATGAATCCAAATTAAAACAAAGCCACAAAGGCATGCAATTTTCAAATTTTAATAATTTCAATAACCGTCTTTGCCCCTTCTTGAAAAATGGTTTGGTCCACACCAAGAGTCGTTCTTCCTCGGCGAAAGTAAGTGAGCACGAGCAAACTCCAGCAAGGTTAGGATGGCCCCCAAAAAACACAAGTCTGGACACCAAAAAAAAGAGTTCAAAAGGAGGCCAGGAACAGAAGCAGCAGAGCAGGGGCCCAGGACATCAAAAGCTTTTTTTCATAAAAAGGTGAGAGTAAAACTACCGAAGGCGGCTGAAACACTGCCTACTTGTTCATTCATTTAATGTCTGCAACATTAGCTTACCTTTGAAGGGGCGCAGGCTGGAGCCCATGTTAGCTGTCATCTGGCCGCGCTACACTCTGGACAAGTCGTCAGTTCATTAAAAAAAAAATCGCCAGTTCCTAAGTACTACTAATTCGTTACTACTAATTCAGAGGCTACTGCAGTAACTGTGTGTTTCACCCATATTGTCGGACAGTGCTCCAGTATGCGCCCACTCAGAGGCTGCATTGAATTGTATTATGATGCATTCAGGTACTGCTCAGTAATTATGAGCATCTGACGAAGGTCAGTAACGTTACCATGATGTGTTCAATGCGTTGTTGTAAATGTGTTATTAGCGGGACATTTGAGTAGTCTCAATACAAAAAAATGAATGTTCAAAGTTTTGTTGTTTTTGTTTGTTTTCATAGCAGTATAAAACAAAAGACAGCATAATAGCTGACAGCAACAAAGAAAAAAGACTATTTAGAATTTTGGACAGTTAACACTGACTTTTGAATTGTTTAAAAATATTTTTTCTCTGAGAAAGTGAAGCTGTCCACTTAGAGCTATAAGAAGCCCATTTAGATTTTTTCCATGAATAGGTTAGTGCTGCATCAGGTTTTCCATGAAACATAATATTTAATGTTTATTTAATGTAATATACACAATGGAACAATAAACCTTTATGCTCTGCTGCTCCAGAATCAGCGGCTACCTATTTGTTGAGTGGTCCATTGAAAGTTTATTTGCAATCAGAGGTGTAATAGCATGTTGCAAATCAGTTAAATGAGAATAAGACAACCAGTAATACATAATTTACATAATAATACTCTGACCTGTTAAGTCGTTACTTTTAAAAAAGGAAAAAAATTGGGTGTTATTACACCAGGCACCATCAAGAACACTGAAAAACAGGAAAATCGAAGGTTGTAATGAATGAGGTAGAGGGGCCCACACCAATATTCTTTCAGGGGGCCCAGAATTCCTAGCAACTGCCCTGGCTATGCTACGTTCATGTTTGTACAGTCTGATCCTAACACCCCATAAAAAGCCTTATGTGCAGTATTTTTGGGTGGATGTGCTCATATTTTCTCGTCCTATACTGTGTACTGATGGATTAAACTTGCACTTGAAGGCTGTCAGTCAAAAACTTAAAGATTCTTTTAAGTTTACAGGAAAGACAAGTATGAACTTCTAACTTGAATATGAACTCAGTGAAGCATCTGCTTCTGTCAACATGTTTTTGTATTTTTAAATGGCATCAGTCAATGAGCGAAAACAGAAAACAGAATTATAAATGCTGTTTCTGGACCATGGAGAGCTCTTCATGTTGAACTGTGTGGGCCTGGCAGTGACAGAACAGACCAGAAATGAAGCGTGGAGCGGCTGCAGCACACAGTTCCTCTTTTCAACCATAGATGGCAGTGTTTACACACCGTGGGACCTCAGAGCAGCAGCAGGGAGGGGGGCTGTGTAATTATGCCTGTGTGCTGACCTCAGAGGGGACTGCAGAGAGAGCTTTTCTGATCAACTTCCTCTTTGTCAAACTGAAAAATATCGATCATAGCAGACTGATGTTGCTACATAACTGCTCTGACAATTTGTCCGAGGTAAAAGCATGGTGGTTCTCAGTGCTATCATCCTGATCTTTCCATTCCTGTCTGCGGGGACGAGTTTCTACCAGTGCACCATACAGAGGCAGCAGATTTTTCCATCTCTGTGTTCGGGGTTTGCTGGTCTCTCTGACAGTAGCAGGACATGAGAGACATGAAGGTCAGGGTGAGCTAATAAAGGCCATCAACTTGCCGACAATTTTTGTTTGCACTCAGAATCGTTTACTTTTCTCTGGGCTGACAAAGGCCTCCTGCTGCCCTCCTGTCGCCCTCAGTCCTGCTCTCATGTTTGACGTCAAATCAAGGAGTAATCACAGGTACAAAGAGAGCAACCATCTGCTTTCATCTCTTGAGGGGGATCTGATGAAGCTATCTTTACCCAGTCTGGAGAGACAGGACCTCAGAGGTTACAGATTGGATTCAGAGCGCTGAATTGTCAGTCTGGATCCTGAAACAATCAGGGATGTAAGTGGTAAATGTCTGCCTTCAACCTCCTTAAAAAACAATGTCAGCATGCCTTTGGGTACTGTTTGGATTCTAACCACCCCAGTTTAGTTTAAGCTTTCCTTTTCAAGGCTTTCTTCTTGGTTCTTTATTCAAATTTAATTCATTTTTTAAGTAAAATATTAATAATATGTCGGGAATAAAACCTGTCTGTAAGCTGTGACAGAAGTTTGTCAAATGCCTTTATAAATAAGGATGAAAAAATCCTAAACACAAACTATTCTAAACCAAAACTCCAGATTTTGGTTGAATGTCAAGATATACCGAAAACATACCAATATTTAAGTTTATCTTAATGTTAATATAGGGCATTGGTTCCTTATCTACTACAAGCAGTCCGCTCTGATATTGAAATTATTTCATGCCCCTTCCAACCGTCCACCACCTACAAAGGTAAAAGGGCAAAGTTAATATATCATTCATACAGCAAAACATAAGGGAACATTCTTTCATGATATATTACCATACAAACACAGAAATCAATAATGTTTCCTTTCCTTAGTTACATCCACACATTAACTAGAAAAATATTTCAACCTCCATTTTATGTGAAAAAGATAAAAACATCTAAATGGCAACTTATGTGCCTTTTTCTGTCATGACCAGCCCAAACAGCTTGACCCAAGCACTTTGAGTTACATATGTTGTAGGAAAAGCGCTATATAAATAAAGTTTGATTGATTGATTGACCCTATTGTTAGCCGTTAGCTTAAACTACATTTCATTCCCTTGATAGTCTTACATTAAATTATACCACACAGATGTTTGATTTACCACATATATGTGACATAGACCTCGTCAATGACAGTCCCAAGTTCTCCTGGTAAATTTCTGAGGAGAGCATATTTAGCCAGGTATCGTTGGGCAACCAGCCGCATCCATGGAGACCACCTCAGAAGCCGCCATTGTTTTCAAACGTGCAGTCACTTTCCCCTGTCATCACATTTAGTTTCCACCTCTCTTCCCTGATTGAGCCGTCAAGCTTTTGGTCAATGAAGTCGTTGGAGCGTGGTGCTTGGCAGGATGGATCTGTGTGATTTCAGACAATCAATCAGGTAGGTTCTTCTGCACGGTTATCAATCACATCACATTACAGTCATATATTGTTGTAAGCAGGTGCTACTCTCGCATTGAAAGGACAGAAAGTGAACTATTTGTATAACAAACTCTCACCAAAACATGTTGGAAGTGGAGTCAAATATAATTTCTATTAAGAGTGTTGTTTGTTTTTAATGTACTGAAGAAAATTGGTCCAGATTTGATCAAACTGCCACTAAAGCTGTTAGCATCAATGCTTACCTCTTGGCGAGTAGTTACTTCCTGCTGTTGCTTCTCCAGTGTCTCCCGCTGCTTCCTGCCTTAGTTGATGCTGATTGGACCATGCTGCTTTGGGCCACACACAGATGTTGTAGATGAACCTATCTGATTACAGACATTGAATCAGGCAGATCCATCTGCGTGTCAAGGTTATTTCATGACTCGGGAAAACTAGTTTAGCTCAGAGTCACAATAAAACTACTTCAAGTAATTCAATTTTCATCATTAAATACACTAGCCACAGAAAACTAGCAGAAGCCTGTAGATAAACACTACACATTGATTTTACATAAATCCCACCTCAGACATTCAAGTAGCCAATCACAGTGCATAATTTTGGATTGTCATATGAAGAAGTCAATTATCATTCTAAGGGGTCTATGCCCCAACTTGGCAGCACCCCTGCCCATGCAGGTCTTGCCTCCCTAACATATGACCACATGACCTTGGGGGTTACGCCCCACTACTTAAGGGACCAGATTCTCAGACCTCACAATAGCGACACTTTAATTCTACTGTAAATCAACATGAATGAGCACAGGATTAAATAAGATAAAAAAATCAAACCATTATATAAACAAAAAACGTATTTAATAATGCATTTATGACATTATTATTAGAAAAATATGTGATACAAATTATTGTTAATGTAGTTAATATCATTATTATCATTTTCAGTATTGTAACAATAACAATATATACACATAAAAAACTTTTTTTATCTTCATAATCCAAACTCACAGGTACTTTTCTGTTATCAGTGGCATTATAGTTTCAAAATCCATAATACCATTATAATAAGTTTGCACAGTTTAAAACAATTTGTGTTTTTTTTTTTCATCTACATATGACTTTTACTGATAAATCTGTAATGGTCTTGGTTTAAATCCATATATCCATTATCTATAACCCTTTTTCCTTGCAGGGTCACAGAAAACTGAAGCCTGGCAAAAAGGTGGGGTACAACTTGAACCAATCACAAGCCAATTGTAGGGCCACATAGAGAAACAGGACCGCAACCTTTCAAGCTCACATTTATATCTTCATGTACTTCAGAGTCACCGGTTGACCTAATAACCATATTTTTGGTCATTTGGAAGAAGCTGGAGTGGCCAGAGAGTACCCATACATGCACAGGGAGAACACACAGAAAGACCCTGACAGACACGGGGTTCATACCTGGAACCTTCTTGCTGTGAGGCACGGTCACTGCCTGCTGAACAATCAAGCACTAAGATGTTTCATAATAGTTATCCCTCTTTTCCATCTTATCCTGCATGTTTTGTTTAGTATAACTATTGATGAATGATAAAAACCGAACTTTGCTCATGTTGTTTTCTTTACATTGTAAAGTTTAGTTTGGTTTTTTTCCCAGTACATCTTTTTCCTGTAATGTTTGCTGTGACAAATGGCGTAAATCCCTTTAAAAACACCTTTAGATTCGAACACAGGGATTACATTTGTTCAGTAGAACAAAATAAGTTGGATGTCAGAGTTAAATACTTCATTGGAACAGAGCTACTTCCAGCCTGTACCTCTGTTACTGTGCGCTTAATATGTCCATGGGGTATTAAACATTGGCAGTATTTAAAACACTTGACAAATTCACTTATGATTTGTGAGAGGAGCGCTGCCTCACCTGAAACTCGGCAGAAAACGCTGACATCCTTTCTCAGGTGTGACTACCTGACGTCACACAGCTGTCAGTGTGATAAACTGGACCAGCCAAAATCCAGCCGCTCACTGAGATTTACTGACATATGTACTGACAAATTAAAGGTCCACTTTAACATGCAGAAAGTCTGTATTTTTTTAATGAGCAGACAATTTAGTAATAATGTTTATTGACATTGTTGACTCATATCTACAGACAATTCAGTGTTGCAAGCATGCAAGCAAATTGAGACATATCAGTATTTTTGGAATACAGCACACAAATATTGATATGAACATGATAAAGAAAATCATGGACGACCTGCTGCTCCACTCCATGTGCTCTGTCCTGCATCAGCCATCAACAGAAATTACATTTAACATAAATTCACACTTTTAGACCACTTAAACCCATTTTAATGGCAGTTCAGCTAAATGCTGCTATATTAATCATCATTCCTCTCCTGTTTATAATCATTATAGATCTCTCTATCTATGATGATTATAAACTCTCTATATAGATTGATCTCTCTGTCCATGGTTGTATTGATTATGTTTTCATAGTAACTATCTTTACAACTATATAGACTGAGGACCCTCCTGAAATGAGATGCCACATCTCAATGGCCAAACCTTTAACAAATTTATATTTAACAAAAACAAATTTGGTGCTATACAAAATAAAATTGATTTATTTAATGTACACTACATTGCCAAATGTATTCACCCACCCATCCAAACAATCAGAATCAGGTGTTACAGTCACTTCCGTGGTCACAGTTGTATAAAAGTCAGCATCGAGGCATGCAGACTGCTTTTACAAACATTTGTGCAAGAATGGGTCGCTCTCAGGAGCTCAGTGACTTCCAGGGTAGAACTGTGATCCAGTTGTGTAATTTCCTCGCTCCTAAATATTCCACAGTCAACTGTCAGCTGTATTGTAAGAACTTGGAAGTGTTTGGGAACGACAGCAACTCAGCCACTAAGTGGTAGGCCACGTAAACTGACGGAGTGGGGTCAGCGGATGCTGAGGCGCATAGAGTGAAGAGGTCACCAACTTTCTGCAGAGTCAATCATTACAGACCTCCAAACTTCATGTGGCCTTCAGATTAGCTCAAGAACAGTGCAGAGAGCTTCATGGGTAGATTTCCATGGCCGAGGAGATGAATCTGCCTCTCACCACCAAGTGCAATGCAAAGTGTCGGATGCAGTGGTGTAAATATGGAGTTAGATCAGTCTCATAATAAATAAATGCACACAGAAGGATTCACAAATGTATACTAGGATTAATATATAAATGTCTCTCAACTCACAAATATTTTTCAAAGTTCACAAATGTATTTCTGATGCACACACAAATATTACTTGTTTTATATATTTGTAATGGAAATCCACATGTAGTGCTCTGATAAATGTTCATCATGATTGTTTTTGTTTCTGATTGCACTACAAGCATTGATAAGTGACTGTTAATTTTTCCTGTTATTCACAGTAAATTTGTTGCTGGAGAATAAATATTAAAATGCATAAATAATTTTATTTTTAAAAAACGTACATTTACAAGCTGTTCATGTAGTTCATGTAGGACTGTTTGGTTTATCTCTTAAAAGCTCGGACTTAATATTTTGTTTTATCGAAAAATGAAAATGTATGACGGAGAAGCTGTTTGGAGTGAACTGAGAGGGATCCGGGTGAACTGGCGAGAGACAAAAGTAGAAATGAAGAGCATTACCGAGGAGACCACGCTAGGGAGCTGAATAGAGAGAGAGTTTCCACCGCTGCAGAGGGAGTTTTGGAAAGTGTTGGAAGTGTTTCTCCTGTTGCCTTCACGCCTGAGGTTGTGCGCCGGTGTTCACGCCTCCTTTACTAATGACGGCCGCCGCTTATCTCGAGGAGGAAAGCAGGTGCGTGTCATCCAGGAGCCATCTCGAGGAGGGGGAGGTCCTCAAGAGCAGCGAGAGCAGAAGGGAGGGGAGAGCAGCAGCAGCAGCAGAGGAGCGGGGGAGAGAGCAGCAGAGCAGCAGGACGAGGGGAGAGGGGAGAGGGAGCAGGGAGAAGCGAGGGAGAAGCGCAGCCAGCGCAGAAGCACTGGCTGAGTGCACATTGCTCATGTAATGTCAGTAAATGTTATGACATTATCTGGCTTCATTCACTGAGCGAAGTCCATATGAGAACACAATGAATAACCACAGGTATTTTTTTATATCACCAACATAGCAGTGACAAGGAAATACATGACTGGGGTTTACATTTGTGTGTAAAATTTGTGCATGAGCGTGTTTTTTCGCTATGACATTATTTGCTTATACAGAAAGAGGCTGTTATCATTTTCTGTGAGCATGCAGAAAACTGACATCACAGGTGGACTTTTCGTAGACATAAGTTACTCACAGAACATAAATGCGCTGTATGTGATCCTCTCAAATATGATGCATTATTATTGATTTAAATATACAAAAGCATGAGCAGATTCATGCAGCACTGACAGTGATAAAAACATACATTTGAAAGGCTGATATTTCACAGCAATGATTACTCTTACTTATACTTTCTTCAGCAGTTACTTTTCTTTACCCTATTACCACAATGTCACAAATTACTCTGCCCATTTTTTAATCAGTTGTGAGGGATAATAGTGAAGTAGCTTTAGTTTTGAAATCACTGAAAACATATATGCTGCATGCTCTCAGAATTTTATAGCAGTGTGTGAAATATAAGCACACACTTCTGCTCTCTGGCGGGCACGTAATCCCAGTGGCGGAGATGACAGCACCTGCTGTGGGCAGGATGGCGGTGTGTACATCACGCCAGTGGCCGGTGATGGCTGCACGGGCAGCGGGGTGGAGATGGCGGTGTGTACATCACGCCAGTAGCCGTGATGGCTGCACGGGCAGCGGGGTGGAGATGGCGGTGTGTACATCACGCCAGTGGCCAGTATTGGCTGCACGGGCAGCGGGGTGGAGATGGGGGTGTGTACATCACGCCAGTGGCCGAAGATGGCTGCACGGGCAGCGGGGTGGAGATGGCGGTGTGTACATCACGCCAGTAGCCGTGATGGCTGCATGGGCAGCGGGATGGAGAGGGTTGGCGGTGTGTACATAACGCCAGTGGCCGTGATGGCTGCACGGGCAGCGGGGTGGAGATGGCAGTGTGTACATAACGCCAGTGGCCGGTGATGGCTGCACGGGCAGCGGGGTGGAGATGAAGGTGTGTACATCACGCCAGTAGCCGTGATGGCTGCACGGGCAGCGGGGTGGAGATGGCGGTGTGTACATCACGCCAGTAGCCATGATGGCTGCACGGGCAGCGGGGTGGAGATGGCGGTGTGTACATCACGCCAGTGGCCGGTGATGGCTGCACGGGCAGCGGGGTGGAGATATCGGTGTGTACATAACGCCAGTAGCCGTGATGGCTGCACGGGCAGCGGGGTGGAGATAGCGGTGTGTACATCACGCCAGTAGCCGTGATGGCTGCAGGGGCAGCGGGGTGGAGATATCGGTGTGTACATAACGCCAGTGGCCATGATGGCTGCACGGGCAGCGGGGAGGAGATGGCGGTGTGTACATCACGCCAGTAGCCGTGATGGCTGCACGGGCAGCGGGGTGGAGATGGCGATGTGTACATCACGCCAGTAGCCGTGATGGCTGCACGGGCAGCGGGATGGAGAGGGTTGGCGGTGTGTACATAACGCCGGTGGCCGTGACGGCTGCACCGGCAGTGGGATGGAGATGGTTGGCGGTGTGTACATAACACCAGTGGCCGTGATGGCGCACACTGTCGGCGGCAGGGGAGGGTGGGTACTAGCGGCACTAGCGGTGGTGGATTCAGTGTTAGCCCTGATAGCACTGGTCCACCTATCTCAGCAAACCTCCCAACTAGAGAGAGCAAAGAAAACCCGGATAATGTTTCATTTACACTTTGTAGATAACCAGGTGCTGACGCCATGTTCACCTGGATGACAACTTCGTTCTCTCAGTCCAATGTGTCGGTTAAGCTGTGCGAACGCGTTCATACGATTGGCTGAAAAGTAGCGTTCTTGTGATTGGCTGAAAGGAGGAAGACATCTGATTGGCTACAGATACTTCCCTGTTGAAAAAAACGCATTTGTGGATCGAGACACGTCAGGGGAGTCTCAAAAAGATTCACACACAAATGCAGCGATGTTCACAAATGCAGAGCGGTTTGTGAATGCAGATTCAACAATTTGTGAACAAATATCACAATATACATACAAATGCAAGGATTTTCACAAATGCAGAACAGTTTGTGAATGCAGATTCAACAGTTTGTGAATAAATATCACAATATAAATATTTGTTTTAAACGAAAATTGCAAATTATTTTAAATATAGACATTTGTGGATTTCCATTACAAATATATAAAACAAGTTATATTTGTGTGTGCATCAGAAATACATTTGTGAACTTTGAAAAATATTTGTGAGTTGAGAGACATTTATATATTAATCCTAGTATACATTTGTGAATCCTTCTGTGTGCATTTATTCATTATGAGACTGATCTAACTCCATATGTAAAGCACGCCGCCACTGGACTCTAGAGCAGTGGAGATGCGTTCTCTGGAGTAACGAATCACGCTTCTCCATCTGACAATCTGATGGACAGGTCTGGGTTTGGCGGTTGCCAGGAGAACGATACTTGTGGGACTGCATTGTGCTAAGTGTAAAGTTTGAGGGAGGGGGGATTATGGTGTGGGGGTGTTTTTCAGGAGCTGGGCTTGGCCCCTTAGTTCCAGTCAAAGGAACTCTGAATGCTTCAGCACACCAAGACATTTTGGACAATTCCATGCTCCAACTTTGTGGGAACAGTTTGGAGCTGGCCCTTTCCTCTTTCAGCATGACTGTGCACCAGAGCACAAAGCAGGTCCATAAAGACATGGATGACAGAGTTTGGTGTGGATGAACTTCAGTGTGTGACCTCACAAATGCTCTTCTGGAAGAATGGTCAAAAATTCCCATGAACCCTCCTAAACCTTGTGGACAGCCTTCCCAGAAGAGCTAAAGCTGTTATAGCTGCAAAGGGTGGACCGATGTCATATTGAACCCTATGGATTAAGAATGGGATGTCACTTAAGTTCATATGCAAGTCAAGGCAGGTGAGCGAAAACTTTTGGCAATATAGTGTATTTTCAGCAGAGACAAATGGGATGAGGGCAGATTTATGATCTGGGTATGCATGGGTTTGTCTCTATCATAGATTCTTATTTTTAGTCCCTTTGTCTCTGCCTGGATGGATAAATCTCTGGACATACGTATGTATGTCAAAGTCTCACTTTTCACACTTTCAGGGAGAAATATAATAAAGGATAAGTACCTTAAGTGAACAGTGAATGTGAATTTACCATCAATAGTGATGTGGTCTGATCCTCACACATACACAGGGGCATTTCCCAAAGACAATAGAGGAACACATTTAAAGTTAACCAACACCAGTCAGCAAATAACCTTTAGGGCAAAGATGGAGAAGCTGGAGATCAGATTTAGAGTGACAGAGACAGTGAGCCACTGGGGTAGTATGGGCAACTTCCAGTTATGATACAACTTTGTTTACATTTATGTTTGTTTGATTTTTGGCAGAATAATGACACATTGCATTGTGTTACCTTGTCAGTTGAAAAAATACAACAGCCTAACTTCCAGCTTTCCATTAATGGCTTGACAAAGTAAGTAGCTTATCATTGTGAAGTATTTTGGGGTGACTGATCAGATTTTAGGGGGCTGTGGCTGGCCCTGACTCCCCTTGGGTCTGCCCCAGGTCAGTGATGTTCAGTGTAGCAAAGGGGAGAGACGATGATGACTTATCTTTACATTCACACACAGAACAAGGACAAACTGCTCCAACCTACAGAGCTTTTTGGGTGTAGTGGTGCTTGATGATGATGGGTGAGATATGTTTTTAAATCTGACCTTAGAAGGAGCAGATAGAGCAAATGAGGTCTGTTATTCACCTCTGTCATCCATATGGTTTATGTACCTGTTGGCAATGACCTTTATGTTCCAGTTCAGGCCATATTTCATCTTTTTTTTATTTGTTGCAGGTCACATATGGACCACAGCAGCTGACCCATTGACCATAGTTTCTGTTGGTCTTTGTGATAGACTAATAAACGTTACATTTTTGGTAATACAACCCACAGTAAAATCACCATTTCTATCAGATAGCTATAGAAAGCATTATGGATGGGCTCAAAATGAGACATACTAAGAAGTCATGAAAATTCTTGGTGGATCTGGTTTTATTTTGCGAGCATTTATTCTGTTCTTTGGTTAATCCTTAAAAAGCAGACTGCAACCAGCTGTCAAGTTATAAACCTAACATTTCTTAAACACCTGTAAAGGTAGAGACAGAGAGAGACAGAAGATCATGACTTTACTCCAGTGAAGCCTCCAACCTCGTCGCTCTGCCACAGGCTGCCCCGAAGTCTACCTCTTCATCCAATTAGATCGCACATGATAGCACTAGGATAACAAATGTCAACAGAAAGGTCTTGCAGTTTTTCGCCACTGAAAAGGGTAAAGGAGAGACAGTAAATGCCGAAGATGAAGCTCATGGCTAAGGAAGGCTGATGGCCACATTTCAAATAATTTAGAGAAGAAAAAAATGTATAAATACGTTGATAATTTTAAATTGTTAAGACAGTATGGAGCTGCATGCAGTCCTGATTGGGCCCTTGAACACTGTGTCACACAAAGCTAATGTGCATGAACACTAAATAATGATAACGACAAGGATCTATACAAGTGACCATTCCCTGTTTGCCCATCAGCCCCCCAAAATCCTCACATCCAGCCCCCTGAATATTATCAACTTTAAAAATTTGAGGAGGATGCCATATACAGTGGTCTTAAAGGTATATTTCTTCTTTTGTGAATTCTAACAACTCTTAAAAAACAGATTGAAACCAGCTGCTGTCTTCTGATGAAAGGAAAAAAAGCAAGCAAAATTGTGACATTTTGAAACAACACTAATTTTTTAGAAGACATAATGACAAGGTGTTCTGGGACAACTTTGCACACACTTTTGTCCTGTTTAAATTTTCATGCATATTTGGCAAACTGTCTCTTTACCGATGGAGACCTTTTCTGCTCTCATTCTTATACTGAGTCTTCAATCATTTTGGTTTGTTTAATTTTTTTAATGTTTTTGTAAGTTTTTGGTGTGCATGGGTGCTCAGCACTTTCACTGCCTTGAACATACTGTCTGCCTTCACAAAATCTTCTGTGCCATTAAAACACTCAAGAATATGATATGCAGGGTTCCCTGTCGGCCTCAGTTAGTAAACTAAAGCTTTGGTTGCGGTTTTGTTCTAGTTCACCAAAATTCAAGTTAGTGTGTTGCTCAACTTTTATCATTTTCTGGCACCTTTGTAAAAACAGGTGCACTTCAGTCAGTGGCCAGCTGTGAACTTAAGTTACTTATCATAAAAATTACAGCAGTTTTACATGAATACCAATGCTTTATCATAAAACTTTCTGTGTAATTATTGTGTTGGTTAAAATTTGAAAACCATATTTTGACAAAAATAAGCCGACAGAGACCATATGGTGCCCCTTGGAGATCAAGGGTCTTAGTCACTATTTACATAACAAGAAACAGAATGATTTTTTTCTCTGTGTTTCCAAAAGCACTCACACTGAGACAATGTGAAAATAATGCATGTTCACACGAATATGTGAGAATGACTGAAAACGCTGTAGTGTGCATGCCAGGCCAGTAGATGGCAATATAGGTTTGTAGTGAAACAGCAGTGTTACAACACATGCACACTTTCTGATAAAGACAAACTTTTCACAAACAATGGTTGCAAGTGGATGTACAAAGATGCAGGAGTTCCTTTTCTGGACAACAAATGTGTCTAGATATTTTTGTCTGGATAATAAACAGAGTACAGTAAGCACCAATCATTTTGCTCGGTAGACGGCCAAAGCTGTTGTTGTTGTTGTTATTGTTGTTCCTAGGTGCATGGGCAGCCTTCATCTGAAAGAGTTCTGCACATGCGCCACATGTCATTGTTTTTCTTGAGAACACTGATTCCTGTTTACACGGAGACGGACACCAACATTTCTAAATTTTTCACTCTGGACACTGGTTTCAAAAGTATGTAGATTGAGGCACTCGGGGCACTGTTCGTGTAAATGGAAGGTAAAATGCGATGAAAACTTTGATATCGTCCAAATCCTGAATTTGACAATGGATTAGCTTTGTGACTGGCCATGACTCATTTAAAGAAACACACACACACACACACATGCCTTCAAAACAACAACAGCACAGAGCATATAAACAAATATGTCAAGTTAAAAAAAAAAGAAAAAGGGAAAAACATCCGCACTGCACACCACAATTCTTTACATCAGATGCACAACACAGATCGCTACATCATTGAAACCACATCTTTTTGTATGCAAAGATATAATGCATGTGTGTAGTTACCGGGAAGTAAATGGATTTGATGACAATGAGGTAATCAGATCTTAAAGTGGTTGAGGTCATTTTATTCATGCTGATGTCATTTTCTTTGTTGTGTTGTGTTTCTTAGGGTCTAAGTCATTTGGACTTGAAAAAAAATGCTTTCCTACCAACTATTAAAATGTAGCATTTACTGAATACTCTCAACGTATGCTGTGGCCCCTATAAAACTCAATCCTAGTACAAACTTTAGCTCGATCTGACCCTGGTTACATCCACATCTTTCCCCTACGGTCTCTATCTGCTGGTGGAGCAGAAGATGTGACTCCTGAGCTCCACAATCACAGAGGCCTTTCACTCTCCGGGGATTTCCAACTGATTTTTAAAGAAGCTGCTGAATTTTTTAACCTTATTCCCCTGATCCTTTGAAGTTCAATGCACGCAGAGAGGCACTTGGAGGCTGAGGGGCTCAGCTCCATTTGGGTGACCTGTTCTAATAATAGTACCCTCGCTCATAGCTCTGTGGGGCACTACCAGGAGTAAAAGCCTCAAACAAATTGTAAAGTGCACCTCTGCTTGAGTCTCAGATGATGCAACCAGAGGTGGAAGAAGTGCTTTTCTCATGAAGAAGTACAGAAAAATATTACTTCACCACAAACCTCCTCTGTACAAGCAAGGAGACGTCTCCTCTGTCTGATCTTCATTTGTCATCCCGTCTTGTTTTCACACCGTTAAGTTTATATAACAAGAATGGTGGCATAGTCACATATGTGTCATGTACAGAATGCATTAGCTCTGATGATGAATATACTGTACGTCCCTTTCATGTATGCATCTGTCATACCCCTGAGTTTAGTCCTTGTTTTTCTTTCTGGTTTCAGGTGTTTCTACATGTTTTGTCACTTTTTGCCCATCATACACTTGAAGAATAAATATGTTTTTAAGGTTCTCTTAAATCTGACATCCTCCTACATATAAAAACAAACTGTCTACAGCAGTTTAGCTTCAGACTGAGGTTTTACAAAGACTTTAAATCTTCTGCTCATTTTACAGAGCCTATGAACAAAAGTGCTGCAATTATATAAAAATTACAAATAAAAAATAGTATCCAAAAACTGGAACTACTAAAGCCAAGAGTGCTGTGAAGATGATAATGTATTTGTTGAAAACTGTGTTTCTCTACTTCATAAGTTATGTTTTTTTTTGTGTATATGTAGCTAAATATATAAAGTGCCTTAAAGTCCTTTAGTTTTACATTCAGTGAAGTAAGAATCTCACTTTATTACATCAGGATTTAGAGTGCTATAGAAAATAGAATGTAATATTCCACACCTGAGTTGACTGATGTTTGTCAAGCAAATTACCCAGCCATATGGGGCCATATAAAAGTGTCTTAGGGTGCTTTCACACCTAATGGAGCATATGTTCTGACAGGACATGGAGTCAAGATGGCTAACATGTCAGCATTCCTTTGTTAAACACCTGATCAAAAGCTAGACTGCCAGCTGACTTCCTCCAAATTGACTGTGGATAAATGCACTAATAGCTCTTTATTTAGGCTGCTCTTGCCTGTCTATGCTTTGCTGCATCCTCTTCAAGACACTTTTTCACCCGCCTCCACCCCAGCTCCTCCTTAATACTATTTTCTGATCTAATCCTTTAATCAATGTCATGACATGACATATCAGCAATAAAGCAAAATTGAAGTTACTGCTCTGGTGTCTTTTCTTGGCAAAGTGGTCCTGACAGAACCACATTTGTTCAGACCAAACAACCTCTGGTTCATTTTTTTGGGAAGGTCAGTTCAATCGGGGTAGAGTGAACGCTTACCAGAACTCTGGTACCAAAGAACTGAGCTCTGGTCCTCAAAAACAAAGGGTTCTCGGCTCACTTCGAAGCAGACCAGAGTTTGATTCATGGTGGGTGTGAAAGCAATCCGATCCAGACAAGCACCAAACAGGGAAAGCAAACCAAAAGAACTGAACTGTGGCTTGGACTTGACCGGATATCACAATAAAGCTAGTGTACCATTCACAGACAGTATAAATCAGAGTGTGGCTAGCATTAGCCTTGATAGATAGATAGATAGATAGATAGATAGATAGATAGATAGATAGATAGATAGATAGATAGATAGATAGATAGATAGATAGATAGATAGATAGATAGATAGATAGATAGATAGATAGATAGAAAATGTTAATTTCTGTCACAAGTGACAGAAGTTTATCATTGATAGACTTATTTTTGACAAATAAAATTACTTTTATCTTATATTGAACATTAAAAGACAGCATTATAAAAACAGTTTAAAAATAATACAACATTATTACTCTAGAGCAGCACAGTGGTGCAGCAGGTAGTGCACGTACCTCACAGCAAAAAGGTCCCTGGTTTGATCTCCAGGTTGGACAGGGCCTTTCTGTGTGAAGTTTGCATGTTCTTCCTGTGCATGGGTGGGCTCTCTCCAGGCACTCCCGCTTCCTCCCACAACAACTGCTTAGCAAACATGCTAAGCAGGTTAATTGGCTCTAATTGACTCCCAATTGCCCTTGGGGTATGAGTGTGAGCGTGAGTGGTTGTCTGTCTCTCTATGTGGCCCTGTGGTTGACAGTTTTTAGGATGTACACTGCCTCTCGCCAAATGACAGCAGGGATAAGCCCCCCCCACCATTCGACCCCAAAAGGGATAAGCAGAATGTAAAATGAATGAATTAATGAATTATTACTCTATGCCTGTTGTTCCAGCTCACATTGTAACAGTTGGCTGGTTGGCAGCAAACAAGAACAAAGCTTCTTCTAGCTGGTGGTGAGAGGCCAGGTACCTCAACATTAGTCAGGTTTTGGTCTGTTTGACTAGGTGCAATGTGAAAATGAACCACACCAAGCTGAAATTCAGGTGTGAAAGTGACCTAAAAGCCTTGACTTTGATTTTAAAAGTCTGGAAGAGCAGATAGCATGAAACTGTTGGAGTATAATAACAATGTTGCTGTGCATCATTAAGCTCTATCATTAGGTGCATCATTTCCATGCATAAATAGCATAAACAGAGCAGAGAAGCTGATAGCATCCTCACATTTTGTCAGCAGGTTGGCAGTGCAGTAAAATGAGCATCATACCAAAGTGTCAAACTGGTGCTCTTTGACCCGTCAGTGTTGTATGTTGTTGTAAACAAAGGCTGAGTCACAACACAGCAGCCATCTGTAGAAAACAGAGCTGCTCTGTTTGGTTAGAGAGAACAAAGAACGGCTTCACATCTCCTCACTTAAAAAAGTCAAGCTGCACCCCCTCCTGCAGCCACACTGTGTTTACACACTGCAGCTTTTTTTAAGTTTTATGTAAATGTCTCATGACGGGGAGGGACGTAAGCGGGCCAGACGATCACAACAGCTTACCAAAGGTTTGATAAAAAGCTTATTAAACTCTTTATGTAACGCACAATAAACATGCAGGTAAGGGAGAGAGGCTCACAAGAAGCTTCTGGATCACGACTGAGCCGGACCACAGTAAGCGCCTTAACCAGCACCCTCCTTAGCTCCATTTTCCCAGCATGCAATGCTGCCAGCACTGCACTATATTTCTTACCCTTAATCATTCAGTGACAGTCAGCTAAGCACGCACACACTTAGCTCCATCCTGCTGCTTCTGTGTGCAGCTACAGAAACCAGACCCAGCAGTCTTTGCCTTTTTGTTATCTACCATTCAAAGTGTATGCACCTCCTGGAGTTTTAAAACACGCTACATTTAACTCTGTGCTAATTTTGGCTTCTATTTAAAGTTAAGTCTTAGGTTTGGTATAGAAATGCTTATGCTGTAGGTCTTAGGGTGCTTTCACACTCAGACCAAGCCAACAAGGGAGCATTTCTCTAAAGCCTCAGTCTGTTTGGACATAAAGGAACCCAGTAAATCAAACTCAGTTCAGAACAAAATGCCTGTGCCAAAATTGCCTAGAATAGGTGTTCTTGGCTTACCCTCAACAGAACTGATTTGTTTGCAGTGAGACCGCAACAAACCGAAGGATTAACTGAGGACACACATTAAGACAGCCTTTTGTCCTCAGAGAACCCTTGTTGTACCAGGGAAGAGCCAACCCCCCCCTGAGATCTACATGAGAAAAAGATTATACATTGTTGTGCAAAGGAAACACTAATTTGAATTGGTTTTATTTATGAAGTCATGAAAATATTGGCTTACGCACAGATTATTGTGCAAAGACCCTTAAAGACAGTATGTTCTTAAGTGTTCTGTACACACTAATTTTGATTTCCCATTCAATGAAAATGCTTTGAAAGTCAATGAGATTTTTTAGTTTGGTCAACAATTGTCCTGGGATCAACGCCTTTTTCGTCCAAGTTGATAATATCCAACTTAGGAATACTACCCCTTGTGTGTGGTGTGACAGCCGGTCACACGGGTGTGAATGGTGACGAGGATGATGTCACAGACAGAGGAGGAAGTAAACATGGCTGCAGATCAGCAGCTCCTCTACACGTTGTTTTAGTGTTTGGGGACTGAACCATAGAGGGAAGAAATGGGGAGAAAGTCACTGAACAGAACAACAAAGCTTGCACAACGACAGTTAGCATAACAGCTAGCTGGCTCTGGTGTGTTTTTCTGGCTTACTTCTGGTGACTTAATGCGTTCTTTACCAGAAAAATATGCTGAGCCTCATCGAAGGAAAGAATAGACAGGGGAGAGAGGAGGAGTGGATCTTTAGCTGCAACGGGCAAACAGATGAGGAAAGCTGGACAGATTCAGCAAGCAACAGAGGGCTCATAGGCTCTTCGTCATGACTAAACTGTTGCTCCGAAGGATGTTATGGATCAACTTTTCACTCAGCCTCTGGTTTTCGAAGACAGCAGTTGTAGAAGCATCCACCATGGTTGATCGTGGATCAAGAAGATGTAAATACACATTGTTGTGGATGGAAGGTAGGCCAGCCCTCTTCTCTCATAGCTTTCAGGTCTGAAGGGTAAAAATGTGTCTCAATAAATATGAACCATTTAAACACCTCAATACATACGCAAAGCAGAAAAGGAGAGCTGACAGATTTTTTTTTTTAAAGCTTAAAGTAAACACAGCTTTACTAGCCATTATTTAAGATTATTCATGTTTGAAAATGTCAAAGCCCTCCTTGAGACCCTTTGGTCCCCTCACATTAAAAACAAGTTCTGGTATCTGATGGTTACACAATATTCACATAGACTTTCAGCTCGGGTCCCTGCTTCCTACCAAAGTCAGTAAAGGCTTATGGTGCACCTACGGGTGATCTTATCTGATTATTCTTTGGTGCAAAGTGTGTCTTTTTATCCTCTCAGAAGAGCATCAAGGCTGTCCTGACCTGAAATTTGCAAATATCAAATATCTTAAACTTTCATGACCAGTAATCCTTATGTCCTGTGTTTTGTCATATGGGATGGAACAAAGTCATACACGGAGCAAGCTAACTGAGCAAGCGAGAACAATTGTAGCCATGGCAACGAGAGTAAAGGTATGTTCACGCCAAATGTGCCTCGGCAACCGCTTTCAGTGCAGACTCAATGTACAGCCGGGATCAAGACTATCAGACAGATGTGATCTAGGTGACTTGGTCACATCTATGGAGACATATCGCGGTGCTTACGTTACTGACGTCATGTGTGGCTGTGCCATGACAGCCAATCAGCGTTGTGTGAGAGGGGTCCAGCTGCAGACCTCCACTCTCAGCCGGCCTACGGCTGCTCCAGTGTGAATCGGAAACCACCTCCGACGTGAGACGGACATGACGTAAATATAAATAACTATATAGCCCCCCTTCACACCGCCTCATTTGGGTGACGGGCGGCAGACGGGAAACATTTTTAACCGTGGCGGTAGGACAGAGAAGCGGTTGCCGCCCAAGTGAGCGCGCACAGATTTTGTCATAGAAATCATATACGTGTAATATAACATATACGAATAAAATAGGTATAATAGCGTCAGGAAAGGAGAAAGTGAAGAGTCCTCATGATGCCAACAATTTATTTATTATTATTATTTATTTAACCACGCCAAATACATCTCTCAACATCCTGCGTCCTCTCCGGGACAGAAGCACACCCACCTCCGCTGCCTTTCTTGGTGGTGCATTCACTGAACCTTGTAATTTTGAATTATACAACAACTCGTGTATATAACTCATATAACTTACATAACTCATGTATAACTCTTAAAACAATAACACATTTCTCTCCAACATAAACAACCCACCCAATCCAATAGAGTATTATATAATTATGATATACGTATATACTGTCTATACACTTTGCCCTGAGGCACCGAAACTGGCAGCACCTGGCAGCAGCCAATCACATTGAAGGAGGGAGAGAACCTGGAAATAGCCGACTTCACGGGTCAAAGCAAACATTAAATGAGCTCTACCAAACGGCTGTACCTTCATATAAAAATAATCGGGAGAAAAACTTGGTATGAGACAGCATCTCACTTCAGAATGTTTGAGGAGGGAGTGTTATGAAGGACTTTTCGGCTCTGCTGTGACGTTCACCGAATCACCTCTCCGTCGCTGCCGTCTTGGACTCTATGCTCGTTCCGGGGCGCAGCAGATGCTTTAAAAATACTTTATATTTAATGGACTCATCCGGCAGGGAGACTGCTTTTGGAGATGTTGCCGCGCAGCGGTGTGAAGGGGGGTGAACTGATAAAACCTTGAATTGATGCTGCCTTTTAACTGTGTTTTTTTAATGAAACACGACTGACAAATCAAGTTACCATGGTAACCGAAAACGCTGACACCATTTCCTTCTCACATTGGAGGTGATCATGACGTCACTTCCTTCTGACGATGGAGTTGTAGAGTCTGCAAGCTAGTTGGCTGAGAGTGGAGGTCTGCAGCTGGACTGTGTTGCGTTGTGTGGGTATGTGACAGTACCTGTGACAGACTGTTTTTATTCCAAATCATAGAGTGATGAGTGACAATCCATGCCTGTGTGTGGAACATGAGTTAATGAGGATATTAGTTCTTCCTAGACGGGACCACAGAGAACTCGCAGATGATGCTGCTGTAGGGCCATCAGCTGCAGAGTTTTATAGGTGAAACATAAAGTTAAACAGATGTCATAAATCAAGAACCAACTTGTTGATTTGTGTAAATTACACTGTCCAAACAGTGTAGCAAGCAAATTTTCTATAATAAGCTGATAAGGAGAGGAGCTGGATGGAAATTAAAGCAGCCAAGGACGTTATAGGAAGTTAACTACTAGCTGCAGTTACCTTAGCAATTCATCCTATATTTCTACACTTTGTTTTATTATAATATGCTGTTTGATCATGTGAATTTACAAACTGTAAAAGTACAGGGCCTGGTTGTTTGTTGGTGAAACTATTGGTGTATAATGTGCTTTGCCTCCCTGTGTCTGTGTGTGCCAGGCCTAAAGGCTTGTAGTTGTAGTCAAAAGTTTTATATTAAAGGATAAGTTCAGTTTCTGCAGCTTTCACATTGTTTATAGAATGAAGTAGAACAGTATACTCACCCAGAAGGCTTTCCTGATCCAAACAGTGCTTTGGGAGATATTTAGATCCAAAATCGAGCGACGGACATCCGTATAATGGTAGTACACGGGCCATACAGCGCCGCTCCTAAAACTGCATTAATTGTCCAAAAACTCATTAGTTTCACCAATATTCCATCATGGTCCACTCGGGCTACTCCTCCATTACAGTCTGTGTCGCTCCAGACATTTTGTGTGGCTGTGCTGACCACTGAACTAATGAAGAAGAAGAACGCTCGCCTCTGCGCATGCGCAGTGCGGCTCATTGTTTCAGGGGAAGACTGCCGGCTACACAACAACTTTTTTTCTTCCAGTTTTGTGCAAAATGGACGAATATCTATCAGATGAAGATGTTGTGGAGGAGAACGTTGAATATGATGGGTGTGCTTACAGTTTCGAGCCAGAGTATACAGATGAGGAGCTCATCGAAAGGAGGACGCGGAGGCAGCGCCTCAGAGAGTACTGCGCATGCGCGGAGGCAAGCGCTTTTCTTCTTCAGTTCAGAGGTCGGCACAGTTACAAAAACATGTCTGGAGCGACACAGACTGTAATGGAGGAGTAGCTCGAGCGGACCATGATGGAATATTGGTGAAACTAATGAGTTTTTGGACAATTAATGCAGTTTTAGGAGCGGCGCTGTATGGTCCGTGTACTACCATTATACGGATGTCCGTCGCTCGATTTTGGATCTAAATATCTCCCGAAGCACTGTTTGCATCAGGAAAGCCTTCTGGGTGAGTATATTGTTCTACTTCATTCTATAAACAATGTGAAAGCTCAGAAACCGAACTTATTCTTTAAGTGAAAACAATGCTTAAAATAGAATAATGTTTTAAAAAAAACATTTGTATTCCACCTCTAAACAAATATATCATTGATTTGAATTCCTTAACATTTTAGTATCACCTTGTCTTTTTATTAAAAGGACACATTTGATTCAAGCTTATAAAACAAATATTTGTATTTAGCCAAATAATGGAGTAATGATGGGAATTTTTAATCATGTTGTCTGCTGCTTATATAAAGAAAGATTTTACATCATTGTGCCTGCACCCACACAAACCTCCATTTAAGTGGAAAAACAGATTCTTCCCTCCTTCCAGACAGTTAGAAAACAGTTCATAGACTTGACTCAAGATCAGTAATTTGCCGAAGTACACTCCAGAACTACCTGCTGCAAAAACCTTTCTTCCAAAAAGCTCTGCAATCTGTGATTTAAAGAAAATAATGACTTTTTGAAAAAAGTAATATTTCTTTTTTCTAAGGAAAGTGAAATAGTTAAATATCTTCTACACTTGGCAAATGGCCACAGAAATTCTGACGTTTTAACACATTAAAAAATGAGACATTAATTACAGAGAAATTCTTCCAAACTGTGTTTTAAAAAAAGCTTTTGAGCAGCAGGATCTGAAGTATTAAAGCTTTTAAACTTTATTTCTACCTATGATTGTACTTAACAATCGAAACTCTCGTGAAAATGCCCTATGGAAAGAACCAAACCACCCGACACTCAAACCCAACAGTGTATGAGAGGAACTTAAGCTTTGCGTCAAACACCTGAGCTCTATGTGACAGCTTAATGTCCAGGTCGTTCCATTAAGGCGCCTTGCTCCTGTCTTATAACACTATGGACACTCTGAAGATCAGTTTCCTGGAAGTGAAGACCATGAGAGTGTACATAAAGGGCCCTAATTTCGTGGCGCACCCCACGCAGTGTTAATTTCGTCCGGCACACCGCCGTGCGCTGCCAATTTGACAATTTGGTAGACCGTCTGCGCAGAGATGGGTGTGACGGCGCACCAAGGGGAGGTGCCGACAGATTCAGGTTGGCGCAGTGACAATTTCGTGCCAAAAAACTGTGCGAAAGGTGCGCTGAAAGCTCTCCAGCTCCAACCTGGTCTATTATCGGCACAGGCGAAGCGCACCCTCCGCAGCTATAGTTTGGTTACAGGCGCACATGTGCGCAAATGTCAACAAACCCTCAGAGGCAGGTTTCTAGAGTGTCAGGCACATTTTATTGTAATAAACAATCACAGCAATCACTATTAAATGTAACAGTCTGAACCAGCATATACATTTGTATCTATATTAATTGTCCCATCACATCTGATGTCGGATTAAAGCCGTTTGTCATAATGGAAACTTAACCTGACAGCAGCTGGAAGTTTGATGCACATCTTACAAGTCAACAGTGAACAGCCTTAACATCTGATACTGAGTATATATCTGGCTTCTCTCATTTCATTAAATTCAAAGAAAAGAGGGAGAAAAAAGAGAAAATAAATGTATGTCACTAAGGATTTCCCTGTGATTTCCCATATGTCTCTGTTTTAGTCTTTATTTTTAATGGGATCTAAAAAGATGGAGTACATTATTGCAAGGAGGATGAGGCGGAAACACCGGGAGAATATACAGTATATCACTAAAGGCTCTGCTATTTGGCGATGACAACCAGGAGTGCAGGTGGATCACAAGCATTATGAATGGATAAGCCAGCTGCTGTGTAACTGTCTCTTATTTAAATGACACAGGAACAGCTGGCCCACACGGTGACGCGCTTTGTGGTCTCCAATGAGTGCCCCGATGGCCAGGACGTTCTCCCAGTTGCTGAAGGAACAGCAGCTCTGACCGTCTCCGCTACCAGGTCTTTCCAGCACACTGTTTCCGTGGTGGCGGGGATCATTCAGACCAATCAGACGGCCGCAGCGCATTTAAAGGCAAGGAGAGGCAGTCATTTGATTGGTGAAGACAGCACTCAGGGCTGTGTCTAACCCACTCTGGCCTTTTCTCCTCCCCCTCTGGCATATTGAGTGGCAGGGACAGAGGCGTGGATGCGCCTCTCTACGTCTGTAGTGTGCCTCTCTTGGCACTGCAGGAAACTTGCAAAATGCACTGGTCACACCTTGTCTGTGCGGCGCAGGGCAGGTGTGCCTGCGCCTGCGACTGGTCTACGAAATTAGAGCCCAAAGAGTATTCAGATCATTTATGTAAGAAGGTTCAGTGTTACACAGTATTTAATAAGTCAGCAGCAGCACCTTAAGCCCCAGTCATGCATTCCTGTTTCTCATGGCGATTGTGCCATTTGTCATAGTCCTGATGAAATGTGCTTTGGTCGTGGTGCACGCGCTTCTTGAGCTGGATCAGCGTTGTATTATTGTGGACGAACACTGGAGAACGGAAGGTGTCCCGACTGTTTTGAACTGTTTTGATTGGCGCTCTCAGTATAGCGGGGTGGAAGCCTGATGCTGTCTTAAGGTGAACGGTATTAGGGTGCCATCTAATGGGCTGATCGTCGCTCAATCCTGAAAGTTCTCCGAGGACAATTGACAAGGACGCATCTGTTTGTGTCAGCGGGATGGAAATTCAGGGAATCCCAATCATATCATCATATTTGACCAAACTGAGGCAGGATGAACACCCCTGAAGCCCTGTAGAAGAGCTGTGTAAGTGCTGAATGAGTGCTGTAGGGGCGCTGTAGAAGTGTTACTGATGGTGTGTTTTTGGACTGTGTCCAGAGGAGAGACCATTTCTTCCTGTATCATGCTGATCAAACCAGCCTTGTGTGTGACTGGGGCATCAAGCAGGGTCATCAACTACACTGTAGTTGAAACTAACAGCAACTTACCATAAAATGTACACTTATCTACTGTAAAATGTCTATAAGGTAAATCAGAGAAAAGGGTGATGGATTAAGAGAAAATTATTTTTTTTCCAGAAAAACTGACCTACAGCAGGCGAGATTACTTCTAGTAAATTTCTCCATTTTGGGTGAAATGCATGTTTGAGTAAATGTATTTTATTGGCTAAAAATGTATGTAAGTGAATTTCTTTTATGCAAAATGGTATCTTGTTAATAATTGATCAGTAAAAAGGTTGAAGATACAAGATAAAATATAAGCTAAAATACAGCAAGTTCACTGTTCTTTAAGATGCTCTAAAAAAGTTTTAGAATTACAAAATGGTAATGATACTGAAAATGAAAAAAAATGTGGGGATGCTGTTTTGGAAAATAAAGTTATATGCTGTAAATCAAAAGATGGTAATGATACATGAAAATTCAGTAATAAAACTTATATTAAATACAATAATGCTGTAAATCAAAATAGTGTAATGTCAGCTGCAATTAAAATAGATTAATGCTACAAGCTCTGTCCCTCGGAGAAAGACCCAGAAACAGATGCTAGCCAATGCATAGATAGCAGTCCATGGTGTCACCAAAAGCCTCAAAAATAAACCACATAACCAATAAACCATACATTAACAGTGCCCAAAAAATATGAAGATTCTTTGCAGCTTTTCACTTTTTCTTTAAAGTTAATTTAATTTCTTATGCTAGGAAGCAGCTTGTTCATCGTGATATTTGGATCCAGGATGAAAATCTTACCAACAGATCCACTGTAGTAGCATATGTGAGTTCAACAAAAAGTGAACAACATTTAGAGGGAGTTTTCATTACCAAATATTAATTTTAGTTTTTGATTCCCTCATTGCCAACATGTTGGATTAAAACTTTGGCCATGAGCCTTAACATTTTTCTGAAGTGATTTTGTTTTTACTGTGTTATCCTTTGGACAGACAAAAACATTTTATCCAATGTGAATAAAAATGTGGGTCATAAATCAGCTCAAAAATCACCTCAGAAAATTATGGAGGTTTAGATAAAATAATCGGTTACATATCAATTCTGACCACAGTGGTCGCTGTGTAGCTTTGAAATGCTGAAAAACTGCTTGTGTACAGTAGCAGAAACATGGAAGGTCACAGCTCTGTAATGATGCAGCGCTCCATATAAAACACACACAGACCTCCATCGAAGATAAATGGGACTTTTATTCTGGACCATAAAGTGCATATTTCTTCAAATGAGTGGTCTTAATGTAGAAAAATGTAAATGTGTAAGTGTGTGTGTGATTTATGGGACATGATTTCAATGTGACAGAGTCAGTGTACTGTGTTACTGTGTCTTTAGCCGAACCATCTATTAAATCATCAGACTAAATGTTTCATATTTCACTGTTGCCTGCATCTTCGTGTGAGTCTGGCTCGAGTGAATCTGCATGAATTAGGAACAAGCGTGAGATTGTGTGCGATGTCGTCGGGGTGGAACAGTTGGAGACGGCAGACGCTCCTGCTTCCTCCCGTCCTCTCCTGGTCTCCTCTCTGCAGGAGGAGCTCCTCAGTCTTCCACATCTCCGTCTTTCCTTCCTTCTCGCCTGCCATCCTTCTAACCAGTGCTGTTGCATTTAACCAGTGCTGTCACATTTACATGAGGACTAAGACTGAATGGAATAAGGCACAATGATTTTGCAATATTTTATCCACCCGTGATTTCTTTTAGGGAAATTCCATCAGTTATATTTGATGTCTTTCCATATACATTGTTTGAAGTTTCAATGGCACAGTTATACTCTTGCTAGTTTGATCTCCAGATCAAAATTTCAATGTCAGCACACGCCTCTGCTCTCTGACACAACCCTGAAACACACAGAGGAGAAGCAGAGACGACATGCTGTGGGACAACTTACAAATGTGCGAGACGCTTGCACATTTGTGCAAGCATCACAAATTTCTGACAATATTTAAAGTTACAGTAAGTATACATGACCAACCTCCTGATGGTAATATCTAACCCCAAATTTCAACATAGTCTGCCCCATGTCCGCTGTGGCTTTGCCCCAACTGATGGTGTACTATATATCCTCTCTCACAGAAAACGTACTATTTAAAGTTGAGGGCTGCTGTGGAAGGTAGTGATGAATGACACCAGACATTTTTAAATCAAGACAATACAATACAATAAAATTATTCAAAACTTATACTGATATCAATGCAACTCTTCTCCTAAAATACTGTATATACATGTTTATGTAAATGCTTTTTGAAACTGACTAAAAGCAAATAAAAGAAACATGTAGTCTACACTTCAGACCATCAGATCTTTAACAATTTTAGCCTGCCACATCTTCACAGTTCATCTCTTTAATTGATGCAATACTTTAAAAGTAGGAAAGAATGTGAAATGAAGACATGGCTTCTGTCACATGATTTTCAAGAAGCAATGTTGAAACCCCTTTTTGGCAGACCTTTTGAAAGGTAACACTCTGTCAATTTGTTCCACAAAAGCATCAAAAACATTATTTCCTGCCCATTTTCTTTCTGGGCAGAAATACATTCATACTTACAGAATCACACATTTTGATAGTTCATAACAGTTTATTAGCTAATTAAAGAAATGAAAACTTATTAAACTTCAATTGATGCCCTGACCATCACACCATTATGAAAAATGATTGCCTTGAGGCAACAGTGAACCATTATGGAATTATTATTGTTATTGCCTTAAAGTTTGATAGTATGTGTGGAAGTAACACTGTTAAAAATTTTCCTGTAAAATTACGCTTATCAACTGGCAGCAGGGTTGCCATTATCTTACGGTAGAATTAACATTATCTGGGGTGCTGGTTTGGCGGAGTGGTTAGCAACCAGGCACCCCATGTATTTGCTTCTGCCGGTCCGGGTTCGGATCCCACCTGTGACCAGTTTGCAAAGTGTCTTCCCCTACTTTCTTAACCCCTTTCACAATCCTATCCACTGTCTCTCTCCTATCAATAAAGGCACAAAATGCCCAAAAATGCATTTAAAAAAAAAAAAAGAATTAACATTATCTTACTGTCACTGTCATTTACAGTTTTTTTTTTTTACCATTGATGAAAAATACAGTATGGGCCCGTTTTTTTATTGCTTTCCCTGTAAATAAACAGTAAACAACTGGCAGGATTTACATTATTTTCCTGTAAAATGAACAGTATTTAACTGTTACTAAAATTCATGCTTTTGCGCTGTTAACTAAAAATATAGAATTAACAGATTTTTATTACTTAACAGTATTTTGCAAATGACTGACTATAACTTTATATCTTTTTACATTTATTTTAATAAACTGTTTTTAATCAGAATTATTACTGGCTTAGCAGGGAATGCCCATAGGAATAGTTACTATATAATTAAAGGTACTTTCGTGAAGAATAATTGCTATGTTAGCCCTTACTGTAATCAGTCTACACAAAATCTCTATCCAAAGCTGGCTTAAAGGACACAGAATGCAAACCTCAACAAAATGTATGAACTGAATGAAGAACATAGCTATATCACTGATTTTTCAATAGTATGATCAGGAATGTCAGAGACAAAAATCCACTGCTTCAGCACTTTGCTCTTTATTTTGATGTCAGGCAAACTTCATATGCAGAACAACTGTACATTTAACAAGATTAACAAAAACCTGAGACAGTCCTTCTTTCTCAACATGCTCTTAGCTTTTTGCTGGAAATTTTGTAATACAAGAGGCAAAATTACCAATCAATCATTAGTCTTTATTTGTATAGTTCATAACATAACAGGTGTTATTTCAAGGCACTTTACAACAGAGCAGGCTGAAGAAAAACTCTTCATTTTATAGATACACATACTGTATATGCATGTACACAAGTACATATGCAAACTCATAAATATACAGAACTTACCTGTACAAACTGTACAAGTATTAAACCAAAATGTTTTGTCTATCTGTCAAAACAGTTCAAATAAAAGTTAAAGTATAATGACCACCACCAGACATGTTACATCACGATCAAATATGAACTTTACATTTAGGCTCAGTGTACAGAAATGAGAAAATAAGGCACAAGTCCAAGGTGGGCACTGGGTGATGACAGTGGTTAGTGAATTACTTACAGTATGGCCCACTCTCAATCCAGCTCAGGTAGCCCTGTGTGTGTGTGTGTGTGAGAGAGAGATGAGTTTAAAAATATAAAAACTTCTCAGATACAAGTCAGTACAAGTTATCTACATTTAATTGGGGCATTTTCATTCATTCATTCAATCAGATGAACAAAAAGTTTAAGTGTACAAACAGTTGAAGCATACAGTACAAACAGCGCTTCATCGACATATACATGATTCAATTTATGGATTTATTTAAGTCTTCACTTCCTCACTAATGATCTTTAATTGTCTGCCAAGAATACATTCACTAGAAAATTTAGCTTATGTTAGTCACTGGATCCTTCTGTCAGACATGCACATAGCATTCTGTATTCAATGACGCAAAAAAAAAAAAACTGGTATATTACTCAACTTATAAGCCTTGGGCTTTTTTAACCAATATACAAGGTGAATTTGATTGATACTCACCAAATGATTAGGAAGATGGTGATGGATGAAGAAACACACGTATCCAGCTCTCTATGTGCAGTTCCTCCATGTGCTCCTCCCAGAATTCAAAAAATACTGCAGGATACTTTTAATTTGGGAAGACTATACTCTGGACAGCGGTCAAGTGCTGTATTTTTGGAATACAGTAGTGATCTGTTGGAAAATGGTCAGTAGAATATAATTTAACGTTTTTTTTATGTTATTTTACCAGTAAAGCACTGTATTTTAAAATAACAGCTTAATACTGCTGAAAAATGGCTGTAAATTTACAGCAATCGTTTAGGCTACATTCATACAAGAAATCTGTTGAATAAGTTCCTTTTATAATGCTTTTATGTTTATAAATGAAATAAAGCTGAATTATATTGTAAAAATGCTTATAAAATAAATTGTGTTTAAAAAAAAAACTTTATGTACAATATTGCCAGCAGGCAAAGAACCATAAAAAAACAAACAAACAAAAGAAACAAAAAAAAACCATGAAATTTCATGAGCTTACTCAGTCTATTTTAAGACATGAAAACGCTCTGAACATTGCTTTCGATTTGGCATTATGATGCGTACCATCGTGGGTTAAGTGAGTTTTGTTCTCAGCTATAGTTCAAAGGAAATACCATTGTTATAATTATCGATAGTTAATGTATTAACACAAATAAAAACGGTACAACTACATAACACAAGTAAGATTTTGTTTTAAAGAAAAGTTTTTCCTACTTCTGTCTGCTAAAAATTGTTATGATCAGTGTGTAAGATCATGAATGCATCTGAGTGCTGCTTAGCCATCTGATTGGTCTCAACAGTCACATGACACAGAGTATTACATACCAAAAAAGTACTTGTAAAGGTACCCATATTTGACATGGATACTCCCATCCTTTCTGGGAGCTTGAAACATAGGTTATAAAGATCATGAGAGGTCCATAAAAGGTACAAGTGTGGGTTATGCCTATAATACACTGGATGGCTTTCCTTAAACTTTAAGTCTTTCTGAAAACTCTAGTCTGACGGCCTCTCAAAGAGACAAATTGTCTACAACTCTCTGATTTTTTAGCCTCAGACTAAGATTTGGAAAACCTGTAGCAGTGGTCATCAATTAAAGTTTAAGTGGATCCAGTTCAACAACAGGAAAAGGTCTGGAGCATCATAATGTCAGACTTCTCTTGGCTGAAATTACTCAGTATAATTTATAACTCTAAAAAGGACATTAATAATGCCTAGAGTGATTTTAAAAAAGAAAAGAAAGAGATAAAAGAAACACTAATGAAAAAATTAATGTAAATAATTTATCCTTCGGATAAAAGTTTTTCTGAAAAACATGCAGCTCTTGGTAGGGCCAAATTAAAATGAAGAGGCCTTTTCCAAAAACAGGAAATGTGTGTCTGAAATTCCCATTTTTTGTTACCAATTTTGTGAAAGTATATGATAAATAATCTTAACATATGGGGTGCTGGTTTGGTGGAGTGGTTAGCAACCAGGCACATCCACATGCGTACTTTTGCCGGCCCGGGTTTGAATCCAGTCTGTGGCCGGTTTGCAGTGTCTTCCCCTACTCTCTCACCCCCTTTCACAACCCTATCCACTGTCTCTCTCCAATCAATTAAAGCACAAAATGCCCCAAAAATGAATTAAAACAAAACTAATAATAATCTTAACATATAGTAAGAATTTCACAGTTTTAAAAGCAGCTTCAAATCTGATCTGAAAATACTACCTCTGCATTATTTGGGATTAAATTCAAAGTTCCCATATCCCGGTGTGTTTGACTTTAAACTTCATGTCCCGGGTGTTTGTTTAACAAGGATTTGGTCAAAGTTGAATAAAGAATTTGAAATGCGGCAGATGCGGCCCTTTTCCCCTCCCCTTTGGAGACACTCAGATCTGAAGGAGCAGGGAGACTGCCCAAATAATGCCCCAAATTTTTTGACAAGAAGTACCGATCTATGGTTGTATGTGACAATATATTGTAGTAGTATGTTTATTAGTCCAGTCTAATCGTACAGTACCATTTCAATTTTGACATTTTTGTTACTTCGTCACAGAATAAGCCCTAACTTGTGTATGAAGAACAATTTTCCTCCAGTGTTTGTTTGTTGACTTTCCTTTTCTCTCCATAACCTCGTTCAACCCGTCTTGCCTTCATGCCTGTAAGCCTAAACCCAGTCTACACACAAACTGGCATTTGCCAACAGAAAAATACACACACCCTTTCTCTCACACACACATACACCCACACACACAGACAGATCCGTTCATACTGTGTCTGGCAGGCAGACCTCCGGCCTGTGGGGCGAGTCCTCCTCCCCTCCTCCGACTGTCTGGATCCGCCACCTCCTTCGTATCGCCCCACATCCTTCCCCTCGCTTCCCCAGGAGCTGTCAATCCAGAGACAGACTGCTGCTGCGTGGGGGAAGAGAGGGAGGAGGAGGAGGATGGATGGACGGATGGATGGATGGATGACAAATGTGGTGGGGGGTTTAGGAGGGGGAGTAGTGTGAGTGTGAATGTACAGCAGGGGGGTTAAGGTCGCATCCTACTGTGTGCTGAGATGGCATCATGTCAGGACAGACAAGGCCTTCGCCGACCCCGACTTCCTCCATCACCATCACCATCACTCTCTCTCTCCTTCTCTTTCGCAGCATCCCCACCTCCTTCACTTCCCCCTCAGCCTATGGGCTGTTTGATTGGCTGCCGGGGTTAGCAGTTCATCGCCGACCACCAGCTGGAGCGGGGCGTCATCACACCTCCAGGTCACTGGAAGCATATGGAGGGAATGCTGGAACAAGTTCACAGGTTTGATTCAGAATAAAGAAGTGTAAAGAGAGCAGGCCGAGGCATTCAATTCCCATGAGTTTAAAGATACAAATGGAAAAAACTACTGGTACAGAATCAAACACAGGGCACAGATAATCCTTGGAGATGTACAGGTATAGAAAAGCAAGTTTGAAAATAGTGGAAAACCCCTAAGTTGGCACAACAATCCAGCCCAAGGCGCAAAGAACAAAAACAAAAATAAACAGAAAAAGCAATAAAATGGGTAGAATTAGAAGACAGAAGAAGAAAAAAGTATTAGACAATTAAAACAACAAGAAAGCAAACAATACAACGCAAAAAGTGATTAAATAATGTCCAATTTTATAAAAGTAGAACTATAAACATAAAGAATGGATAAAACAAAAGGCCTTAAAAGAAGCTAAAAAGAATAAAAGAACAACATAATATGAACAGATGAAACAATAGGCAGAAAGTAAACAGTGAAGCATGAAACACATTTAAATGGAACTTAACATTCAGTGATGCCATAGTTTTGAAGCTCCAGATCGCTGCCCATAGCCGCCCTCCAACCTCTCAGTGTGTCAGGAGCGTGCCTCACCTCTTTGCAGTGAACTGAAACTTTGTGAACTTTGTTTTTGTAAACTTTACATTAGAAAATACTGGTGCACCATACTGGTTATTCTATTGGAAAAAAATATGTGAACTCAACTGTGGAAAGGACAACATTAAATATCTTAAATGTTCTCAGATTTCAGCCTGATGGATAATTGCTCTCTCCACCAGCCCTGTAAGAAGCACAAATGGCACTGTTGGCCCAAACATGAGAAATTTTGGACCCTAATTTGACAAGAAAAGGTATAATGCTGTGAACCACTGTCTTGGTTTTAGTGAGACAGGCTTAACTAAGTGTTTTTGTGAATGTATGTTTCACACAATAGGGGAAAATTACATGCTGCGCTTAAACTAAAAGATTTATAGATAAGTCTTCACACTTTTAGTAGCAGCATGAATTGTTGTCTTTGTTTTCGTGAAAGAAAAAGGAAGTGTGGGGGAGAAAGGGAGAGAAGTGCAGTGCATTGCCAGTGACTGTGTGTCTGCACAGCAGAAGGCATGAATGTATTAACAATTGACAGGTGAATCACAAAAACACAAAGGTCATGAAAATTCATTCAGAATTTGCGATGATGCATCCACCTTTATCCATATTGATGATGCTAACCCTGTATCGGATCGATGCCAAATCTGGTGTCATCGCTGATTACTACTGTAAAATGGAAAGAAATATGTTTTCATCTCAAGCTCAAACCTACTAATTTAAATCTTGTATACTTGTATAAATCTTGTAAACTCAACAACCGTTGAACAAGACACTTTATATCATATCATTTTTTGGCTAAATTGATAATAGTTTAAAACTAGAAAAGCACTCCAAGAGCACAGACCTCCACCAAGCAGCTCAGCTCCAACCATAAATGGTCATTTCCACCCAACATTATAGTCGTATACTTATTTTATCTGCGCATTGTGGAATGAAAAATATCAACCTGATCATTGTTGATATAAATATCATCCAATACAGTGACCTAGTTATAAGGGTCTCTTGTAACTTGTTGACTGAACCAGTTAGCTGCTGTTTGTACAGATGCTGGTGTTGTGTGCACTGAGGCACTGCCAGTGGGTGATGTCCCCCGCCTGTCGGTCAGAGCTTGCCATGGCGCTCCAGTGCACAGCGCGTTCGCTGCATGTGGAATTTTGGGGTTATTTTACTCACACACATACAGACTTCTGCTGTGACGGTGTAGGTCTTTCTTGGCTTCAAATGTAGACGTCAGTTTGCAAATAAACTTCAATCCTAATAATGCCGTTAATGAATGGGATTTGCCCTCATACACGTAATACTTTTTTGTGATGTCAATCTGGATCGGATTAGCACCAAAATGTAATGGCTGCTTCCTTGGACCAAACCACACCTCTGGTAAAAATGTTCATGTTTTCATTCAGTAGTTTTTGCTGAATCTTGCTATCAGTCAGAGAAACAGACAAAAACGTAACCTCCTGGGCGGAGCTAATTACAGGATTCGTTTGGGGTTTTCTCTGTGACTTTTATTCCTTAAATATTTCCAGAGTGTCGTTTCTGTTTAATCCCTGTGATGAAAGGACAATCAGTTAACCCTAAATCTGTATTTGTTTTAACACATTTATACCCTGTCACCTACATATTGCTAAGGCTCGACTGAAATAAAAGTTTTGAGCTGGGTCTGTTTTATACATGACAGGCATAGTTTAGGTATAAAGGTATAATAGACTTCACAGAGGCTACTCTTTTCAGCTTTCATTAAAGCCAGAAACAGCTAGAGCTGGATCGTTTGCAGAAAATAAAAATAACAACACATTTTTTTATACATTTTCAGCTAAATCAAAATTTTCCGCATTTATCCCTGGAGGAAGTACAGCAAGTCTTTCTTCATAGACTCACATGCTGTGAGGTCATTGATCGGTGTGGATAATTTGCTGGCAGCGGCCCGTGAAGGGGCCAGTCCCCTTCCAAAGACCTTTTAGATGACGAGCAACGCTCCCTGAGGGATTCCTGGATGGGTCGGCTTTGGCAGCAGCTCCTGTCCGCCATCCCTCGGGGTCTGAGGGACAACAGCTGCTGCAGCAGGACCGAACATCTGGCAGAGAGGTAGGAAAGTCAAAGTCTTGTCCGGGAGGTTGTTAGCGGTGACGGTGGCAGGGAGGATCATGTACGACGCCGCCATCATCGTTAACAGAGACTGCAAACAGCTCGGCACACAGCTCCCCAGACGGACCACTCATCTGTATCTTCCCCTCAAAGTGCTGCTGAGCATTCCTGCGATGATAAAAGACACAGTGATTCGGATTGGAAGGCCTCAGGGACTGCGTGAGACGCTGCTGCATACTGCATGCACGGTGGCAGCTGCTGCAGGAGACCCGTTTTAATCCTCCTGCCTGTTGAACTAGTGCTGCACTCCAGCTTCTCCCACTGAGAGTCAGCGAGAACATTTAGTTTTTATTCATGTTTGTGAATCTCTGTGGGCTGTTCACACCTCTCAGGTCACGACTGAGTCAGTAAGGTCACAGCATATTTATCAGAGTCACAGGAAGTGTGGTGTGAAGTTATGTGATGGCATGAAAGAGGACTTGTCTGCCTTCTAAAAGTTGAGAGAAAATCTCTTTTTTAGTTAGTCTCATGAGGATTTTGACGAGCATTCAACTCAAATTCAACTTGTTCCTGAAATATTAAGCTACACTTTCCAATATTCTGCTTTTTGACACCAACTATCAAATGTATTTGGGCAGAGAGGTGGTAAATGCATCATATTTGTGCCAAAGCATGAGCATTGTAAGTTAAAAATGTCATGACTGTCACAACACAAACAGAAACTTTAAAAAATCAGCAATAACACAACAGTTCAAGAAAGACATGAAGACAACACATTTCAATTCATTTGTAATCAGTAATAACTTTCATGATTGTTGACTGCAGAGATTCCCTAACCTTTTCTTCTGGTCTCCCCTCTGGCAGATGGAAATACCGCTGCTTTGTTGCATGTATTTTTGATACCCTTTGGTTTTTAGATTGTTAAATTATCAAGTTTTTGCTTTTATGGTTTAAGGATCTATCTTGTTTGCCCTTAGTGTTTGTGCTTTCTCGTACCAATTATCCATTTTAGTTTGTTTATATGCCTTATGGTGGTTTCATACTGGCTTTTCTTGCCTGTTTGTCTCTTGTGGTTGTTCACCACTTTGGTCAACAAATACTGTTTTAAAATGTGCAACATAAATAAACATTGACTTGAGTACATGTATAGTTTTTATGATTAATCTTGTGTTCTCTGTGAAATGACAAAACAACAAAAACAATGTCTTTAATAAATATACATTCAAATAAATATATAAATATTCATAGTTATGGTATATATACAGTATGTATACACACACACACACACACACACACACATACACACACACACACATACAGACCCAAAACCATTGAAGTTGGCACGTTGTGTAAATCATAAATAAAATCAGGATACAATAATTTGCAATCCCTTTCAACCTATATTCAATTGAATACACAGCAAAGACAAGATACTTAACATTCAAACTGGAAAAGTGTTTTTTTTTTTTTTTTGCAAATATTAGCTCATTTGGAATTTGATGCCTGCAACATGTTTCAAAAAAGCTGGCACAAGTGGCAAAAAAGACTGAGAAAGTTGAGGAATGCTCATCAAACACTTATTTGGAACATCCCACAGGTGAACAGGCTAATTGGGAACAGGTGGGTGCCATGATTGGGTATAAGAGCAGCTTCCCTGAAATAATCAGTCATTCAGGAATAAGGATGGGGCGAGGGTCACCACTTTGTCAACAAATGCGTGAGCAAATTGTCCAACAGTAGAAACAACATTTCTCAACCAGCTATTGCAAGGAATTTAGGGATTTCATCATCTACGGTCCGTAATATCATCAAAAGGTTCAGAGAATCTGGAGAAATTACTGCACGTAAGCGGCAAGGCCGAAAACCAACACTGAATGCTCATGACCTTCGATCCCTTCGGCGGTACTGCATCAAAAACCGTCATCACTGTGTAAAGAATATCACCACATGGGCTCAGGAACACTTCAGAAAACCACTGTCAGTAACTACAGTTTGTCGCTACATCTGTAAGTGACAGTTAAAACTCTACTATGCAAAGCCAAAGCCGTTTATCTACAACACCCAGAAATGCCGCCGGCTTCGCTGGGCCCGAGCTCATCTAAGATGGACTGATGCAAAGTAGAACAGTGTTCTGTGGTCTGACGAGTCCACATTTCAAATTGTTTTTGGAAACTGTGGTCGTCGTGTCCCCCAGACAAAAGAGGAAAAGACCCATCCGGACTGTTATAGGTGCGAAGTTCAAAAGCCAGCATCTGTGATGGTATGGGGGTGTATTAGTGCCCAAGGCATGGGTAACTTACACATCTGTGAAGGCACCATTAATGCTGAAAGGTACATACAGGTTTTGGAGCAACATATGTTGCCATCCAAGCAACGTCTTTTTCATGGACGCCCCTGCTTATTTCAGCAAGACAATGCCAAGCCACATTCTGCACGTGCCTGCCTGTAGTCCAGACCTGTCCCCCATAGAAAATGTGTGGTGCATTAGAAAGCATAAAATACAACAACGGAGACCCCAGACTATTAAACAACTTAAAGGAATATTTCACCCAAAGAATGATATTCCTTAATTTTCTACTCACCCTCATGCTGAGCAACACTCTGGAGCACTTTTTTGATGTCTCAAATGCAGCCGGAGGTCCGGGGGGATTTTCGCTGTCAACAAACTTCCATCTAACAGGGGACAATGGCGCCCGTAAGAAAAAGGTCCATAAAAGTCCACAAAAACGTGCCTATTTTCCTTCATACTGCTCGTCCGCTGTAATCCAAGTGTCCTGAGCGGGTAACGTCCATAATTAATTCGAAACGAGGTCATTTAGTACATTTTTCGAGCCTAAACAGTGATATAGTGTACTTCCGCAGTGCACGCCTCACGCTACGCTCCTGCACTACGTAAGCTGCAGACCAATCCAGACGGATATATATATATATATATATATATATATATATATATATATATATATATATATATATATATATATATATATATATATATATATATATATATATATATATATATATATATATATATATATATATACATATGTATACATATATATATGTAATGTATATATATATATATATATATATATGTGCCCTCTAATGTGCCAGGTAGAAAACATCCCAGGTGGCATCTCCTTGTAATGCCAGTAACGTTGGAAGCCATCAGGACATTCAAGGTTACATTTTTTCTCATCAGAAAATAAACTTTTTTTCTCCTTTCAATGTCCCATGTTTGATGCTTCCTGGCAAAGTCTAAACGGGCAGTTTTGTGGCGTTGAAGGAGACGAGGTCTTTGAATTTGTTTTTTGTTTTTGAAACCCTTTTCCCGCAGAACCCGTCTGATGGTTATTGCGCTGCAGTCGGCATAACTTTGATTGATTAATATCTACATACCCATAGGACCCTGACTTTTCCTAAATGTGGGTATATTTTCTTGTGAAATTGTTCCATCATTAAAATTCAAAAACACAAAAGAGTTGTGGGCATTACTACCTCGAACTACCATTGGCAGTCAAATTGACTGCATGCAATTTACAAGGGGTACGATTTTTCACTTGTTACATTTAGCAGCTCTTTCTTCTGCTCCGTTGATTGTTTGTTTGTTTTTTATACTCTTTGAAGCTACTGGGTGGTTTTCCTTCTGAAAAATTTATAGTGATGCTAAAATCTAGCTAACAAGAAAGGCAAAAGTGATAAGGCGAATTACAAATAAGGAGGCTTTACTCTTGCTTCACAGCCTTGAAAAGGAAAGAACCAGAGCAGGTTCAGAGAGTAATGTCTCTTGGTGCTTGGAAGATGGTTCATCTAGCTCAGGGAGTGACTCAGAAAAAAAAAGATGACTGGAAACATCAAATTACACATTTGCTGACATCTCATATGCAAATTATCAAGGTATGAAGTCTACAGTAGAATCCTTATTCTCATACTGTAATGTAAGCTTGTATTAGTTTTATGTGTTGTTGAGAGCTTCTTAGTCTGTATATATAGACCAGTGGTTAACAACTTGTGGTCCAGGACCCGCTGGTGGCCAACAAAGGTGCTACACGTGGCCTTCGAAATAATGAACTCAACCAATGAAGAAATGTTTTCGCTGGGGTCTGTCTGTTTGTCTGTTAGCAAGATTATGCAACTACTGAATAGATTTACATTAAAAAATGTACCAGGTGCTGATCAGATCCAGGTTGATGACACAGAACACTGAAGTTTATAATGGCAAATCCCATTCATTTACATCATTATGGAAATGGTACTTTATTTGCAAACTGACATGAATGTTTTTCAGGGCTATGCCACACTACATTTCCTGGCTTCCCTTGCAATGCCAGGAGGACTTCTGTTAATATAACAGCTAACAATAGCCTGTAGATTGGCACATTTTTTCCAAGTTGGTAACTAAAATGGTGATAACTTGAAGATCACGTCATTTACAATCCCCTCTCCCCCCTTCCGATGTAAATGGAAAGCAGCATTCTCCACATGGAGCGATATGAGTGGACACTCGGCTGTCCAGTCAGAGCAGAAAAGCCACTGAGCTGAGCTGGTTGGCAGAGGTCTGCGCTCTCTGCGTGCTTTTCTAGTTTACATTATAGTATGGTTTTCTTATAAATATATATGTTTTTGGTCTATCAAGTGTGCCATGAAATGGAAATGATCTGATAAGAGGAGTATTCCATGAAATAAAACTTTTAAGGCTATACCGTTTTGCTGACAGGGCAACATCCTAAAACTTTAGCAGCAACTACTGTGCCAAACACAAGAGCATTTATGATGGTTAATCAGTTCTCTGTTACAGTCACAGTGTCTTAAGATAATATCAACCTATTTTGAAGACGGAAGGAAATTGATTGTATTTGATTGTGTGTATATATATATATATATATATATATATTGTAATTGATTGTATATATATCTATATATATATGTATATCTATATATCTATATCTATATAGATAGATAGATAGATAGATAGATAGATAGATAGATAGATAGATAGATAGATAGATAGATAGATAGATAGATAGATAGATATAGATATAGATATAGATATATAGATATATATATATGTATGTATATCCAAAGAATACAAAGCAACAAACACCTACAGCTAACTCTAACCTGATGTGTGGATCAACCAGGAAGAGACGGCTCTGAGAAACAAGGGACTGTTTTTGCTAAACAGAAACAACAGAAGTGGGATGAGTTCACTGAGGACGGCTTATAACCGAGGCAACATTACAACATAGGGCAGGCTTTGGTCTTCCTGTCAAACTGCAATAAAAT